>MU866111.1:0-167219 GCA_033296915.1 Triangularia setosa | reverse complement strand
TTGTCTTTTGCAGGGCATAGTTCCCTATACTTGCCTTCCTTCGGTGCCACCTCACACCGTCGTACCTCGCAGTCCAAGGACCCCAGAGTCTTCAGTTAATTGCTTCCGACCTACCTGGAAGGCACACAACTAGCCTGCCGACGACATATCTCAACAGGTGTGTTCGTATATTTTGTCTTGGCCAGCTTTCTAGGTTTCGGTGTGTCATGACCCTGGCATAAGGACGAAAATAACGATTGGTTCTGGGTAAATATGGACCCAGGACAAGCAGGGACCAATCGGAAACGGAACAGGAAGTAACCAATCAGGTTGAAGGAGACGTGCTCAGTGGACTCAGTGACTGAGCAGGATGAGCACGACGGATAAAGAGTCTATACCGAGGAACTAGATAGCTTGTAGATAGTTCCGCAGTATGCAATTCACAACTTGTATTCACGGTATCCTAGTGTTTACATTGATACATCTTGTTGTGCACTTCTTAGCTGTACCGATCCATTATCTAGAAGTTTGCCCTCAACAGGTATCTCTTTCAGAGGTTCTGGACAGGGTTCGTCACAATAAGTGCTGTATTTCAACAACAACCGTCCACTGTATCTGATTCTTACATGTTTTCATTGATACTACTTTGACTATTAACCCTTCGATCATATTACATCGCCTTTTTCGGTTGGTAACTCGCGAATCCTCTCTGTAGCAGCAAGCTCAACGGGATGACCCAAGAACTCTCTCGTCGCACCGTATGACGATGATTCGTACAGTATTCCAGGCGTGTCTGTATATGCAAAGTTTTCCTATTCAAATATAAATGTCAGATTGTCAATCGGTGCACCGAAAGGGGCTATAGCTTAGGCTTACTCTCCCTGTCATGGGTATCTTTTTGATCCAACCCGTGGCCCTCGCTGAATCAGCCCACGCCACCACGATATAGTCTTCATCCGCTATGGTCATGAATGACATGGCAAAAGATTCGCTTTTCGCCGTCAGTTCCTTTGAAGCAGCTATTCTTCTGATATCCATAGGGCTGGAATTCAAGTTGGACACTTGGAAGACGTGACCTTTGTCGTTGACCATGACCAGCTCCCGGCCTGATGGAGAGAACGCAGCACATTGGATTCTGGTGCCCAGCTTGGTGTGTCGACTAGATACGTCGGTTTTGATTTCACTTCTGTGTCCATCCTGCGGCTGTATCAAAACGGGCGTGCCAGACTGGGTCCAGGTTGTGATACAGACCAACGTTTCTTCACCGGCCGATCCAGGTCGGAAGATGGCTGCAGACAAGCCGTTGTCCTCCGATTCATGAAGCGGAATGGAATACCGGCAAGCTACCAGCTCCTGAAATGTGTGGAATGGAAACCGCCAGGAGTATGTCTGCACAAGTCCCGTCTTGGAACTTCTCGTGCTCGCCAGAAGTGCCAGCCCATCCTGAGAAAACGCCAGTGTGTCTACTGATGGGCAATTTCTGCAGTCTCGGTGTGATGATGCGTGCAGGCGGTCTTCTCGCAGTTCCTCTGATGTTTTCGCCTTGAAGAAGCGAACAGTGGCATTCTCAAAACCAACTGCCACATAGTTCTCCTCCCGGTCAATAGCTATGCTTTTGCACCACGATTTAGATGGAATGCGGTACTCGACAACAGAAACGGTTGGTTGCACAAGATTGACGATTCGTAACTACAAGACGCTGTTAGATGGCGAGTCAAATAGGGGAGAATATGGCGTTACGAACCGTAAGTTTCTGATCCCTTGTTCCAATGACATAGGCTAGGTGAGTCCTGGCTACAGCTGCCAATATACAAGTGCTCTCCGGTTGGATGACCCGCATCATGGTGGGAGGGGAAGTGGCAGCATCCCACACATGTATCAGTATTTGGGTCCAAAATAGAGCGAGGGTGGAGCTCTGTGAGAGTGTAACATTGATGTTTTTCGATGGCTTCCCTCTTCCGTGATGCTTCTGGGTGGCCAGAAGGGGCGCCAGAGAAATGTCCTCGAGTTTTTGCGCCTCGAGCGCGGTTGAGGATAGGGAGCTCGAGTCTCCCGATACGGCAACAGGTGCTTTTTTGCTTGTTGTAAACTTCAGTCTCCATTTCGACTTCCCTTTCTCTGTCGATGTCGCCATAGGGACAGATCTTGGAGTGTGTAGCGACGGGGCTTCGTCCGCGTTATACTGTAGCCGTTTGATGACGGGAGAATCGTGCGAGAATGGGGGCGGATCTGTCAAAAAGGCAGGGTCAAGCTTCTCTTGATCGTCTGACGGCTTGCTCCTGTAGTCCGTCGTTATATTTGTATGGGATTGTTCATAACGTAACGGCAGTGAAATTGGGAAGTGACTTGGACTTTGAGGCGACACAAGTCCAGGATATGAAGAACCGCTAAGATCTATGGGTAGGACCGTCTTTCCTGGGTACGACGAGCTATAGACTTCGGGTTCACGCAGTCTCTCAGTCCCTATAGCCAGTGCATTGTCGTATCCTGGCGACAAGGACCCGCTCGTCTGAGGTTTGGGTGGCCGTAATTGGAACTGGGTTGGCAGGTGACGCTCCACATTGATGGTGTCGGCATCAGGACGAAGTGGTTCCAGGAGTTCCCAAGCCTGTCGCACTGTTGATACCTCCCGTGCGATGGTAATGGCTTCGCGGCAGTGTATGCATCTTGTTTGAGGTGGGAGCTGTACTGTAATATGCTCTTGCTCGGTGGACTTGCGGAGTGAACAAATTAGCTACCTTGTGGGCTTCAACTTGCAACATGCACAAGGATGCTCTAGATCATGAAACGGTCCCAACAGATGTCAACATGAAAGGAGGATGAAGGACAGAAAAACGCACCGTAAGGTTAACGTCTGTTAAGTTCAGCTGAGATGCCCCTACGAGGTGACACTCCGTACAGTTCACAGCGTAAAGACCGGGCCGTTTGTTTGGGACAAACTGGCCACTGGGGTCGTTTTGAAGGAGAATCTTTCTGACCACTTGAGATACGTTATGAACCATCTCCCGGTCACTCACACGGTGAATAACTTGGCGGGCTGCAAGTCTAGCGAATAGAGTATCCAAGGCATCGAGTTCGAATTCCTCAACACGAATCCCCGCGGTATCGTGACGAGAGAGCTCCAGGGTATCGGGTAAGACTATGCGAAACATAGCACTAAGAGTCGCAACCATCTCTACCCGGGAGAACTGGGGAGGGACACGCAAAGTATCAAGCGCAGTCAACACCGCATTTCTAGAACGGGCAGAGGACGACTGGAGATGCATTTCTCGGGTTTCCTTGTTGGCGGCATATTGGATTGAGGCGGCGACAATGAAATGCGACACGTCTCGTAATGCTAGATATTGTACAAGCCAGTTTCCAAAACAACCCGTCGGCACAATTTCTTCGATAGAAGCCGGCTGAAGACACGGAGGGAGTGGAAACTATAGAGTGATTTTCGTATTAGCTAATGACACATTATGGGCGGCGTTGTGTATAATCATGTATCCTTACCAGCTCCGATGTTAGGGTTGGTAGTTGAGACGCCAACTTTGGAGGAAGACCCAAGCTGTCAGGATCGACATGCAGCTGGGTGGTGATCTCTTTGCACACTTCAAGAGAAAAGGAGTTCGGGCCTGGGTAGCTATCGAAGACCTGCTCCAAGAGACTATGGATGCGAGCAAAACGTTCGCGACGGTCTCGAGATCGCTGGTTTGCTGGCGCCTTGGGGTGAAGACTATCAAGCAAGTTAGTTAGTCAGAAAGCCAAGTATCTCCCAGAGAACACGGACAACCATAACAGAGGGGTCGAGCATACATCAACACGCGAAGGCTTGACAAAAGAAAGTCGGCCAGGTATCTTTCTCGTAACGAACGGTGTTCCCAGAGGGTTTCGCGGCCCTCGACGACGGTTTGGAGAACAAACTCAACCGATCGCAGAGCAACTTCCCAGCTGACGAGGAAGCCCAGGTACCAGCCGACGTGTGCATTATCGGTGGGGAGGGTGAGTCGTTGAATGTCGAATATAGATTTTAGTTGCGAGAGCAAAGTGATGAGCAATTGTTGATATGAATCCCTGTCAGAGGCGTCGACATAGATCTTTTCCAGAGAGAAGCACCCGAGCAGCTCAACGATAATGTCGTCGACATCGCTACGGAGGACCAATGCCCTCCAAATATTTGTAAGCCGCAAGAATAGCGACGAGGGCATCGGACCAGCCATGACCACGCGACACAGTGCCTTTGGAGACGATATGCCGGGAAGAAGAACAGGCAAAGCGAAGAGATCTGGCGGTGCCTCTCGCGAGATGCGCGGGGGCTGCGGGGCGGGCACCGCCGATTCGTACTTCTAAGCTGTCCCCTCTAACCGAGTACAGATAAAGATGTTCAAGCTTGTTCTTTTTGTTTTTGTCTGTTTCCGCTCTTCATCTCCATGTCTCCATTACCGAGCTGGGTCACTTCTGAATTTCACGATAGTCGGAAGTCAACAGGGTAAACTCGGGACAGAAATTGGGAAATGATAGGCAGTTGAGAAAAGAAGGGAAGGAGGGGTAGGACGAGTCTGCTCCCAGCTATCGACCCAAAGCTTCCTTGGTCTTCCTTTCTCCCTGCACAATGCGCGTGGTTGGGAAGATGTGAAGTACCAGGCAGCGGCAGGAGCCAGCGCCATGAGTGCCATGCAGCCACATTACTCCCTACCGCAAACCTCGTCTCGGAGCGTCCGAGCAGAAAAATGTAACGCGGATGCGAGGGGAAGGGTTTCGATGTATCACTTCCACTCTATGATGGGTAGAATGCCATTCAAGCAATGCCGGCCCCCTACCATTGGCTTGGGGTGGGCTGGGCAGAATGCCCAGGGACAGGAAGCAGGAGGGGGTAAAGCTCTACGGAATATTAGTGGCTAGGTTCTCAGTCACATCTCATGGTCGCACACATAGTGAGCATATACGATGCGGGTCTGGGACGTGTGCCAAGAGAAGCTACTACTCGCAGTGCTAATGAAAGGTTGCAACATGAGCCTTGTGCGTTGTTTGGCTCGTCTGTGGTCGTTGTGCGTGCAGTGCCCGCCGTCCCTTTCAGCCAGCTCCAAGACCTGTGGTTCAATATGGAGCAGCTTGGGATCTTGAGGGGACCCAGTCATCGGGTACCACCAAGCCCTGCGCGAAATTAGGTTGCACTAGCTGTGGAGACATGGGACGTCGAGCCTTGGCATACAGATCAAAAGAACGCTAGCCCTGGCAGGGGTAGTTTCCTCCGGTGTGGCTTGCTGCCTGCATCTACATATTTGGCCGTTGAAGGCACCGTGCCACCTCTGTTACCCACATCTGCAACGCTTCCACGGGCTGTTGCCGCTGTTCATGGTGGGAACCGCAAGCTAGACTTCCAGGTTGTAAAAGGAGGCTGTGGAGACCGGTCCCTTACACAAGAACAGTGGTAGATGGCTTTCTGTTCGGCTTCTGAGTGGTTGCCATGCCTTGCGATATGTCGACCGTCTGTCGTATCCCGTATTTGATGCCGCTGCTGTACATCGGCACCTCCTATACATGATACATACCAGCAGTTATCACAAGCCAGCTAACCATGTCTTTGACCTGTGTAAGGAATCACAGATTCTCTGCTGTGGGGCGCAGGCACAAGCACGACGTAAGAAAGGGCCATTGTTGCTCCGATGTGCGCCTATCTTTCTTAGGATGCACCGCGGACAATCTGAGCTGAACTTGGCAATTATAGAGTGCTGCATGATAGCCGTGGCTGGTTATTCTTTCCCCGTCTTCTGATTTGCTCGTATTTTTACTTTCATTGATCGTGAGGTGACGCCCAAGATGTTCCAGCGTAATCATCACCGCTTAAGAATCCAAGTCTGCTTGAGCACGTATGCGTATAATAGCCAGTGGTGTCCCATTCGTTGCCAGCCGTGCCAGGTGATACCACGTAGGTTGTTTTCACTACTGCAATGGGCGTCGATTTCATCGTATCTTGACCTTGTTTTACTCACACAGTCAACGACAACTTAACTCAGTCTAGTAGACTGAGCTGTTTTCCGAATGACTCCTGGAGATGCCGTGTCCTGGTCGGGACGCTCACCAATGGACTATGAAAAACCAGAGGCATTGAACCCGCAAATATTTCCCCAGAGTGGCCATCAGAGTCCTCAGCCAGATGGCGAAGCCACCCTACACGGCTATGAGGACCCAGCCCCTCCCGAGGACAAGCGAGAGTTCCGCGGAGAGAGTTTATGGTATGTTTAACAAGGGGGGGTTGCTTTTTTACACCTCAGTGCCGGACTAATGTTTGATGTTTCACAAGGCGAGTGTTGGATGAGAGACATATCAACGTAAGAATTGGAAATCTGTCAAGCAAGCATAGCCATTATATCTACTGACTAGAAGTCTCGTATGTAGATGATTGCATTCTCTGGGTGAGTTTAGCAATTGATTTTCCTTCCCCTCAAACCCCAAATTAACCACCTCTTGTTCAACCGGCAGCACGATAGGCAATGGTATGAGTCCCATCTTGTTTTACAGGCTATCCGTATGAGATACTCATTAGCCGTGGATATAGGCCTCTTTCTTGGAAGTGGCAGATCACTGTAGGTGTCAAATTTCCTTGTTGGCTCCTTTGTCCCCGTGCTTCGATTTCCCCAAAGGAGTGAGCAAATGCCGATTATGCTAACGAATTTGACATAGGGCAAGCGCGGGTCCTGGTGGTGCAGTTGTCTGTTACATACTCATGGGTACAGGTGAGAAGTTTGATTATCAGCAGTCCCCCAATTCAACACCAGAAGGCTAATTCATATCACCCGATCAGTAATTTCATCTGTGATTAGCTGTCTCGGTGAAATGACTGCGTTAATGCCGGTCAACGCCCCTGTCATGGAGTTTCCCCGCCGCTTCGTGAGCCGTGGAGTAGGCTTTGCTGTCGGATGGGTTTATTGGTTGGTATTCCATTACTTGGCTCACAAGGGCCCTCCCTACTGTACTCCCGATGCTCTCAAATACTGACTGTTTTGTGTTTGAACAGGTTTGCATACGCTGTTCTAGCTGGTGAGCAGCTGGTAGCAGTGTCTAACGCCATCAAATTTCGGTATGATGACGGGATAACGTTTCTAAATTGGGAAGTCGGTCAAAAGGTCGACAACGCTGTGTGGATCTCTGTGTTTTTGACTCTAGTCATATTGTTCAACATGTTCCCGGTGCGAGTAAGTACGCCTGGACAAGGGAAAGCTGTAGTGGGCCAATGCTAATGCTGCTGCTCAAGGTATTCGGCGAACTAGAATACATTTTCGGCTGCTTCAAACTCATGTTCATTATCCTGCTCATCATGGTAAGTTTCCCGTATTTTGAAATACCGGTATCCATTCGTTTACATGTTGCTAATATTGGTGGTGGCCAGATGATGTTCTTCCTATCTATTGTTCAGCGTCAGTACACATTACCGAGCTATAACTCATCTGGCTTACCAGCTGCTGATAATATGCCCTTGAAGCTCGTGGGGAGGCATACTACCAAGAGCCCCTTGGTACTCGGTGTGAGTTCTGGTACAGCAAACCACAAAGCATAACTGACGTGATCTAGACTGGAATTCCCCATACTCGTTTTTCAACCTTGTCTACAATGCCAAAGATGAGAACCTGCATGTCAAACATTCTATCGAAGGGTCACTCGGGACCTTACTGGGCGTCTGGTGAGCATAGCACTGATTCACAGTTGTGATGATTGATTGGTAATGTGTCTAAGAGTCTATGCCCACAGGACAACATTCACCAGTGTCATGTTCTCTTACATTGGCATGGATATCGTTGCAGCTACAGCAGCGGAGAGCCGAGCCCTGAGTGACGTCGAGAGTATGAAGATGGCCGCTCGCAAGATCAACCTTCGCGTCATTACGCTGTACTCACTGGCCATGCTCACCGCGTCATTTGTTGTTCCTATGGACCACCCTTTCATTAACGGCCACAGCACGTCTGTCGGGGCACGCTCCGTCTTCATTATCGCCGTTGTGGAGGCTGGTATGCCCAAAGTTGCCCATTTTTTCAATGCCGTCTTTGTCTTCTCTGCTTTTACGTGTGGTATCAACTCCATGTATATTGCCACGAGGGTCCTGCATACCTTGGCTCTTCGCGGCCAAACTGGTCCCGAATTTATCACGAGGCGTCTTCGACAATGCCGCTCCGGGGTGCCAGTGAGAGCAGTGTTGGTAACAGGTGCTATTATGATGGTGGCTTACATGGGCCGAGATGGCTCTGTTGGGGCGGCAAGTTCTGTTGCACTCTTGTCATGGGTATCTTACTGACTCACACGATCACAAATAGAGACTTGACGAGCTCGCAAACAACTGCACTGTATCTTGTAAGTAATATATCCTATTATGCGTCTTCTGCAAACTCGAGGCTTTTTCAAATGACTAATGGGATTTTATAGGTCTCGTGTAAGTGACAACTATACTCAGCTGGCTCATCTGTTCATTTTGTGTTCACATCCATACGAGAATACCCACCCAGGTGCCAGCTCGGCTTGCTAATGAATGTGATGTAGGGTATATGCCTCCATATGTGCAACGTACTTGTACTTCTTCCGGACGTAAGGGTTCCTCGAGGTCTAGTGGACATCTACGGCTCTAACAGTTCGCCTTTAGACTTGAAAATGCTAAGATATATGGCAATACGTCCGAGTCTCAGGCAGCGAGCTATGATCGGGATAACCCGTTGTACCCATACAAATCACACGGTCAATGGCTCAAAGCTTGTTATGGCTTGATTGCCTGTATTATTCTTATTCTGTTTAACGGAGTTGGTGCGTTTATCGAGCCTTTCAGCATCCGCAAATTTGTTGCAGCTTATATCAGTGTAAGTATCAAACTGGGTGAGGTCTCGGTTTGAAGCTAACAAATCACAGCTTCCCATATTTCTGTTGCTTATATTGTGCTACAATATCCGCAAACATGGGCTCCGATTTGGTGATTGGTGGACAGACAAATCAGGTGACTTGAGTCAGACCGTTCAGGCCTCGAGCTACAAGCGGAAGGGAAGGCTTGAGTTCCCAGACAATGGTATTACAAGAGACAACTGGGCAACTTTTGTTCATTGGGTCTGGGTATGGATGAAATAAGGTAGATGTGCCATGACAGCAAGTCAGCAACGCTCGCTTTTCATGTTGATTTGTATCCATGGAGCTGCTGAAATAGAAGATAAAAACCATAGTATTCGGTTCTGACACACCACTCCGTAGCATTCTTCTGTTGCTGGTATCTATGTCATATAACTGAGGCGGCTCCGCCTTTCCAGTGTTCCAGTTAATTTGAATGTACTATAAACAACTACTCAAGAACACATGAATTCATACCCTAGATACGGTACATATGTATCAAGATGATTTATTTTGATCCAGGCATCAAACGGAGTAATCGCTGCATAATCTCAGTCTAACAGTGCTTTTCACTGGGAACCGTTATTATATAGGCACGAAAGCAAACACACAGCTGCACGCAAAACTAATTCTTGCCCCACAGCCATGATCTTACTATTGCCATGTATATAAGGTGTGGTGTAAAAGTAGAACCCAAAGCCCCGTGCTCTTGTATGCAAACAACAAGCTACTGAAAAAGCCAAACCCAAACCGATGTCTGACATTGGCGGATCGGGCCAGTCCACAGTAACACGCGAACGAATAGACATTGCGAATAAAACATGCCCATATCTAATTCGGAAACGCCCCATAATGCACCATGCCAGTGAAACAGGCCCTTTGATAATTTACATTATACATACGCATTCAACCCGGAAAGGACAAGTGAACGACGCTACCCCTGCAAATACTCATCTACAAAAGCATCTTACGGGGATCCTCAATGTACTCCTTTACCTTGACCAAGAACTGCACAGCCTCTCTGCCGTCAAGGAGACGATGATCATAGGTAAGCGCCAGGTACATCATGGGGCGGATCTCAATCTTGCCGTTGACAACGACGGGGCGCTCCTTGGTGGCATGAAGACCAAGCACGGCACTCTGGGGAAGGTTGATGATGGGAGTGCCCATGAGGGAGCCGAAGACACCGCCGTTGCTGATGGTGAAGGTACCGCCGGCCATGTCCTCGATGGTGAGCTTGCCGTCACGAGCCTGAAATGGGGATTTCGATGTTAGGAACTGTAATTTATGAAGGTCTTCTCGAAAGTAATAAGTCCAGACATACCTTCTTGCCCAGCTCAGCGATGGATCTCTCAATGCCAACAAGATCCATAGCCTCAGCGTTGCGGACGACAGGAGTAACAAGACCCTTCTCGGTAGCAACAGCAACGCTGATATCGACGTAGTCCCTGTAGACGATGGTGTCACCACCGTTGGGACCTTCAATCGAGGCGTTGACGGCAGGGATATCACGCATAGCAAGGACGGCAGCACGCGAGAAAGCGCTCATGAAGCCAAGCTTGACACCAGTCTTCTTGAGAATCTCCTCCTTATACTTGTTGCGGAACTCCATTAGAGTTGACATGTCAACCTCGTTGAATGTGGTCAGCGAAGCGGCGGTATTCTGGGACTGCTTCAAGCGCTCGGCGATGCGAAGACGCATCCGGTTCATCTTGACCTGTTGGGATTCAGTCAGCGCAAAAGCACTCTCAGCCGGCAGTGTGACCATGCTGGTATAACCGTACCCTCTTTTCCTCGCGGTTGCCCAGGGTGGCGGGCTTCTCAGGGGCGGCCGCCGGAGCGGGCTTGCTCTTGGGTTCTGGGGTCTCCTGCTTGGGAGGAGCAGGGGCAGGGGCAGTGGGTTTGCTCTCCTCCTGCTTGGGCTCAGGGCCTTTCTCCGGCTCGGCCTTCTTCTCTGGGGCGGACTCATTGGGTTCAGCAGCAGGCTTGTCGCCCGATGGCGCGCCTCCAAGCTCGATACGCACGAGATCCTGACCAACAACTACGGTATCCTCCTCGTTGGCGAGGAACTCCTTGATGACACCGGCCTCAGGAGCATTGACAGCAACATCAATCTATCGTTTTACAACGCATGAGTTAGACCATAAGCAACAACAGAAACCTGGTGACAAAGAGGCATGCCGGGCTATGCGTACCTTGTCGGTCTCAATGGTCGCAATCTCCTCATCCTGCTCCACAAAGTCACCAACCGACTTGTTCCACTGCTTCAGAGTACCCTCGCTGATCGACTCGGCCATTTGCGGCACCTTGACGATCTTGTCGGCATATGTCCGCACATGTTGAAACTGCAGAGGCAGTTGTCGCAGGGCGGAGTTGGAGTTGTAGAGCGCGAGCTTGGGAGCAGCGCGAGCCGCAAGGCGGAGACCTCTATACATCATCGTGTCGACGTGCGTATGCTAGAACGAGTATGCGGTTGTTGGCTGCGGGAAATTTGAAGATCGGATGCAGCACGAGCTTAGATTCGGCAGAGACGTGGAGGGCTCAGGTCGACAGCTTTTTTTTTTGCTGGGAAAGAGCGCAAGGCACCGTGAGGTTACAAAAAAATATCCCGCCTAAAGACCGCACTGGGTAACCAAATGATGAATTGACCTTGTGCGCTCGGCTGGGCAGATGTGCAAACGTTGAGGAGTCTTGAGAGGGAGGAATGGTCAGTAGGCAAGAGGTTGAAATGCGCCGTCGAGACAGGAGGTTGCTCCCAAAATCCAGGTTGGAAAAAAATAGCCACAGCATCCAGTTGGCAGACTCAGAATCCTTGCACGAAGCACACAGCTGAGAGCGGCGCTGCCGGCGCATCACGGCTAACACATTGCACGGCCTCCACTCGTCAATCGTCTGGTGACCTCAACTTGCAGCAGCTTTGGCGTGGCGGCCAAGGTACTGCCAAGGGTGTTCACCCGGGGCCGCACAGGTCTCTCTGGACTCGGCAATATGGAACGGAACGTCAGCGTCTTGGGACTCAAACGTCGTTGGCCTGGGCGTCTGACAGTTGCAAGCTCCACTGACCCGGTAAACGGTCACAGTTTATTCCGCTCCGGCCCGCGATCTCGCGGGTTCGGGTTAGGTGCAGAAGTAGCGAGTCTCACAGCCAAGACCTGTTGGCACACCTACCATGTGTATGGCCTCAGGCAGAAACACCTCACAGCTTGGCAGCAAGCTCCCTCCAATCCACTTTGTCAATCGAGCTCAAACCCGACGACCTCATATCCACGTCGCGACCCTCGTCCACCCTCCGCTATTGGACCTGGGACTAACGCTGCTCAACCTTTCGAAACTCCTTCCTGGGCATTTTTGCTCAGCACGGCGGTTGAGGCGCCGAACACACTGCAACCTAGAGTGACTGAGGTCCACGACGTCACGATCCCGGAACGTTGCCCACCATGTCCTCCCGGATGGCGGCCTTGTCAGTGATGTCCCCGCATCCTCAGTATGCTGTTCCCTAGAATGCCCACTGACATTGCCTCCTAGGTCGCTCTATCGCCGCTCGTTGAAGCTTGCGCTTGACTGGTCGGTACACCGCGATGTCTGGCGCGGCCAGGCGCTCTACATTCGCTCTTTGTTCGAGAAGAACCGGGCTGTTACCGACCCCAGACTACAACGTGTACGCTCTAACCCGACGACCCTCACTACAGAAGACAGGAAACATGGAAACTGACAAGAAGGTTTGCGAATATGTATAGGCACTGCTGAAGGAGACAGAGAAGTTGTTGGAGAAGTGGAAGCACCCCGATCCTTATATTCCCCCAACAGCCCCCGGAGGTATGCGGTGCACAATCTTATATGGCCTGTTGATGGAAGAAGTGTTGACAACATTGTACAGGATCCAAGTACGAGAGAAACTTGCCAGCCCCCAGCCTCGATCGTGAGTCCACAACACCTCTTATCTCTATCAATGTGCGAGTCATCTGGCTGACATGTCTACTCGTGCACAGCTCCCCCGCCTCTCAAGTTCTGATCCAGCATTGGAGATGGAAATGGAATGTATATAAGTTTAGACGAGACACCTGGAGCAGAGATCATAAATTTTCCATGGACGATTTCGAATGGGAATATTGCTGCATCGAATACTGATTTTCTGATGGACATGTTACGAAATATCCAATTTTAAGAGCCTGACAATATTGACCGGTTCACTAGACTACGAAGCGCCAAACCTAAAAGCTGGTCCCATATCGTTTCAAGCCTGGACATTCAGTGCCCCTAAGTAGGAGCCAAAAACACGAGTATGCAAAAGAAAAAGATAATGATCTTTAGAAGGTATTCTCATTCGTGACCATCCATGACCATGCCCATCATGGGATTAATGTACAACCCGCAAACGCGATAAAAAAAAAAGAAGCAACCGTTGACCCTAGACCGTGACCCCAATATCATGAACCCAACGTGCCGACCGAAAAATGAAAGCAGAAAAGACGACTAAATTCCATACCCCATTTACAACTCTTGCGAAGCGTTCTTGCCGGTCTTGGTACCAGTCTTCTTGGGAAGAAGGTCTGAAGAGAGGAAAAAGTATGTTAGAACCATGTATACCAATGCGCAGGAGGGGAAACATACTCTGGTGAATGTTGGGAAGGACACCACCCTGGGCGATGGTGACGTGCCCAAGGAGCTTGTTCAACTCCTCATCGTTGCGGATGGCAAGCTGAAGATGGCGGGGGATGATACGAGTCTTCTTGTTGTCACGAGCGGCGTTGCCAGCCAACTCGAGGATTTCGGCAGCGAGGTACTCAAGAACAGCGGCAAGGTAGACGGGGGCACCGGCACCGACACGCTGAGCGTAGTTGCCTTTGCGGAGAAGACGGTGAACACGGCCGACAGGGAAAGCCAAACCGGCCTTGGAAGAACGGCTAGATGGGATGTTAGCGACCTGGCACCCGAGAAAGCATGGGGAAACGCGTCCAAAACGCGACTTGGAATCGAAATTAGGTCATGAGAAACCCAGATCGTGATGCGCCAGATCGGTTCAGAGCGGTATGCGAGGGAAAAACTCACGATTGCGCGTTCTTGCCGCTGCTCGCCTTGCCACCAGACTTGCCGCCGCCAGTCATTTTGATAGAGTTAGGTGGGTGGAAAAGTTGGGAAAATTTTGAGAGTTTGGGCAAAGGCGAGAGACTCAAAGGTCTGGATGAGTTGGTTGATGGTAAAGCGGAAGTTTGCTGATGGAAAATGGAATGGATGGGAGAAGCAGAGTGCTGGTGGGGGATGTGCGAATTAAGTAGTTTTCGCGTAAGAGCGCTAGATCACGGATCACCCGCGCCTTTCGCAGTGTTGATCGGGGCCAATGGAGCTAGTCCCAAAACAGAGCGTGGCAGCTGGTGGGGCACCTAGGTTGCAAGGGTCAAAAAATCGGGCAAAATAACCACAAAGCCGGCAATTGGTTGGTTGCAGCACATTCCACTCTTAACAGACCAGCGAAAACTGAATCAAGCTGCCCGCAAAAAAGACCACACAGACCAGGAGCGCTTGTCTCGATTTTGATGTTCCTGATTTTACAAATATCGCGCCGTCCCCGGACCGCGTTTCTGTCGCGCACCCTGTCTGACCGCACTCCATGGTCCCTTTTTTTCTTCTTTCTTCCCTGCCACTGCGCGTTGTCGAAGACAGAAAAAAACAAGGGCCATGCTCTGTGATTCGACACCGGCATAATCAGAGCAATCACAACAATCCACAATACTAGCAACCACAACCTACCTGTCCTCTTTGGTCATGGAGCTTGGCTGACTGATTTACTCAGATCACTTGGACTCACTTTGACCGCTCTGCTATATGCCGAACTCGACCTTCGAATCTAGAATCTGATTGCAATCCGGTCTGGTCCACCAGCCGCTTTGATTCGCGATTCTGAACAATTCACACTTGTTCACTTGGTCCTGACTGGCTCTTGTTGGTCTGGTTTGTTTATTGGAGCTTGTTGTGTCATTTTGTCCCTCAAAATGGATCGACTCTGGCAGTTTGTCTCCTTTGAGACTTGTCTAGTCCCAAGGCTCCATTTGCTCAATCTTTTGCGTTGAAGCATGGCTTTTTGGACCGGAATTATTGGGTCTGCTTGGTCTGGCCTGGTCTTTTATGGTTTTCTGTTCTTCAACCCAAACCGACAAGTCCATGATGCCGTACCCTCAGGCTGGGAAGATTTGTGGTCTTTTATTTTTCTTCCGGTGTCTTGGGTCTCCAAGAGCATCCATCACTGAACCAAACCCCCATTTTGTGTCATTTTTACTTGGGCACGTCGATAATGGGATTCTGTTTCTGGTTCCAAGGGGTTTGGAGGGTTCATAATTGCTGGTTAATCCTCTTTGACACAGGTAGGTGCTTTTTGGGCCTCGGATACACACAGAAAGGGGTTACTTTGAGCCATTTTTGAGGCCAGGACTGGGTCCCGAAGTAGATATAGCCTCACAAGTCAAGCTTTTGCCCCATCGTACCCCAGAACCCCCAGATCTCTCCGGATCGTGTGAACCCCATTCGGACAGGGCATCCGCTCTCTCGGGCCGAGCTGGGTGACAGATCTAGAACCTTCAAGGCTCGTCTTCTCTCTCCCATGCGGCCCTTCCCGCAGCTGTCAACGCTGGGTCAAGTCCATCCGCATCCGCAATTATCATGTGTCATCAGGGCGAGAGTGGCTCTTCCCCAGGTCTTGGAAGCGAATGGGGATGCAGTCGAGGAAACAAGAGCCAATCACGGCCAACCTCTGGTGGCATGGAGTCCTGTAAGGCTGGAGGACGCTGACACACACCTAGGTGTGCTGTGCTGGATAGAGGAACTCCCTGGGGAGGCTCCATCAGCCCATCTCATGTGTCACTGTGTCAATGTATCAAAGTATCTAATCTACTAGCTTTCATTGAAGCATGCGTGTACATCTCTATCTTTGGTGGAACGTCGAATATGCCATCCGCCGGTGCCATGGAAAGCACAAGCAACTTTGCACATCACAGGGAAACCAAGGTGAGGGGATTCCTCGCCAGCGAGGTTGAGAGTCTGGAAGCAGGATTGAGGAAGAACAAAGAGTGACATGCCGGGGTGCGTGTGCCTTGCGCATGGGCTGTCGTCGAAGCTCGCAGCAGGCCTGGCTTGCCTGCATCAAGCTGAGATCCGTCACTGGCAGGGTTGCCCTGCTTGGCGGGGCTCTGATTTACCAGCATAGCAAACCTCGAGGGAAAAAATACCAGGTGCAGATCTGGAGTGTGCATTATTTCTGGTCGGGCGCTGCTATTCCCCATTTGGGGCGTGTTGTGGCGCTTGGACCACCGCGTCACCTTGCGACTCTAGACCGGGGCCTGCCGTCCTTTGTGCCTCATTTTTTTGCCAAATCAAGCGGCACGTCCCCACTTTTGGCGCGGTACTCAAATCAATCAGTCAATCAGCACCGCAGCACTCGCCCGTCGCGTTCAGCTACAAAAGGCCCATTCCCCCTCGCCGGCTGCAATTCTTCCTCCATCAACCAACTCTCCCACAAACTCTTCCACGCCCATCTGATCGCCAGATCCATCCAGGATTTCAGTTCACTTCGTCTTTTTTTAAACCAACAACCAATTTTCACAAACCGCCAAAATGCCCCCCAAGGCCGCTGATAAGAAGCCCGCCAACAAGGCCCCCGCTACTGCCTCCAAGGCTCCCGAGAAGAAGGATGCTGGCAAGAAGACCGCTGCCTCTGGCGAGAAGAAGAAGCGTACCAAGGCGCGCAAGGAGACCTACTCCTCCTACATCTACAAGGGTGAGTTGCACTTCTGGGTCGAAGAATACGCAACATTCCGATCCCAAGTTTTATTCATCTGGATTTTCTAACAAACTTTGCAGTCCTCAAGCAGGTCCACCCCGACACCGGTATCTCCAACCGTGCCATGTCCATCCTCAACTCTTTCGTGAACGGTATGTCTCTTTCTGCCCGCTTTGGTTATTCAAAGTAATCCTTCGGAACGCGCCTTTTCTAATTCTTTTGTCCGATAGACATCTTCGAGCGTGTCGCGACTGAGGCTTCCAAGCTTGCCGCCTATAACAAAAAGTCCACCATCTCATCCCGTGAGATTCAGACTTCCGTTCGCCTCATCCTCCCTGGCGAGCTTGCCAAGCACGCCGTGTCTGAAGGCACCAAGGCTGTCACCAAGTACTCGTCGAGCACGAAATAGGCGGCTGGATAATCTTGTCTCTTTTTTCTCTTTTTATTTTCTCAATAGGGCATAGGATTTGCTTTGGCATTTGGGAGTCATGATGAGGCTTGTGCCAGGACACACAATCCTTGGGGTCTCTTAATGCAACGCGTCACGGATGGTCTGCTTTTATGGGGGCAATGCTTTTTAACGGTCAATTATGGGGTTTTTGCGGTTGTACACTACATGCCTTGATATCAGGGTTTCGGGCGAAATGAAATCGTGCATATGAACAAAACCAGGTCCTTTTTGCAAACGTGATTGTCAATATTCAGCCAGTTTTGCTGCACACCTTCGCCTTTCATGCCCTGGTTCAACTTGGCAGGGTTGACTATTCAGGCATAATGCACGCTCCTTCAGCGAGATGATCAACAACGACGCAACTTGTATTCCTCGAACTTCAAGCGATGCCATTTGTGATGATGATTTACAGAAACCCCTGATCTGGCTACGTACGGCCAAGGCCTGCTTTTGACTTCTTGACCACCTGAGCGACGGGCTCCAGAATGCCCTTGTTCTCCAAGGTCCCAAGGGCCATGCCTTTGCTCCAACCCATCTTCTCCAACATCGCACGACCCTTATTTTCCTGGCCCAATTCAGGGGCGGAAGCCCCCACCACCTCTCCTTCACGAAGTACCAGGGCTTTCGCGCTCACACGTGTTGCCCCTCCGGATCCTTCCCAGGCGGCATCACTCCGCGGACCGACTACATCAGCACGGGGGAAATACTTGCGCCCAACTCGGCGGGCGGCGCCATCGACCTGGCGCGTTGCCTCTGCGACCTGGTGCGGTTTAAACGTGATGGTCCGCTTGCTTCGGTACAGGACCGGGCGGCGTGTTATGCCCTTTCCTGTTGACTGGGACTTAACGTTGAACTTGCAGGCAAGCTGATGGAGGACCATTCGCCCATGTTTGTCAAGCGGAGGGAATTCGAGACTATGTTATCATGTTAGCCTACCTGCGTTCGGGCTCTGACTCTGAGAGTGAACATGGATATCTTACCGTTCATCTGAGCTGATCAAGAACGCAACGAGTTCGGTTTTGAAGTCGTCCAATTTGAGGCCTACCGGATACTTCACACGCAAATCGTCGGGGCTGGCATTCTTGTCAAGCAGACCCTGTGCACGTAGCGCTTCACGGGCCAGCTTGCGCTCCTTCTTTCGTTCCCGATCGCGTGACCAGTCCAACTTGAGCTTTGCCTCGATTTCAGAGTCCGACACATTGAAGTTAGGTGGCTGTTTGGAGCGCCATTTTCGAGGAACAGGCACAGTCCAGTCCGCAAGATCCAGATCATCAAACGCATCAGCAACGGAGCTAGCATTGGCAAATGTGCCATAAGATGAAGATGTTGCCCTTCCCTGGCCTCGCTTCTTCTCTCCCCGCCTGCTCACTCCTAAAGACTCAGGGACAAGAACGAGCTCATCGCTCCCCAGTCCAAGCTCCTCTTGCTTGGCAAGAAGTCGTGCCAGCTCCTCATCGTCCATATCGGCATCCATATCATCACCCTCATCTGACTCGTCGTTCTCCCTCTTGTCATCTTCGTCGGCATCACTAAGGCCAGATCCGCTAGACTCTACTTGTTGCTCATCGCCCGACAAATCTTCAACTACCGGCATATCATTCTCGTCACCGGAGCCGAGGTTGAAGGCAAAATTGTCACCCCCAAGGTCCCGACGGCTGTTGAATGAATGCGGCTGTTGGCAAATAAAATCATCACCAGGGTCGGCGCTAATGTTGGCAATGTAGTCTGCCAAGATGGCGTCCTCTTCATCATCCTCGTCGGTTTTGGGCATCTTCGCAGCCTTTGAACGGCTGCGCTGGAGTCTTGTTCGTTTCTCGCGAGAAATAGGAATCACTTCAGGACCGTCGCGAGGGCTCATGGCCTCTACTGCTGTAGAGGCCGTCTTATGAGTCATTTTAGTCGCCGTGCTTGTGAAATTGGTGACAACACCATTGCGAACCACAAAGTTGCTCTGTGGTATGGTTTTGGCGTTGGTTGAACGGCCTCTGAAGAGGATAACTTCCTCGCTGGAATCAGACTCGGCCAATGATGTTTTCCTGGAAGGAACTAGGGGTGGTGGGTGGACTGCACGGTGCTTGTCTCGGACAGCCTTGTCTCCGCCAACGTCGAAGAAAAAGAGGTCTCGTGCCTGCTCTTGGGTAGCCTCGCTGCCAGTGCCATCCTGAGACGTCAAATTAGAAACAACAGTCTTGTTGTCGGCCGCTGAATCTGGCTCAACGAGACTCGCCACCTCCATGACGGCTTCCACGGATACGTTGATGTTGGCGTTGTCAGTAGTGATATCCATGACGTCGGCCGTATCCTCCCCAGCCTCGGCTGAAGGAGACTTGTCCTGTTCGAGGTCCCCAAGCAGTTTCAAAGGCTCACTGTAACCAGCACTGACAAAAGCTACGGGCTTTTGTCGAAGCTTCACCGCACCGGAAGTCCAGGCTGAATCAAGATGGTGGGACTGGGTGTTCCTAACCTCGTCCTTCAAAGAGAAGTCTACTGACGTTAGATGAACCAATCTCTTGCACGCAAACCTAACCAAAAAACGGTCTGGGACTCATACCGTTTGAGTGCGCCGCGGTTTTGAAGAATGCTGCAGAGGAAAAAGAATTGACTTGGCCCTGGGCC
The DNA here is from genome assembly GCA_033296915.1 of Triangularia setosa. Classification (NCBI taxonomy): domain Eukaryota; kingdom Fungi; phylum Ascomycota; class Sordariomycetes; order Sordariales; family Podosporaceae; genus Triangularia; species Triangularia setosa. The sequence continues at coordinate 147,558 of MU866111.1, read as the reverse complement.
GCAGCGGCAGATCGAAGCCGAGCAGCTTTGGGGCCTGCCGATGACCGCTTTCCCCTCTTTGGTGCCATAGTTGTTGAAAATGTAAGTGCTATCGTTCGAAACCGAAAAAAAGGATTCCGGATTCAATGAGAACGAGCAAGGCAATGCGATGTCGAATATTTTATGCGGGCAGCTGTGGTTGGTGAATGAATAAGCTGCGGTGGCGTAGATGAGATGTTAAGGGTTCAAAGTCTTCTCTTGGCGCATTCCTGAACTCTGGGAACAGATGTCCAGTCAAGATTAAACTCTTCTCAGCTTATCCAGTCTCGTACCTGCCAAACAACTTGCGGGACTTCTGAGGTTGGGGCAGTCTCCTGTTGTTTGCCTCGTGGAGGGAGGAAGTCTCTGAGCAGTTGGCAAGAGCATGAAAGTCCAATGTTGGGAACACTCAGCATGAAAGGCATGCAGAGGGTTAGGGTTGTAATATTCCCCCCAGGCCCGCTAGGCTCAGACAGGAAAGGTGGATCGACCAAAGGCCTTGGCTGTCGCTGGGTGCCCACTCGGCAGGCAGCCTTCGTCACAGCTGGCATTCGGCCGTTGTGGAGACCCCCGCGACTCATATGACATACCTCCCTCATAAGCTCGTCCTGCTCACACCTCCAAAAGCCAAACCAGCTTCCTTCTACCCAGCCTTCTGGCTGTTCCAAAAGTCAAATAGTGCTGTGCTGCTGCCTGTGGTAATCCATCCCATCTCGTTTCTTTCACCATCATCAAATGACTTTCGCCCTTGGATTACTGCTAGAGCTATCCTTATCTCCTGTGCAGTGACACTGCATCTCCTTCTTTGTCAGCTCGCGCCGCGGTGCAGCTGGTGGTCCTGAAGAAGCTCGCAGGCTCCATCCGATCAGCAGGACGGTCTTTTCGGAGGCCAGCTTTAACTTCCGCTTCGTTTCTGGTGCACATTAAAACTCTTGCTGCTCCCGTATTCTTTCGCGTTTCTCTGCCTTGCTAAGTCTCACCAAATCCGATGAAGCCGACGCGCTCAGGCAGCAACAACTGGCAATCGGCCGTCTCGGGGACATCGCCCAAGATCGCGACAGCAATGGAGGCGGCAATATCCGCCGGCGCCGAGGTCAGCCGTGTAGGCCGACGCATCTTCCAGAGAATTTGGGATCCAGAGCCTACCAATGATCGAAACAGCAATGAACCAGTGTGGTGTTTGGGTTGCTCATATCTCCTCGACACAAAGGAATACGGCATACCCCCTCCACTCACCTCCAGTACACCTCCCGCAGATACCACTCTCAACGCTATAGTACCCGAACCTGGAGCGAGCGTTGGAACAGGGCCGGGAAAAGCCGAAGAGGAGGCGGGAGTGCCGGTGAATATATCAGATACAAAAGCAGCTGCCCCAATCCCTGTTGCGGTTAGCAGTCAACACCAGCTCCAAGTTCCCGAAACACCCCCCCTCTCCGTCTCCAGCAGTTTTGATTCGGCCCTTGCGTATGAAGAGCCTGGCCAAGATGGCGGCTGGCCCCCGGCCTTTCTCGACGACTTCGAGTCCCGCATATGGATGACATATCGTACAGGGTTCGAGGTTATTCCTCGCTCGGCCGATCCAAAGGCTGCCGCTGCCTTGTCCTTCACGATGCGGTTCAAAACTTCTTTTGGAGACCAGACAGGTTTTTCTTCAGATACTGGATGGGGATGCATGATCAGGTCTGGACAGAGCTTGTTGGCCAACGCGATGTTGATCAGCCGTGCGGGACGTGGTAAGGAGGTTCCGGTTGTGTTTGCTCTTGTGTGTGTGAGCTACAGCTGATGCCGTTTCTCTTATGCAGCTTGGAGACGAACGACCGACCCTGACACCGAGCGCAAAATCTTAGCCCTATTCGCAGATGATCCTCGTGCCCCATATTCCATACAAAACTTCGTCAACCATGGTGCAGTTGCCTGCGGGAAGTATCCTGGAGAATGGTTTGGCCCATCTGCGACGGCACGGTGCATCCAGTAGGTGATCCCTTTCTGAATGGAATGGCATGTCGCTTGTTTCTAAAAAACAACAGGGCTCTGGCCAAGAAACATGATAGCTCCCTACGAGTATACTTGACACGCGATCTCCCCGAAGTGTACGAAGACAGCTTCATGTCGACCGCGAATCCCGACGGCAAACACTTCCACCCAACATTAATTTTGGTATCTACAAGGTTGGGAATCGACAAAATCAACCCAATCTACCATGAAGCGCTCATATCTACTTTACAAGTGCCACAAGCCATTGGTATCGCTGGGTAAGCAAGTCTCTTGTCCATCTTCTGCATTCAATCCTCTTGGCTACCTTTTAACAAATTTCAGCGGCCGCCCGTCATCCTCCCACTACTTCATTGGTTCTCAGGGGCAGTGGCTCTTCTACCTCGATCCCCATCACCCGCGACCAGCGCTTCCTTATCGAGAGAATCCCAATGACTACACGATAGAGGAACTGGATACCTGCCACACCCGACGGTTACGACACCTTCATGTGGAGGACATGGACCCCAGCATGCTTATTGGCTTTCTCATCAAGGATGAGGATGACTGGGATTTGTGGAAGAGCTCTGTCAAGCATGTTCAGGGCAAGGCCATCATCAATGTCTCGCCCCATGACCCAGAGCAAGGCATGGGATTTGGTCGAGCCGGGGCAATTGACGAGGTGGAGATATTGAGCGACGAGGACGACACAGACACAGTGCTTGACCTGTAGTTCTTTGTTTGGCGGTAATATCATGACTTGCGTTGGTTTTCTGGGGAGAGGGACGCTTTGTCAAACTATATTCATGCAACAACGGTGTGTGCGTATCATAATTTGGAGCCAGCAAGCCTCGTATTTCGAGTTCATAGATACACCTTATCATCCAGGTGTCAGTGATTGACTGAAACATCCGCAACAGGTTCTCCTCGATATCTTGCGTCTAGGAGATGGCAATGCTGAGTACTAGCTGATATACACACTGATGTCTGCTGCTGATTATTTCTTTTTCTTCTGTTTTCCGGATTTACCTGTGGCCGAAGAGACAGGAGCCGCATGGTTCAAGTATGTTATATGGTCAAAGAGCTTGTTCTTGCTCTGGAAGGCCTCTTTACATACTATACATTGGAGCTAGAGCTCGTCGGTTAGCATTGAATTCTATATATCGTACACAACAGTTGGCTCTGCAACACGAAGAGACCTACCGAATCTTGACCTTGTGACTCGGCCTGGCGAGCTGCTCTTTTTTCTCGCCTCAGCTTGGCCTTCCCGACCTTTTTACCCGGCGCCTGTTCGTTGACCGTGAGATCGGCAACGCTCGCAGCAGCAGGATCCACCAAGCCCCCACTGTCGTCTGCCTGTGGCCGTGATGTCTTCTTGCTGGCCCCTGTCCCATTAACGATGCGCTCTTCCACTGTCGAACGAGGTGCATATTCATCATCTTCAAGACTGGATGTTGATTGTGTGCTCTGCTCTTGGTCCTCCTGCTCTGCAGGTCTTTGTCTCTCTCTCTTCTTCTCGTCTTTGGGAGCCAGAGGCTCAGTGTCGGCTGTGCCTATCTCCTCATTGAGGACTCGCTCATCTGATTTTGGCTGTGGAGACTGTGGTATTGACACGGCTGGTGAATCTTGGGGATCTAGATCAAAGTTGATGTTCTCCTTCCTCATTTGCCTTTTCAATTGCTGAACCGCCTTGATGTGCTTTTTGCTCTTTTCGTGAGCCTCGAACTGTTTCTCGCTTCTAAACGTCTTGTTGCACACCACGCACTCAATTTCCTCGACCTCGGATTCCTCTTCCGACATGGAGAACTCGCCTTCGTAGACCTGGCGTTCGGTGGGCTGCGCCCAATCTGGCACCACGTATTCGGCCATCTTTTCCTGGTGTGCTGCTCGTGATCGGGCCGCCTGGGCTGCAGCGGAATTTCGAAGGACTTGCTGCCGTTCCGCCTCGGACTGTGTGTTGGGAACATAACGGGGATCTCGTTTCTTGACAAACGCAACCAAGGAAAGAACTGCGTCGTTGAACTCCCGGATGCCCTCATCACGGAGCTTCTTGTTTTCCTTTTCCATCAAGCGGCGAATTCGCCTGTCTGGTGCTTGCGCCAGATGGTGCAAATCTCTCCAGTGAAAGGACTTCTTGGTGGAGAAGCTAGACCAGACATTATAAAACGACTTGCCCACAGTGTTATAATCATCCTCCGCCCGGCCAAACGAGGGGTAGGATACAGGGGCAACGCCGTCCCACTCACAAGCAGCGGTCTCCTCCGCAGCAAGCTGTTCGAAGAAGACGTTCAATATCCCAAAGAAGCCGCGCGGGCTGTCATCCATGGGGACGCTCGAGTTGAACCGGCTCATCAAGGCAAAGACAGTATTCGCTGATGTGTGATTGCTAGGGGCCTGTCCACCATGGGCACCCCCGGTCACTTCATCCTCTCCACTGAGAATAGCATCTCGATGGGAGTCGTACCAAGCTCGCTCTTGGGGATCTGACAGTATTTCGTATGCTGTTTGTAGCTCGGCGAATTTTCGCGTTGCGTTCTCAGTGTCATGATAGTTGCGATCTGGATGTAATTCCAATGCCCTTTTCTTGTAGGCTCTCCGAATACTGAACCAATGGACATCGAGCGTCAGAAAATTCAGTTTAGACACTGAAATAGGGAAGCTCTCACTCTTCGTCGGGCACTTGACGATCAACCCCTAGGACTTCATAGTAGCATGTTTTCTGCTGTGTAACGGTGGCAGCCGCCTGATTGGCCCCCCGAGGTGTGGATTGGTCGGCTCCCATTCGTGGTACAGGCGATGTATTGGTAGTCTGATGCTTGTGGTTCTACACGGCTGCTGGGCAGAAAGAAGGGCTGAATAAAAAGCATGTGAGTGTTCTATGCTCTTGGGATGGAGGGGTCCTGCTACAGACGTTTATGTTGTCACCATTTTAGTGGGGCCATGGGTGGGGTGGGGATCTGGTGGGCTGACCCCATCGCCACAAACCCGCAGGACCAAATGACGACGAAATCCAAATTGGGAAAGGTGACATGTGTATTGATGCCCACCATAAAGTAATAATGGCACCTTTAGACTTTTACATGGTAAGGTCGGATGGGTGCTGAAGATGCAAACACTGTGATGGATGATGGTTTCAGGAACCTAACGGTTTTTCGGATAAGAAAGAAGAGATGAACACTCTGGATACGCGCCGTCCGATTTCTTCTTTTCATTAGTTTGAACGCTCCAAACGTTTGACCGCCGCTCAAAGGCGCCATTACAAAACTCTTGCTTGACAGACTGCAACCGCCACCCATTTTGTCACGTTGCCCGCGGGGAATAGGCTCGGGGGAAGGCCAAGCAACCACTACCAGGTGCCTTGTTCTTGGCTTCCGCGCTCTGGCTGGGTCTGGACGTCTGTCACCTCGACTTGGGACCATCTTCACCAAGAGGCTACATTACCTATAAATCCCCTTCGTCACAGTCGATCCTGTCAACCTGCGACCGCAATACCGGCACCTTGGGAAGCATATTGAGCGCCTTCTCCCGCCATGCACACGCCATCCTCACAGTCACATTCTAAGCCAGCCAGGTCAGTGCTAACATTACGATGAAATTCGGCCACGCCTTCAAGGAGGCTCTGGAGGCTGAGAGCTACCCAAGTCATTGGGTAGACAAGGCAGTTCCTTATCGTCAGCTCAAAAAGATCCTGGGTAAGGTGCGAGAGGAACTGATCAAGAATGGCTACGATCCCGACACGATACAAAAGCTGGTTGCTGAGCGGAACGCCGAGTACCGCCTTGAATCCGACGACTCTCATCACCTGAGGCCTAAACTGGTCGTGCGTCCGACCACTACAAGTGCTTTATCTCTGGACCACGCTATAGAAGTCGGCCCTCAGCCAGTATCGCCAATATCTTTATCTCCCACCTCTTCTACCGGCACAGAACCCGGACCATCAGCCTTGGCTCATGACTCTGCACGCCAATACAGCCAGCGTCAACAACAAACCAGCGACGGCGAGTGGGTTGACGTCCCTTTGGATGCCGATGCCCGCTTCTTCAACATCCTCCAGAAAGATGTCAATGAGTTGGACACGCTCCAGGACAAGGAGCGGGTAGCCATGATTGAAAACATCCATGTGATTGGGAACGAGATCGCACAAGTGGCCAGGCCGCGAAAACCAATCATCGATTTCTCACGGTCAGATCTGTACCGCTGGCGCGAGATTCTGGAGATTTACCTTTCGGCCGAGGTCTTCTTCTCTACCAATGAAGTTTCCGGCGGTGCGCGCAGCAGCGACAGGGCTCGCAAGCAGCTTGTCTGGTTCCAAGAAGAGGTGGGCAAGCGGCAGCTGTCGCACAAGTTCAAGATCAAATCCAGCGCCATCGCTTTCCAGCACTTTCTTTCGTTGAATGCCACGCTGCTGCAGAACCTGCAGTTCCAGGAACTGAACCAGACGGCCATAACAAAGATAATCAAAAGTAGGCCCAGAGTGATCAGCGTGCTGTCATCCCATCACAAGCCGTCCACAAGACTAATCCGTCTCCCTTTCTGCTGTAGAATTTGACAAGAGAACCTCGCTGGGAGTGAAAAAGAGCTTTCCAAAGGTCATGAATTCGGCACAGTTCATCTCTGAGACCATCTCCAAGGACATCTGCGCGCAGCTGTCTCGGGACGTCATCAGCCTTGTTCCACAAGTCGTGGATTACACGTGCATTGTCTGTAAGTGACCCACCATGCATACCCCATCCCCTCTTACGATTCGCGTCACTGGAAGGCCAGATCTGCTGTGCAGCCCAGCCGGTGGGTTGTGTCTCGGTGCCAACGACAGGAGGGGGCCAATGCAATGTCTTTGTGCTGACTTCCCTCTCTGGCAGGCCTCTCCATATGCTGGCTGCCCATCAGACTGGACTGTGATCATCTTTTCTGTATCCGGTGCATGATCAAAATGCAAAACAGGCAAAAGCGGTTCTGCCCACTATGCCGAGCCGATGTCATTCAACGGGCCAACGAGAGTATGTCGTCTTCTTTCATCTTCTATTTATGAACTCAGATCATTGTCGCTAACATGTTACGCAGCACACATCGATATGGAGCTCGTTCGGTATCTAGAAAGGTGGTTCCCAAAGGAAACCAAGGAAAAACAGAGAAATAACGAGGACGAGCGGCGAAAGGAGCTCTTGGGTGATCTGTATGTGGAAAGTGCGCAGCCGCCGTGTATCGTGATGTAATAATCCTTGTGACAAGGAATAGAAAGGGGAAGGATGATTCACCTGGTGGAAGTTGTACATATTCAGACACAGTGATACCTCTACGAGTTTTGAACATATAGTGTGTGCACAGTACCATCACGGGTGTTCTAATTTATGTGGTTTCAGTTTTTGTTCGTTCTACGTGGGAACTATTTATTGCGAGCCGTGCCCCGCTACATACAACGCAGACCGGAACACCTTTACAATATCTACGGTGTCCTCTAGCCCGACACTGATGCGGATCAAGTCAGGGTCAACACCAAACTGCGACGCCCAGTCCAACTCCTGATAATGAGCCAGGAGGACATAGGGTGAGGTAAGCGTGAAGTTGGTTCCTAAGCTCGGCCCCTTGGCCGTGTCAACAGCATCATAAAACGCAACAGCCTGTTCCTTGCGGTAGAACACGACCGAGATCAACCCACCATAACCTCCACCAGGAACCTTGCAGGCTTCGTAGTTGGCGTTAGAGTCATTATCACGCGGATAAAAGACCGCCTTGATGAGGTTGCTCTCCCGGAATACGTCACAGATAGCCTCGGCATTGGCGTTGATTCTTTCAATCCGTGAGGCGAAGTCCCGGCTGTTGCGTTCCATGAACATGACGTCCTCGGGCCAGTATGTGTCCTCGTACCCGGTGCGGGCAAAGTCTTTCAACGCAGAATAGTATCGACTGTTTGGATTGAAAATGGCACTACCTCCCATGACGTTGCAGTCACCCGAGAAGATCTTGGTCAGGCTGGAGACGACGATATCGGCGAATGGGAGAACATTGATGTTGGCAAAGGTGCCGATGGTTTCGTCCACAACGACAGCGAAGTCGTAGGTATCGGCCATCTCGCGGATGCGGATGAGATTCGGGCATGTGAGGAGTGGGTTGCCTGGGAACTCGCAAAAGAGCCCGAGGAAGCGCTCGCCTGCTTTCAGCCGAGCTTCGAGGTCGTCAAGATCAGCATCGGAGGCATTGCCGTAAAAGACGCAGCCAGGGCCAAACTTTTCGAGGATCTTGAGAGTGTCGACATAGGGGAAGCCGAAGTTTATCGACTTGAGGCTTCCTCGTGCTCCAAGAAGGGCACGGTGGGCGTTGAAAATGGCGTTCATGCCAGCTGGGAAAAGATAAATGTCGTCCTCACGGAGATTGACAACGCCACGGGTATTGGATTCCATCTCCTGTTCGGGAACTGGGCTAGCAGTCAGTTCGCGGTCGCTGGTGAGTGCCCCAGCAATTCGCCGTTTAATGGCTGATTTGGCGGGCTCAACAAAAGAGACATCCAGGTTTCGACCGAAACGCTCCTCCAAGAATCGTGAAGTCTCCTCCCTGTCAGGAACGGGGGTTGGCGTAGGGGATGTGGTTGATGGCTTTCCTGCGTCAAGCGACCCGCCTCGTTGGTATCGCTTGGGTCCTCTGCATGGCTTTGGGCTCATGGGGACAGCCGAGTTTTTGGGATCTTCATCTACACGCAGCAAGCCATCTTTGAAGAGGCTGTGACAAAACTCTGCCCTGCGACTTGAGACACCATCGCCCGTGTGCTGCCAGTACTGCTTCAGAAAGCTAAAGCCCTCTGGAGAGCAGATGACGGCCGAGATAGTAGGACATAGCCCACGCAGAGCCTTAAACTGCGGGTTTGCCGTGTCAAGAACCAGGTGCAGAACCTCGAGAGAGGACACGATGGCAGGAGGAGCGCGCAATTTCACGAAGCTCACACACCGGGCAGCAACCTGCCGAGTTGGGAACAGGAAAGCAACCAAGCTTTTCCGTCCATTTTTCTCCAAAATATCTTTGGCAAACGCTTGAATGCTCCTGTGGATGAAAAAGCTGGAAAAAGAGCATCGAGTTAGTACTGTGTCACACAAGCAAAGGATCACCGAGTATGGCTGTTTGAATAGAACGAAAGGAGAGCAAATGACGTACCGAGGATAACCAGTTGTCATATTGCCGACAACCCAGTCCTCGCCCTCTTCATAGCCAACATTTGCTCTCCATGTTGGTAATGACACACTCACCGCCTAGGCAAGAATCAAGATACTGTGGTTAGCCAACGCCGCTGAGCATGGAAAACAGGGTGAGGGGCGACCACAAGGTATGCTTACATGCTCCGTGTGCGGTGGGATAGACTCCCCAAGGTTGAAGGCGGGCATTGTATCTTAGGCGGCGGAGGAGTCACGGGTTTGACTCGGTTGTCGAGCTCCTAAATCGGGGTGTCTCCTGCCTTCGACTTGGACAGTACACGGCGTGATGAGCTGGCGTGTTTTTGCAAGCGATATACGCTGAAATGAGCGAAGGCTCCTCTGTGATTCCTAGAGAAGAGATGGCCGAGGTGGCGGGTGATACTTTCACGCAGTTGTGTACTGTGTAGGGGATGGTAGGTACACTAAAACCGGTAGGTGGTAGATGAATGGTGGGTTGCGGAGTGGATGGGCGTATCCACGTCTCCGACGTACAAAAATTGACCAATTGTTAGCTTTAATTTATAGTGGGATGTCCCACGTTCCTCTATCCGGTATGCTGTCCTAATGATGCCGCCACATCCTACGTGGGACGGCGTGGGTTGAAGCTATCAAACCAAACAGTGGCACATATATTCCGAGTATCGGAGGCGAAAAACGGAGTCATTTTTTTCCTAGTCTGCTGTGTCTTGGGTGCGTCTACAAAGCCTTACCCGTGAACAGCTTCCATCCCTACCCCCTTCGCCACTGGCAGCAAAACACATGGCAGTCAAAGTCAAACAAGCACCGAAAGCACCACAGTCCAGTGCTGGTTTCTAATTGAGTAGCTACCGTTTGTGCTTGCTGTGCCAAGCATCCCGTGTGTGTATGTAATTGAAGCTTTGCGGACAGTGCTGCCCCCACCCTTCCGGAACATGCCCCACTCTTGCCACCCGTATCTCAACTCATCCACCGTTACCGTCACTGAGATGTTGAGAAGAGTGGGAGACCCTCTTGAGTGTAACAGTCCCTCGAGGGTGTTGCCGGTTAGTAGAACACTCTAGTACTCTGCAAGCATCTTGCCGATGGCAACAGTTATTTGAGTCGGCCCTGTCATGTATCTAAAAGCGAGAAGGCTTGACACATGTAGTATGCAGTATCTCGTCCGCGACAGGGGTCTCTGCGTTGCGGAACTCCGGGCCCGGATGGGTCCCGTAGCCGGTGGGCTGTCCCGGATACTAGCTCCCGTCGCCGCCGATGCCGGTGGTGACCAACAGCGGCTTAGTATAGTCTATAGACATATTCACAAAGTACTACATCATGTTTTAATCATGCACCGCTACATTCAACTTAGGTCCATGCCCTGTCCTGCCCAGTTTATTAACTCAAGCTTACATGCGCATCCGGACCCTTTCTTTGCTCCCATCCTGAACTGTCATACCCAATGCACCCGTTTCCCCGACCGATATTCTTTGTGTGTATTCCGATCCCGTCATGATTTAACTGCTTCCAACATATGATGCACCCGCAAAACAAAAGAAAAGAGAGAAGAAAAGAAATTCATCATACAGATCGCTCTGTGCCAAAGCTAGCATCTTTTTCCTCCTACCTCGGCAAAGAAACGGCCGTCTCGCATGACCAACATTGCGGAGTACTATAAGAGAATACCACTCGCCCGAATAGCAAATATGAGCCACTGTGCTTTGTTCAGTAGCGGCCTTGTACAAAACACACCCCACTGCTTGACGTAGCCACATATCGTCATTAACGACTCCTGCGGCTTCCAACACAGCTAATGCTGTCGCTTGGTGCAATGCTGTCAGCATCGTCGTCATCATCGTCCTCTTCGTAGCGAGCACGGCTGGTTCCTCCACCGCTTCGAGGGAGTGGCGCATGGCGGGTTGAGTAGTAGGTGTCAGCTCGACTATCGCCGGGGTAGGAAGCCTCGCGAGCTGAGAGGTAAGCCGGGGCTCTGCCACTGGTAGGGAGCGGGTCGCGCGCTGGCATATATGTGGGAGCCCGGCTATCCGAGAATGGGATGTGACGGGCCGAACTATAACTGTCCTCCCGATTGTATCCTCGAGGGCTGCCGCTAACCTTGTAAGTGGTTGTGGTCACACGACTGCCCGACCTCGAGTGGGAGACTGGATGCGATGATGGCAGGTAAGGATCCGCTGGCGGTGCGCGGAGCGTGTCGTTGGACCTTTGGCTGCGGGACGATACGTAGCTATCTCGCTCTGGGCCATCGTATGTATACCCGCGTTGAACAATGGGCGGATGCTTGGAGGTCTTGGAGCTCACATAACCGCGGTACTCGGAGTCCCCGAGGAGATATGGCTCCCGGCTGTTGGCCGCTTCACTGCGTGGGCGTATAGAAGCCCGTGAACGGGGTATTGAGTGACGCCCTCGAGCATCGTCATACACACCATCCACATCTCTGCTCCTCGGCGAGTCGACATGGCTGTATCGCGCAACGTAGTCTGGCCCTGGCCGTCGATAATCGAGACCGGAACCATACTCATCGGAATACCGCGCCTTGTCCGTGGATCGTTCCGCGCCCAAGTACCGGCTTTTGCGATCCGAATAGCTGTCATACTTGTCCGGGAAGGTGGAACGGCGATTGAAAGGCGGGGCATCATAATCCTCGTGTGCCGAAGCACGGGTGCGGTCGCCCCTGACCATGTTGTAAGTGAGAGCAGCTCCGGCAGCAACGCCAGCCACACCGAGCAAAGTCCCAACAACGGCGCCGGCACTTAGTCCGGTCGAGTTCTCCCTGGCCGAGGCAGCCGGTTCGTAGCTGGAGGTGCCGGTTGTGACGCTGCGCTTCAACCCTGCCGGGGGAGGAGGTGGGCGTCTTACGTCGTTATCGTCGTCGTAGTCGTCGTCGTCGTAGTCTCCGCCTTCTTCCTCGTACTCGTAGTCGTGGTAGCTCAACGAGCGTCGTGGGTCGGCCCGCGGTGGGCCGCTGTATGCAGAACTGGCACCGGCAGGAGTGGGTCGTGACGAGCCTGCCACGTCGAAATTCCAGGTTAATATACGGCTTGCTTCTTCATCGGTTGACCGCGTGCGCCGGACAGTCGAACCGTCGTAGTGTGGAGGGTATTCGAGAGGAGGCTGGTACATAATCTCCATGATGTTGTGGTCCAAGTCACTTATAACCACGCGGGTCCCGCCACCGTGCGTTGTCGTCCGGTGGGCAGATGCGCCACTGGCCGCCGGGTAGGCCTCGGCAGGGTGGCGCAAGTATGATGTGTCCCGAAGATCGGGGTTAGCCCGCAATGCAAACTCGAAGGCTTCGTCGGCCGCGCCGGGCGAGGGAGCGCTGACCGCTATGCGTGAGCGCCTCAGGGGCCGGTCTCTGCTTGCGACCACCTGACGGAGCTGAAAAACTGGATCCCGCCCCGAATTGCCAAACGTGACTGACGGAAAATGCCCGCGCTCTGTGCTGATGTGTCGGAGGCCCAGGGGTTCAAGGATGACGGAATAGAAAGACAACGATGAGGAGAGGTCCTCAACCTCGAGGAAAGGGGGCTGGGGCATTTTACCACGGGGATGAGGGGGATCAGGGCGGTTGTGCCTCAGCAGAGAGGCAGCAGCCTTCGGCAAGAGCACAATGGTGAGAAGCTGTGTGTGATGAGTGTGGTGGTGCGACGCGACGACGGCAGCAATAGGCCGGCAAACGGTCGAACTGAGTGCCCAAAACAGCCTTGGGGGTGTGATGCTGTGGTGTTCAGGGCGCTGTGGCGTGACAAGTCAAGACGGCAGGGGTTCTCCCGTGAGCTGGTATCCAAGCAAGCGCTGCCACGGGGATGACCATCACCAAAACGACCCAAAATTGCTACTTAGCCCAGCTGCCCGTTTGACTCTCCTCAAGGATAGTGCAGAACTTGGGCTCTTGGGAGGGCGTGTCGCGGCGGGTTTGTGACGTTGGCCACTTACGACCAAGAGGGACAATAGTGAAGATGATATTCGCGCTCTGCCAAACGTTGCTCAAGCAGCTTGCTTGTTGGTATGGGTGGAACGCTGAACAATTTGGCACACAACGGCAATATGTGTGCGTCGCCAGTCGGATCCATTCGACGCAGCACAGCTCGAGACTACTTGAGGAAAAGGGCATGGGAATTATGGAGTACGAAAAGGTTGGCAAAACGGTGCCCAACCTCGAACGGGCAGCGATAGGGAGACATGCCCCGCAGCTGTGATGCTCCTGACGCAAGTGGTTGACAGGGTCTCCAGATCTAAAAGATGATGAATCCTCTTTGGACAAAGTGAAGTTCCCATAGGGGACTGCAAAACCGGGCAATTCGCAACAACTTGGTTGGTACAAGACCTAAAACACCCACCCTTCTGCGAGTCTGCTGAGCCATGCCATCCTGTGCAACAAGCATAAGTACTTCACCCACTTTGTGTGTATTTCGTGAAGGTCTGCCAAGTCGGGGTTCTGGGTAGAAAGCATGCCGCTCCCTCATAATATCCCAATGCTTGCTGCAGGTTGACGCCTGAAGCCTCAATAAGTGACAGGGCTCAGCCGGCAGGCTGTGGTAGTCCATTCTCAAGACCGGGCCATCCCGTTGCTGAAAGGATGCCACGTCGAGATCCGCCAGTCCCCCGGTTGCTTGAGCAAACCGTCACTTGAGGGAATCTACACCATGTACTCTCCAGGGAGTGCCTATCTGTACCCCGAGCCAGATAGGAGGCCCCCGTGGCGAGAGGACTGGCAAACCGACGGAATTGTTCGATCGACTGGTCGTGTTTTATGGTCATGGGCAATCCTGAACCTCAACTGGTAATGGGGCATGCGAGGAAGCGGGGAAGGAAAAGGAGATGTTGCGGTGTTGACGACGAGCCAATCGTGTGGTCCGTAATACTGCAAGCCAAGAGTTTGTTCCTGAATTTGAGTGGTCCGGGGAGCCAAGACGGAGTGATTGCATGCGGCCCTGCGCGAGGTCGCCCTTGATGCGGGGCCCTCCCGATGGTGAAGGTGTGATTGCTATTCGGAACTGTCTCGAGCGCCTATGAAGGAGGGGCAGGCGAGACCTCGGATGAGTCTGCAGATATGGTGCACGGCGAGCGGCCAGCCACGAGAATTACAGGCGCCAGGCGCCGTGCGGCGATATGGCTCAGTGGAGTGGCTGTTCCTGTTCCTGTATGTAAGTGCCTGGCTGCCTTGTGCATAGGACACTTGAAATACAATCGAGATTAGCAGCCAAGCAAAACATAAAGTGAATCGACAAATCAGACTGTTCATGCATAAACCAGTCAGGCAACTCCCAAATCGCATTATGCTACCAAACAATCTTAGCTACTCCGCCCGCATGCAAACACCTTCTGATACCACACCAACATCTTCGCCCTACTAAAGCCCGCCTAGCTGCCGCCCCCTGAAGGTCGCCTCCCGTCTTCCGATAATTCTAGTCCTTCTAAACCTAGAACAGGCGTAGCTTTCACCGATTGTAGTGGCGCTTACCACGGGCGCAGCGGTGAGGTTAGTATGTCGGGTGAAGATGTGTAAATTAGTTTGTTTGGTTCAAGAAAGAAAAAACCACGTGAAAGGCAAGAAAGGCGATGAAAAAGGGGAAACATGAGCCAAGTTGAAGTGGCACCACGCGACGACGAAAGCGTCTTGGATCCGTTGTTGAACGCCCCATGTTTTGGTTGCAAAAACACCGACAGCTCAAGCACAGACGACCCAAGTTCCGGTTGACAGTGATCCTTCACCGCGATGTTGTATCACGGAACAGATCATTGCGACCGCAGCTCCCCACCTAAGAGACGGAGAGGCCGACAGATCTTTTCATCCTGGACCCAATTCCATGCCCGTGTTGTTGTCGAGAGGACTGTGTCAGAGAATATCCCAGCAATCCTCGGCGGCGTGACAGAACTTGCTGCAGGCAACACTTGCTGAAAGACTGTAGTTGCTGATCGAGATCTTCTCGTCCACATAGGCGTCGGCAAAGTTGTCTGCACCCTTGGCCATGGCGCCGACAAAGACGCAGATGCTCTCGTCATCCCCGAGAGTGTCGACATAGTCGCGCACACGGACCAAAGGGGCCTCGAAACTGAGCGTGACCTTCCGGCAGTTGGGCGGAAGATGGTCGGTGATGGGGTTCTGAATCACCTTCAAAAGTTTTTCCTGTGAGTTGGCGCCCTTGATGGAAAGGCGATGCAGCAGCTGCACCATCAGACCAGCGAAGCGCTTGAAGGTACGCGGAATGCGAACAGAGGGGGACACCTCGATCAAAACGCCCTTGGCTGTTTGAATGTAAATCTGGAGTTTCCCTGCCTTGTTCACTGGCGAGTCGAGAAGGGTTAGGAGGCACTGCGGGACACACGACATCGGTTAGCAAGTGAAATCTATCTGCAAAAGGGAAGGTCGTGGCTTGTCCAAACCTGATGGGTGATATCCGGGCGAGCATCACTGATATCCCTATTCATCTTGCGCATAACGCCAATGTGTTCGTCGCTGTTGAGCAGGGAGTACTTGTCCTCCCTCTGCATGCCCATACGGCCAGCACCGCCGTGCGAGGCCTTGTACGTTTCAAGACTGGCATTGGAGAGGACGACGATGAGGCGCTTGGTGTTCTTGTCGGTTGGAGGGATAGGCACATGCTGCTCAGCGACCAGCTGCGGCAGGGCTGGAGGAGGCAACGACTGGGTACCTGTCATGTTGGTTTGCCTGGTCAGAACACCGTAATTTGTTGAAAAAAAGGATTTCTGCACAGGAAGAGCTGTGGCTGCCGTTCTGATGTTGGCAATCGTCTCCAAACAAATTGTCCGGGGGCTCTCGAGTTCAGTTGTGAAGTAGAGAAAAATTGGGACGCGCTGTTCGAGGGGGACCCAGCAGTAGTTGGGCTTAACAAGTGGAAGCACCTGACTGGAAGTGGGGTCCTCCCAAAACTAGCCATCTATCTTGCCAAACGCCCCTCCGAAGCTGCAGAGAAAACCACAACCGACAAAAGACGCGCTCGGCCTACCGCTGGCAGAGCAGAGATGGCGATAAAAAGAGGTGCGGCAATGGGAGACTTACGGGGCCGCTTGCCGGCACGGTACTCGGGGGAGGAAGACATGTTGGCGGTGAGGGATGGACGGATCTGTGCAGAGGACAGACAGGAGGTGGAACCAGGAGCGCACAGCGTTGATGATAACAGGGCCGTTGACGCTTTAGTTCTCGACGTAAAATGGAATAAAAAGGGAGAAAGCAAGCCTGGAAGAAGAACCAGTTTTGAGCGAAAGCGTTGGCGTATGTGACGTTCAATTGGCGGTGAAAATCAAAGATAATGATGTTGAGAAGTGGCACGGTGCAAGATGAACGGAAGGTATGGGGGCTTTTAATGCAGAAAAGAAAAAGGTGCCGAACCACAGTTTCGGGTAATTATCTACCTATCTAGGTGGCATCTACCCGGAGTTTGGTGGGTACGGGGCCTAGAGCAGTCGGGGTCCGGAGAGCATGTGCATCAGAGATAACACCCCAGCCGGGACAACGGAGGAGTGATGAGCTCGATGATGACCCGAATTGCAATACTCGGCACACGACCCGCGTCTTGGAGCTGCAAAACAATGGTCTTCGTGCATGCCGTCTTAGAATTGTCTCCGACATTCCTCAACAGCGCAGCAACAAATTTCACAGGCCGCGGCGAGGTTCTTTGACAGAGTTTTTTTTTTTTTGAAGTTCTGGCGATGCAGCTCACCCACTCCAGGCTAAGCCTTTCCAGGAACGCCGAGGGGCAGTAGAGGGTGATGATGGATCGGTCAAAGACGGAGCTGCCGGAGATGCCCCCCCACTGCAAAACCAACCACCCAGACTGCTTTCTCAGTTTGGTTCTCGACTTCTTCCGTCGTTATCCGTATGTTTGATGGCCAGGAAACTGGAAGAAAAACACAAGACCAGACCTGGGTAGATACATACTTACAGTACTATTTATGTCATCATACAGGCATCTATGGGTATTTTCATGATCAACAACACCAGCCAGGGTTGTGTGAGCTTGTTCTTGTATACTCCCCACTTTCCAAAGACCCTGGTCTTGGCAGACCAGATGTACGGTTGCCAAGACTACAACTTGGAAGTTTTGACAGGTTTCGAATTCACGGTGACGGTCAACACGAAGGACAAGCTGGCCATCAAACACTGCCGTCACTCGTGTCTTCCTCCACCATATCCGACTCAGGTCCCGGATGGGCAAGCTGACATTCGTCCCTTTGCTGCCGGCTTCTGGGTGCGAATGTTGGATAAGGAAAGTGCGAGACCTGCCAGGCCCTCTTCTGGACCCGACTTGCGAGCTCAAGAAGAATATGAGCATGTCCTGCGGACGCACGTCTAAGTAGATAGCTGGTTCTAGCTGACCAAATCCATCTGTTTGCAAGCGTCTCTGGAACCGTTAGTAGGTTGGAGATTGACCGGGCTGGAGTTTTCGTGGTATCTGCAAATATATGACAGATAGCCAAATAGTATATAGTGGTTTTAATGGAGTCCAAGATGCGGTTGAATAAAGCGGCCTAGCCCGTTACACCGTTCTTCCTTCTGACAGGGTCCTTGTTTCACACCATGATGACTCCACACCCCCGCGCCCCACGTCTCTTGAGATCAGGATCTTCAACGTGGCACGTGCGCTTGTTTCTCTCATTCAACTCAGGAATCCAGCACCAGTCCCGACACACTGGTGAGAATGCTCATGGAACCCATGCTTGGCTTCTCCATAGCTCTGCTCGCTCAGCTGAGTTCAGAATCACAAGTCCCCGCAATCGGGCCTCGTTGTTAACAGGAATTTCAGTTACGCCTCAGCTAGAGAAACTTGTGCAGACAGACATGTTGTCTTGTGAACCCAACATAGACATACCATCATCATCGCGGCGGCGGCCATGATTAGTTGAGGCTTTCTGAAGCGTCGCCGTAAAACAGGCGTGGACTGGTGGTCTAATCATCTCCCTCTTCTTCAGCTAGGTCGCATAAACGTTGGCAGCGGCCTTTGTCATGGTCGTCGCATCTGTGGCCGACGTGGCCGATACGGCGCTGAATCTTCCCCAGACTGCGATTTTCGAAATGAGACTAAACCCAAACCCGAGCATCGTTACCTCCACCTCATGACTCTGCGGCGTTCTCGCATCTCGATGTCGTCTGATCTTCTGGGCTTCTTCGGCCTGGTTTCCCACCGCCGCTACCGCATTTTCTCGTCCATCCCCAGAGCCATCTCGCACCAGCACCTGCACGAATCTAAAGAGATTCCCCGAACCTTACCCTTTTCGACTATCAATCTGCCCTTTGCCACTGCTTCGTCCTCATACCCTGTTTCAAGAGTGGTATGCGGCCAGTTGCTCTCACCACTCGCTCTGTCCCAGGCCGAGTTCAGGCTCCATGCCTTCTTCTCTCTTCGGCCGCGGCGATGGATCCAAGCGGTCTCGCCTGATTTGCGAGCATACATGTTGAGCTCTGGGGGTCTGGTATAACTTATCCCCTCAAGCCACCTCCGTCGTCGATTTTTCATTTTGTGTGAATTTCTTGTTCTTGTGTACAGTGGCCAACTCTCACGTTTTCTTTGTTCCTGTTCTCGTCCCTTTTCTTTGATCCACTTGCCAGCCGGGTCTGGACAGATCACGTTGAGCGTGGATCTAGCTTCACTCTCGTTCTCTTCATACACTCGTTTCTAGACAGCTGGTTTGCATTATCCTTTCACCTTGCCAGTCTGGCACTATGGTCCTCAAAAGATTCCTCGGGGTCTCCTCGCTCATTTCGCTGGCCCTTGCTCAAGCGCAAAATAACAACCAAGGAGGCACCACATTAGACCCAGAGGTCATTCAGCAGGGCTCTTTCGTCGATGGCAAAAGTTCCCTGGGTGCTGAGGCCGTTCAGGCAGCCTCGGCAACCTCTCAAAACAACTTTATCAACTTTTGCAAGGGGCAAACACTGACCAACGGTCTCCAAATCACGACCGGCTCTTGCAACGGTATTGGTATGGAAGAACACAAACGCCTTTTCTGAACTGCTGCTGACATGGTTCTTTATTAGTGATGGGCCAAATCCCTGCCAAGGACAGAATGATCTCGTCAGTCATCACAAATCCAGCGAACGGTGCAACTATTCCATCCAACCAAGACTTTGAGATTGTTGTTCAAGTTACCAATCTCAACGCCGGCGCCTTCACGAACGCCGCTGCCACCTATTATTCCGCGCCCCAGCAATTGGACAACGGAAATGTGGTGGGACATACCCATGTTACCGTGCAAGACACGGGGACCGATTTAAACCCTCAACAGCCAATGGACCCAGAGCAGTTTGCCTTCTTCAAAGGCATCAACGACGCCGGTAATGGCCAGGGTAGACTCAGTGCTGCCGTGACAGGTGGCCTCCCGGCTGGAAATTACCGTGTTTGCACTCTAACATCCGCCGCTAATCACCAACCTGTCATCATGCCGGTCGCTCAGCGCGGAGCGCAAGATGACTGTGTCAGATTCACTGTCACCGGTAATGGAAACACCCCGAACGAAGCCGCCAACAACGGAGCCAAGGGTCAGGCAGCAGCAGCTCTGATTGCTGATGCCGTTGCCCTCGGCCCCGGCGCCCCAAACCCCGGTGGTAACAACGCCGGCGGAAACGCTGGTGGAAACGCTGGCGGCAATGCCGGAGGAAATGCCGGAGGAAACGCTGGCGGAAATGCTGGTGGGAACGCTGGTGGGAATGCCGGTGGTAACGCTGGTGAGAACGCTGGTGGAGATACCGGCGGGAATGCCGGTGGTAATGCCGATGGGAACGCTGGTGAGAACGCTGGTGGGAATGCCGGCGGTAACGCAGGAGGGAACGCTGGTGGAGATGCCGGCGGGAATGCCGGTGGTAATGCCGATGGGAACGCTGGTGGGAATGCCGGCGGTAACGCAGGAGGGGGCGCAGGAGGTGATGCCGGCGGCAACGCAGGCGGTAATGCTGCCGAAGGTAATGCTGCTGGTGGGAATGCTGCTGGTGGGAATGCTGCCGGAGGTAATGCTGCTGGTGAGAACGCTGCTGGTGGGAATGCTGCCGGAGGTAATGCTGCTGGTGAGAACGCTGCTGGTGGGAATGCTGGTGGTGGTGATGCTGCCGGAGGTAATGCTGCTGGTGGGAACGCCGCTGGTGGGAATGATGCTGGTGGTGATGCTGCCGGAGGTAATGCTGCTGGTGGTGATGCTGCCGGAGGTAATGCTGCTGGTGGGAACGCTGGTGGCGGTGATGCTGCTGGTGGAAATGCCGCTGGCGGTAATGCAGCTGGTGGTGGTGATGCTGCCGGAGGTAATGCTGCTGGCGGTAATGCTGCTGGTAACAACAATGAAAACGCTGGCAACAACGCCGGTAGTAACAACGAGCGGGGAGATGGTCAGACCAGAGAGGGCAAGGGCAAAGGCAAAGGCAAGGGCAAAAATAGCGGCCAGCAAGGACAAGAAGGCCAACAAGGACAAGCACCTGGTCCCGCGGCAGCACCCACACCTCCTGCAGCAGCTCGTCTAGCTCGTCTTGCCCGCCGTCGTAGGTTCATCGCATAAACGCCATGGTTCGGGTGTGACTAGCCATACCGTATATACCTGCATCTGTGGCGGAACGGAATATTTCTTTCCATCCCAGAGCCCTATTTTCCTGTTGAGTTTTTAGAATGAATATACGAAGATATGGAAAAGGGGTGGTGTCTTGATAACAAGTTAATGTATAGGGTTAGGGTTCAGTTATTAATAGTTTCGGTAATATCATGCTCTCATATTCTCTCATCTAGGACTCACATTGAGACTAATTGCTTGAAAATTAAGCTCGGAAGCATGACGCAAGATGCATTCCCCAACACAGAGCAGCGAACAGGGCTTGGCAAGCCACTCTGCGGTCGTACCTGACCTCATTGGCCTTCCTCTGAATGTTTGAAGAGGGGTCCAGGCCACAATACGTCATCACACAAAGGCCATGGGAGACATCTGATGTTCTCGGCACCACTGCAGAGGTACGTTGCCGATTTTGGTTCAGAATCGCAACAAGGTCTCAGGCTTCCAGTCTTCACAAACACCGGAGTGGATTGTACATGTATTCAGCAGGCAGGATCGTTCTCAATCTGCACAAGTGTACAACCAACACGGGCCCTTCCGAAGCGAAGCAGTCAGGACGTCCACAAGTCGACTGGGGTGGCCAGTTCACTTGTGGCCGACATCCCGATCAGCAGACAGCGCAACCCCAGTCAATCAAAAGGGCCCCAAGGAACCCTGTCCAAGCCCAGCTCCTTTCCCAAAAGGGACCCTCTGCCAAGCACTTCAAGACGACGACGACGTCGGTCGACATCACCGCCTTCCCTCATCCAGCATACGGATATCCGTACATCGCACCCGCCATTCCTCTCCTTTATCAATCCTTTGCGATACCGCATGCCGCCAAGAACACAGCATACAAGATAATCCCTATCCCCTTCTCTGCGTAAGACAACACCTAGGTTTGTGAAAGTGTCCTGCGTCACATCATGTACGCCCCATGGTCTCATTCTCGCTGGTCTTCCGCGCGCAACACACCCTGACCCCGGGAGGCAGCCGCTTTCCGTCTGTCCTAAGTACCGGAGCTAATCTTTGGTTCATCAGCCTTCAGCGAGTCGACACCTGTGCGGTCAAACTCTAAAGTGTCTACATGTCTTCCTGCCGCACATCGCATTAACACCGACCATCATGTCAACCGCTCGGTCGCCAGCCGGTGCCATTTCCTCCCCTCCAGTCAGTCACGAACGTGGATACGGTCCTTCAAATCATTTCCCTCAGCAGCAGCAAGGAATAGAACAGGGCTACCCCACAGGCACTGCCGATGCCGAAACCCTCTCCAACACGATTGCAAACTCGCATGTAGAATACGATGATCACCTTGATGCCCCTGTAGCTACGCGTCCAACCAAGTTTACAGAAGAATGGGATGCGAGTCAGCGAGGAAGCTCCATTATTGACGGTCAGGGATATAACAAGAACAATAACCACACCAACACCAACCCAATGCAGCGTTCTAGCTCCTACGCCGGCTCCGTCGTCGGTATGACCAACGATGGAGCGCCATCCCTGTCTCGTGGTAACACGCTGAAGAAGAAGGCGTCTATGCGGAGGAGCGGCAGTTTGAAACGAAGCAGCAGCCGGAGGAGTATGAAGGCAGGCAGCGTCAGGAGTCTGGCTCTTCAGCCAACAACAGACCAGGATGAACTTCACAGTGCTTTCTACTGCCCAGTGCCCACTTCGGGTAGTCCAACTGAGGTTCTTGCGAACCGCTTTCAAGGTTTGTGATTGTCTCGAAACAGAGCATTTATCACAGTTGTGGTTTTATGGCTAACGCACACATGCTTGTAGCCTGGCGCAAGATCCTCAAGGACTTGATCACATACTTTCGCGAAATCCAAGCACACTATGAACACCGAGCCAAGTCGCTAATCAAGCTCGGGAATGTCCTGAACAATATTACGACGCCCCCAGGCTTCATTGCTTCTGGAGGCCTGGATGACGCATGGCAGATTTTGCGAGGCCACAACAAACAAGCAATTGTGGAAGCTAACAAGGCGAGAGAGATTGAGGAGGATGTCATCTTGGCGCTGACTGGGCTGCGTAGTGATCTGCACCAAAAGATCAAAGAGATCAAGAACCTTTCAGGCGACTTCAAGAACTCAGTGGACAAGGAGATGGAGACGACACGAAAGGCTGTGAATCACCTGCAGGACATCTTAGGTCAAACCGAGCTTGATACGGCCTTGACAACTGGAAAGCAAGATCCCTACCTCTTGCGGCTCAATGTCGACCGGCAGTTGGAGAAACAGATTGATGAGGAAAATTACTTGCATCAGGTAA
This sequence comes from Triangularia setosa, assembly GCA_033296915.1. NCBI lineage: Eukaryota > Fungi > Ascomycota > Sordariomycetes > Sordariales > Podosporaceae > Triangularia > Triangularia setosa. The sequence goes on along the minus strand of MU866111.1, from coordinate 124,603 downwards.
GCCTTTCTTGGAGCTTTTTTTGCGTGGAGTAAGACTCACCGTCCTTGTTCAAGGCATACCTGAATCTGGAGAGTTCTGGAAAAGAACTTGAGTCTATTGTCGTTGGCGAGATCCAAAAGTCATATAACGCCTATGCCAGCATTCTCAAGCGGGAAGCAGACTCCGCCTATGGGGCCATCGAAGAGCTCCGTCTCGGACCCATTACGCTGGCCAAGGACACAGAATGGCTATCCTTTATCCACAGAGATGAGCGCTTCGTTGACCCCGACCTTCCCATGCGGTCAGCCGAGTTCATACATTACCCTGGGCGGGATCACTATGCCTGCCAGGAGATCCGAGCGGGCTTGTTGGAGCGGAAGAGCAAGTACTTGAAGAGTTATACAGCCGGATGGTATGTTTTTCTTGCAGTAATCGTGTGCACCAGGAATTGTACTGACAAATGCAGGTACGTTCTTTCTCCCACGCATCTGCACGAGTTCAAGTCTGCAGACAAGACACAAGCACCTCTCATGTCGCTTTACCTGCCCGAACAGAAGCTGGGATCACACTCCACAGAAGGCGGGTCGTCGAATAAGTTCGTTCTCAAGGGCCGCCAAACAGGATCGATGCATCGAGGCCACACCTGGGTATTCCGTGCTGAGAGCCATGATACGATGATGGCGTGGTATGAAGACATTAAAACTTTGACCGAGAGGACCCCGGAGGAGCGAAGCAATCTCGTTCGTGGCAACAGTCGAAGCATCAGTAGATCATCTCAACGGTCGTCTCTTAGCAGCGACGGAGTCGACGATGACGAAGATCCTCCTTTTATGGCAACTGCCGCATCTGTCAATCAGCAGCCGAGACCAGGCTCCCTGCCTCGACGTCCTTCAGGTGGGCGATTCCCATCTGACCTCCAAGTAAACGCACAACGAGGCTTACAGGTGCCCCTCTCGCCGCTTAGTATAAGCTCCGAACCAAACAGGCACGACGAGAACGACCGCGATGCCATTGCTGCAGCCAGTACCCTCCCTGGAAGCGAGCTAGGACCACAATATCATCCTCATCAGTATTTCGATGCGTCGATGACAACCCGACGGGACGAGGACCTGCACTCGCCGCTCATCCCTCAGACTGGAATAAACAATTCAGCAAAGCAGACAGTTGATAGCCCGCAGCCTAGAGTCACGACAGGAACTTACGAGGAACCAAATGGGCATGTCGTTGGGCTCACCAATACCCAGGTCCACACGAATGTCAATGGGGGGTCAAATCCTTACCAGAAAGACGGCATGGTGTGGGCGGAGCCAGTTCCTATCTCACCTTCGACGCTGAGAGGCCAAGCACAAACGTTATCCTCACGAGCCGATGCACATGATCGACTTTATGCCACCCAGGGTGTCTCAATGACAAATGGCGAAGATGCCTTCAAGTCGGAACCTCGAGGAAACTGGTATGGACAGACCGACGGTGGTGCAGTGCAGAACGACCAGCAAATGCGACCAAGTGCCCAGCGAACGGACAGTGCCCCGACCATCTCACATCTACACATACCTGGAGAGTATCCCAAGAGCTCGACCAGCGGTTTTTGACGCCCTTTGGAGAATGCGAGGAGTGGTGGAGGAACCTTTCTTGTTTCTATTGTTCTTTGAGTGACCTCTGGCGCAAGACCTTTGAAGTTACAGCCCCTTTTTATCTACTGTCGTTAGTGTCCAAGGTACCGCCCAAGGTTCCCTGCTAGTTGAAGATCCAACAGACTTGCAGATGGCAGAATGTTATTGTCTATTATTCTTGGCATCCAATAAGGAAGATATTTGTGTGATTGAAGATCAAGGAACTTTGATACTCCCGCTGGTATTTGTCTTGCGTCTCGCTTGGTACGTGAACCAACCTCGCTGGAAAACTGTATCTTGACGGAGATAGATATGGTGATGTGTGTGCTACATTTTGAGTTTGCACCAGCACACCAACCTCCTGCCTTCACCAAGAGCCCTGAGCGCATCAGCCCCTCAAGCGCCTGCATTCCTCGGGAGGCTGAAGATGAAGAGTGAAGAGTGTGTGCATCTCTAGTACACGCCCGACCTTCGTGATAGCATACGCTCGAACAATTTCTGCGCTGTGTGATGTAAACTGGGCTTTTGACGCTTGATCACACCCAGGAATCCCGCCTTCTGTTGAAAGTGAGCCAGCCCATGACCTCCCAGCAAGCAAAAGCCGCCCGACCACTTGTTTTCAAAGGGGTCAATGTGTGTCTCTTACTTACACCCAGTTGGTTCTCTTCCTCTACTCACAGCACCAAGCTACTTCTTTGTCCTAGATATTCTTGTGTTTTTTTGGTAGTGTCTAACAAATCTCGATTCGCTCCATGACTGCAACCCGAGAGCATCCGTTCGCTCACTTACACATATTGGTTATCTGCTCTCTCTTCTTCTCGGCCTTACCAATAGGTATTCAACACAGCAAGACCTCATGAATAACAGACAGTCATCCTCATCATTGGCTGATCAGGCGGCTGTTGGTGCTATGCAACGGGCAGCAGATGCCATAGCCATAGCAACTGAGCCTTTTCGGCTGCAGTTCCATGGTCAATTTGAAGAAACCAACGGCAAATCTCACCCGAGCTCCTCGACTATGGATTATATTCCCTCTGAGCGTCGGGCTTCATGTCAACGTGAGGAAATCCCTGTTCCTAGACGACGGCCAAACTCAGAGAGACCTGACAATGTGGGTGCAAACTACATGGGGCCTCTGTCATCAAATCCGCATTCTGCGTCGTTGAACCCAGAGCTCCAAGAGCTGCCCCGGCCATCCAATCCAACCATTCCGCAACCAGTGCGGCAACACATCAGTATTCACATCCGCCATGACAGTGGGAGAAAGAGGGCATCATCTCAACCCTATCCCGCCTTCCACAAACCTCTTACGCCCCGTCAGTCATCTCAGAAAAGTCACGAGTGGCGCCACCCCTTGCCCTCCCTACCAGTTCATCCTGCTTTTCGAGGCGATGATGAAAACAGAGATAATAAGGAGTTTTCTGTCTATCGCTATGATCTGGTCGACCCCTCGGATTCCCAGTCAACCATGGTGCCCACAGATGAAACAGAAATCGACACCTCCGACCTGTCATCCTCTTTCTCTTCCTCCACGGCCATCACCAAGCCGACAACATCCCACTTTGCCTCCCACCGCAAATCTAGAGCCGCCTCTCGAGCCATGACATCCTCATCGTCCCCGTATCCTTCCTCCATCCCGTCCGTCCCAACCCCACCTCGCTCCCACCCGCTCGCGGCCGGCCAGTCCCCTTCGACTCGGCCAGAAGTCCTCGTCTCCCCTTTTCACGAGATCCTCTTCGTCCTTCTCATTTGCCTAGCCCAAATACTCATGCTCGCCGGCCTTGCGCAGGCCATGGTCCCCGCATCAATTATCTCCCAGTCTTTTGGCGATTCCACTCCCGGCACGATGGCGTGGTATTCCGCCGCCTACGGTCTCACCTCAGCGACCTTCGTCCTTCCCTCTGGCCGCGTGAGTGATCTCTTTGGGCACAAAAAGGTGTTTGTGACTGGATGGCTGTGGTTCGGCCTGTGGAGCTTGGTCATTGGCTTCTCGGGGCATGTCGAGCGGAACGCGGGCAGAGGGACTGTGTTCTTTTGCGTGGCAAGGGGGTTGCAGGGGATCGGGCCAGCGCTGCTGGTGCCGAGTGGGCAGGCGTTGCTCGGGAGGACGTATAACCCCGGGATGAGGAAAAATATGGTGCTCTGCCTGTTTGGTGCGTCGGCACCGCTGGGGTTTGTCATGGGTGCCATCTTTTCGAGTTTGTTTGCGGTGAAGGGGAACTGGCCATGGGCGTTCTGGTTGCTGGCTATCATGTGCTTTGGGCTTGCCGTGGTAAGCTTGTTTATCCTGCCGACATCACGGGGCCAGTCTTGCCTGAAAGAAGGGGTGAGTTTGTGGGTGCAGTTCGATGCGTGGGGGATGATACTGGGGGTGAGCGGGCTGGTGTTGCTAAATTTCGCGTTCAATCAAGCCCCGATTGTTTCCTGGAAGACGCCGTATACGTACTTCTTATTGATCATTGGGTTGATCTTGATTGCTGCTTTTGTGTCCCAGGAATGGAAGGCATCATATCCCCTTATCCCTATCTCGGCTATGAAGCCAGCGACCAATTTTGTGTTGGGCTGTACAGGAGCTGGATGGGGGTGCTTCAGTATCTGGATTTACTACACCTTCAACATTGTCGAATACCTGAGGGGATGGTCGCCGTTGCTTGCGTCTGTTAGCTTTATTCCAGCGTATGTACCTCCCCATATTCCTCGACCATCACAAAGAGAAAGAACTGACAAGGCGACGCTGCACCCAGTCCGATATGTGGCCTTGCTGCTAGTATTCTTGTTGGCTTCCTGATGTCTGGGGTCAAACCTCACTGGATCATGCTGATATCTATGTGTGCATTTTTTATCGGGAGTCTACTCCTAGCCACAGCGCCTGTACATCAAAGCTATTGGTTTAATACCTTTTTTGGTATACTGATCATGCCATTTGTTAGTCGCCTGTCTTTTCAATTTGTTCAAAGATACCATCACTGACACATCAGGATAGGGAATGGACATGAGCAATCCGGCGGTGTGTTGCTCCAAGGCCCCTTGCCGTATTATCCATGTGGAGGACCACTGACTTTTTATCTAGGCCACCATTCTGCTCAGTAACAGGGTATCCAAGGAACATCAAGGCATCGCCGCAAGCTTGGTGGTAACGACGGTTAACTATTCGTATGTTGCCCTGAGAAAAGACTTCTAACTTGTATTGACTCTGGGTCATAGAATTTCCCTTGCTCTTGGAATTGCGGGTACTATAGAAGTGGTATGTATCATCCTGTACGACCCAGACAAATAGCTAACACCGCCACCAGCATGTCAACAACACGGGCTATGAGCTCCTGAAGGGCTATAGAGCTGCCCAGTATTTTGGAACAGGCCTCGGGTTCTTGGGCGTACTCCTGGCCTTGTGCTTCTTGCTACAGAGTCACCACCAGAGGCCACCTGTGGCATCATTCCCGCTCCAAAAGAGGTGAATGAGTTGTCGTTGGTGAGAGGAAGGCGAGGAAATGAGCTGTGTGTAATTAGTCGGCGTACGATTGGAGACCAAAGACAACAGGGAAGAGTCCGTCAATGACCAAAACGGCGTCCGCAATTTCGGCCTACGCTGCCACTTTGATGAATGTACAATCAATCCGAGCAGATGCAAAAATATTTTGCCGTAAATGAAAGCAAAGACCCTAGACCCTTCCCGAACGCCCATGTAAGCCAGCCCGAGTTCCGCAGACAACGCCATTGACGCGGTCGCTCCGCTCGATGATATAGACTACCCGCCCTTTTTGCTACTCCTCCAATGCCGCCCCACTGTACGAATTCTCGAGAGATTAGGGCACCTGGCGGCTGCCTCCTCTTTGTCGTCGCTGGTTTCCCCATGGGTATGGTTCTCCGTTTACCGGCTGAAGCCGCCTCTGCCACCCCGAGAGAAACCACCACCACCTCTGCCACCACCTCCACGGCCGCCGAAACCGCTACCGCCGCGGCCACCACCACGACCACCGCCGAAACCACCGCCGAAACCACCGCCTCCGCGGCCACCGCCGAAACCACCACCACCGCGGCCACCAAATCCTCCCCTACCACCACGTCCACCAGGGCCACCGCGACCACCGCGGGAAGCGCCGCCACGGCTGGGCTTCTTGACTTTGCTGGCTCCCGGGGGAGGCTTAGGCTTGGGAAGGAATTTCTCGAGGGGCAGGAGCTTCTCCCCGGCAATGTAGAACTTGTCGCCAACCTTGAAGGAAGTCGCCTGGATGCCTTCAGAGGGCTTAATGGTGAAATAAACCTGGTTGATGGGACCGAGAACCTCGTCGACCTTGCCAACCGCGGTCTGCAGAATCAATTGTCAGTCTCCAGTTATCTTACGGCCAACCATCGCTCGGCCAATGAACAACGGAAAAGAACCTACCTTGTTCTCTAGGTAAATAGGCGCGTTGAAGTGAGGAATCTTGGCGTTGGTAGACTCGACGACCATTTCACCTTCGCAAGAGTGAATGAACTTGCCCATCTCAAGGACCTGAGCGGGAGGGCCCATATCGCGTTGCTGGAAACCGCCGCGGCCTGTATTTGGTTGGAATCATTAGTCCATTATCTTCCCTAGCTTGCACCTCAACAGCGAGAATGCTCACCTCCACGACCACCGAAACCACCACTGCCACCGCCACCGCGGCCACGTGAACCGCCGCGAAATGACATTTTTGTTATGGTCCCGTCGTAATGATTGAGCTGGCGACGGATTGCGTTGCTATTGTGGGGTTGAACGGGTTGAACTTGTGTGTTGTCGCAACCTCGACTTTTCGTATGGAGATCGAGTGAAGCTCAGAAATCAATTATTTTTTCGGACCTGCAGAATCGAAAGCGGTCAAAAATTTTGCCGTATCAATTCGCAAGGGTAAGGTCCCACTTGGCGTCTGCTCCCGCCACCCCGTGCTACCGAAAGCCAAGGCCCAGTTTGGATCGACAATGGGAACATGCACTGTGTGAGAGTGCTGAAGTCGCTCAGTCAGCCAGCCAGCGTCAGCGACACCGCCCAAAACAGTAGTGGCCAGATTGTTCCTACCGTTGATGCACACAGTACGAACAAAGTCGTGCCTCGAATCTCCAAGTTCCCCAGATATCTCTGGACACGGTAACGTCTAGAACTTGCTTCGATTTCAGTGCAAGCCTCCAAAAAGGACAACTTGTCACATAAACCGAGGCTCTCAGCCGTTGCACTTTATCTCTGCCTTCTCCTGCGCTTTCGCTGCTTTGCAGGCTTTGGATCAACAATCAAAATACCCATTCCGCTTTTTCTATGCTTAGTCTGCTGTCCTTAGCTGCCCCGTTGATGCTCGTTCTCTGACCGCGCCTTGCGCTGCCTGCGCCCCTGACCACACTTGCCTAGCGAATAGACGTTTCCTTAAACCCGTCGCCACGGTAGATACTACGATACCCTTTGTGATTCGGAAATACTTTTGGTCTTTCGAAACAACTTCCTCGTCATGGTTCGCTTATCATCGACGTTGGCTTTTGCGGCTGGCTTCCTATCATCGCCGTCACTGGTCTCAGGCCTCTCAACTTCTGACATCCCGGCTGACACGCCGATTTCTGCCCTCCTGGCCTCGGCGCAAAATCACCTGTCAAAGGGCGAGACAAGCGATGCCCTCGTCTACTACGATGCCGCTATCGCCAGAGATCCTTCCAACTACTTGACCTTGTTCAAGCGCGCCACAACCTACCTTTCTCTTGGGCGTAGATCGCAGGCCACCGACGACTTCGAGAAGGTGCTGTCGATCAAGCCGACCTTCGAGGGCGCTCATCTTCAATTGGGAAAACTGCGCGCGAGCGCCGCCGACTGGGACGGAGCAAAGCTTCACTACAAGAAGGCCAAGAAGCCGGAGGAGGTTGCCGCAACTGAGGCGGCCAAGGCGGCGGCAAAGGCTGCTGAAGCAGCAGCAAAGGCTGGGAACTGGGAAGAGTGCGTCAAACAGGCTGACGATGCCATCTTGACGGCGAACAGGGCGATTTATCTGCGCGAACTTCGCAAGGACTGCGCATTCGAGAGAGGAGCTGTGGAAAGGGGTATCGCCGATTTGCAGCATATTCTCCAGATGCAGCCTGGTAACACGAAGCCACATGTCCAGATCTCGGCCATCACTTTCTATGCGCTGGGAAATCTCGAGGAGGGTGCGACAGCTATCAGGAAGTGCCTGCACTCTGACCCTGACAACAAGGTGTGCAAGCGGCTGTTGAGGGAGGAGAAAGCGACGATCAAAGTCATGGAGAAGGTGAGGAAGGCGTTGGACAAGGGGCAGCAAATGACTGCTGTACGGCAACTAGTACCAACAAGTGACAGTGAAGGGTTGATCAAGGAGGTGAAAGACCAAGTTCACAGTCTAAGGGAAGACGGCTCAATACCGAAAGCAGCTCCAAATGAACTGCTCTCACGGTTAGTTGAGATGACGTGCCAGGCGTATTACGAGGTAAGTATCTTGCTCTCAGCAACCCTCATGCCGGCACCGTTGTACTGACAAATCTTCTCTAGTCCAACAGCAAAAAGGCCAAGGATTATTGTGAAGAATCTCTCACTCTCAACGAGAACTCCTTCTTTGGTCTCCTCTACCGGGCCAAGCACCTCCTCGACAAGGAGGAGTACGAAGCCTCCATCAACACCCTCCAAAAGGCTGCTGAGGTCCGCCCTGACAAGGAAGACCTTGTCAGTCCTCTGATGCAGAAGGCCCAGGTCGCCCTTAAACGCTCCAAGACTAAGGACTACTACAAGGTTCTCGGCGTTGCCCACGATGCCGATGAGCGCCAAATCAAGTCCGCCTACCGCAAGCTTTCCAAGGTTCATCACCCCGACAAGGCCGCGAAACATGGGCATACCAAAGAAGAAGCCGAGAAGAAGATGGCGAGCATCAACGAGGCGTACGAGGTGCTCAGCGACCCCGAGCTCAGGGCACGATTCGATAGGGGCGATGATCCAAACAGTCACGAGCAGCAGCAGCAGTATCACCACGGGCATCCATTTGGAGGTGGTCACCCGTTTATGTACCAGCAAGGCGGAGGCGGTGGAGGTGGCGGGCAACAGTTCCACTTCAAGTTTGGTCCAGGGGGGGGATCAGGCTTTCCATTCGGGATGTAATTTGTTTAGTTGCTCTGGTAGTAATGACGAGAGGGTATTCTTTTCAGTAGTTACAGTATTATTTTACGGGCTTGCATTGTGTATGTTTGAGAAGCCAGGGTTCTTCTGGGCATGCTGTTTGATGATTGTTCGTGAGACGTGTCTTTAAAAACGGAGAGACAAGAGGTGGAAAAGGGATACGTACGGTAACTACCGCCGTCTAGCCCAGTTCATATCGAATGATTAATGGGTAGCATAGTGATTACTTAGGTACTCGCGGTGTACTCATTTGAAAACTCTCCTCACCTTTTATTTTATTTTATTTTATTTTTAACAGGCCCTAGATTAGCAGTTCAAAAAGTCGCTGGATATTCGATAAACATCACTAACAATGTGTCCTTTGAGCAGCTGAAAGTTTGGCAGGATTTGAGTGACCTGCATTCCTGGATGCAACCGCAGGGGCGGAATTGATACACATAATTAAAAACTCAGGGACATGTTCCTCCGGGCCTTGCTTGTCATCGGAATCCTATCCAGCCCAGCCCGCTCACCTGGGTCAACGGGAGCCAATCTCAGCCCGGTTGCCACACATCAAAACCAGATCCCGAGGAAAGACAATCGTCTGTTTTGCAGACCACCACCAGGTGATGCCCATCTTTATTTATATCATGTTTGGAAAGGGGAGACCCCTATTCTCAAATCTACACAACCTAGATCTAAGGGCCCCGATCAACGCAAGTGGTGGGAGCGATGGCAGTAGAGAGATTATATGTACACGATGCTTATCTAGCCCCACGCGTATGCTTGTTCCGTTTCAGTGCCCCAGCGGTTTTGGCCAGTTTCCCCAGAACTCACCCCCGCCATCATGCATCTCGCACGCGGGTTGCATCAAAGACTTACAGCTTACTCCTCGCTTCAACAGAACTCAATTCATTTGTAGACGCGAGTTGAGCAAGGAGCCAACATGATGTGACTCTTTCTTCTTCAGATGCGAACAGATCAGCTTGTTCTAGCTTTTATGGATTGTCAGATATCGTCCTTTTGCTGAGAGGAAGCAACTGATAACAAACTCACCTATCAGAATAAGCAGATGCATCAGTTGAGCGGCCACATCAAGTGGTGGACTCGGATGCGGAGTCGTTTTGGCGAATGAAGTAGGCCTTGGATGCCTCATAGGCGGACCAGCAGATGGCAGTGCTCGGCATGGTCGTCAACACTCTGGGTCGCACGCCCTTGAAGAACCCCTTGGCACCCTCGCGCTTGTACAATAGTCGGCAACCGGCAGCGAAACCGTTTACGGTTCTGAGCTCGGCATCCTTTGCGCTGCCACGTGTTTGGAGCATGGTCTTGATCACGTCCATTGGCGTGGTCAACGCTGCAGCAAAACCACCGGCAACCGCACCAGCCACACAGTGTGTGAACGGATCATACGCCTTTGTTGGATTCATCGAGGTCGAGATCGATTCGTACGCGAGGAATTGGAGCGCCGTAAAGGGGACCGTCATGGAGAGCGTCGTGGGGTACGAGACATAGAAAGCTTTGATACCCTCGTTCTTGTAAACATACTTGGCGCAATCGGTCATGGAGCGGTAGAGTTTGGCCGACTCCGCGATCTGCATTCTTTGCTTGATGACTATTGGCATCAGTTAGCAGCCGTGAGAGGATCGGAAGAGCCAAGTAGGCCATACCGTCAAAAGGGTTCATCAGCGCATCGCTGGCAATCGTGGCGCATGCTCCACTGGTCGCGGCAGCAAGGGGATGGTGAACGCCAGCCTGGTTCCCGCCCATGACATGCTTTACAGCTTCGTATGTAGCGAAGTAAACGGCATGCGCGGGGCCTATTTGCGACCAACGTGTCAGTTCAGTCTCCAGACAGCTTTTGCAGAACTCGGTCGCCACTCACCGGCACCAACAATTACGCTGGACATGCCCCGCCATAAGCTCAGAACACCCTCTGTGCTCGCCATCCGGTAAGTGCTCTGAATAACACCATTGTAGACTGAGCCGGCGCTCGGGTTGACTATCTGCATTCGCGTCTGTAGGCCAGAAATGAGGTTAGAGGTCATGTCGCGATATCAACTCGACATCGGCGGAGCGCGGCTCACCTTGACTGCATCGATGGGGTACACTGTGACTTTGGTTAGCTTCAGCTCCATACTTCTCTCACAACGGGCTACATACTTGCGCAGTGCTCGGCGATACCGGCAAAGGCGCCGGCAGCCATGTTCTGCAACAACGAGAAGTTGGGTGGGAGGGCTTCATAGCTACGAATCCTGATGTCAGCACGTTCTCGTGGGCTGCGGGCCCGAATCCAAGGGAACCTACTCGTAGTCCTCTTCGGGTACGATGTTTGGCTGGGCCATTGGGGAAGCCACGGCTCCCGTCGCTCCTAGATCGAGAGCCAGGGTGAAGACTGGAAAGAATCGAGGGGTGGAGAGTGGTCGAGGGCGTGGTGGTGAAGCTTCTGCGCCACAGGATTCAGCAGCAGAAGGCGGTGACGCAATGCAAACAGCACAAAAAAAAAAGAGCTTCTTTCTTGGAGGTGCTTTAATACTGGGTCACAGCGGGACCACTGAATCACTGAACCGCAAAAGGCCCCAAATAATCTGTCCCTCGCAATAAAGCCGCAGCCTGTCGTGTGTATGGGTGGGGTCGTCGCTGAGGAGGAATCGAGAGCGGCTCTTTCCTCCAAAATCGCTGCGGCTATGTTGTCGTCGTTGGCGGTGACAGGATGGACCGGGCCTGGGGGAAGCAGATGAGCGGCTGGTGTTGCTGAGAGTTGGCAATACTGAGGATGGGCAAATGGGCAAATGGACAACTCCGAATTTTTCTGCGACCGTTGTCGGCACGTTCTCCCCCAATGGCCAAGACAAAATTATGGACCAGTCGGCCGCAACGAAGGTCGGAGATCGGTGGCCTGTCTTCTGGAGCGCCCTCCGCCAACCCCGCCATCTCAGCTGCTAGTGGCTGGTTAGTGATATGTATGCTGGAACCCCCACTGATGGCCGGCTGCGATGCTCAACAGGATCAGAGATGCCCAAGAGATATGCCCGCAAAGGTCCTCGGCTAGACTTGCATCCTTGTCCGCTCTGCATTATCAGATCCGTGATTTGCGGGTCTCCGCCGGTCCCGAAAGAGCACGTTTTCACATCTCCGAGGTACCGGATGAGTGTGAAAGCCGAAGACTTTATAGGTCAGCCTTTGCAGATTTCTTCTTATGTGGTGAGGCTATCTTTATTTGACATGGCTCACTGACTGAAAGAGGTTTCTGATGCTGCAACACAGTCTACTACATCAGAAGCTAATTTGAGATCAGTTTTGGCTCGGTCAGGATAAATCTCACACGTCCGGTGCCAAGCATGACAGATACGATAGGTGAATGTCTGGGTTCTGGTGGGTTGATACAATGAGAGCGCTGCACACTTGGCTTGTGAAAGTCTCGGAGTCCACGTCAAAGAACCTGGGTTGTTATGTGTCAGTGATTTGGTTCTAAGACTGATAAGCATTGATGAGTGATGAACCCATTTTTATCCTTTTAATTTTCACGGTAGTTTCTACTTCCTAGTCAATCCTACTCACTATGTTTAAGACGTTTGATGGATATAGCTAATAGAGTGTGTTGATTCTCGTTTCCTAAATTCGCTAGCAGTCAGGGGGTACTGTCTATCCTGTTCCTCTTGTGCAAGTCTGTATCATCCAAGACAAATAAGATATGGTAAAAGTGCTCAAAAGAGTGGCCACCAACGCCGCCTGTGCCTTCCAATCCACGCGCCCATGCAATGCAATGTAAGCTAACCCTAAATAATGTGCTGCCATAAGTCATGGTTACCCCAACGCCTTTCCAAAATCACTTCTAACCCTCTTCATTATGTCATTGTGTTAAAGCCATAGCCGCGCTCATCAAACACCGCCTGGTCGGCGATGGAACTGTGCCTGGTTGAACTGATAAATCATGTCCACAACTCCCGCCTCCGCAGTCCCAGTACCCTCGATTGCACTGTTGTCCCTGCTTAATGTCCTGGCTGGTGATGTCTGCCAGGCCGATTCATCCATGCCATCTCCATGGCCGTACACTTCTTCGTCGTCGTGACGCTTGGCAGCCTCCCTCACTCCCTCGTTATCTTCCAGAGATTCCTCAATGATGTTGCTTTCACCTGGATGTCTGTTTTGCTGAGCGCGGTGTGGGTGCGAGGGCCGGCCCGGGTTTACAATGTATGATGGCGGCAAGTGATGTGGATCTAGGAGGATGGACGCCATGGGAGAAGGAGCCACCATGCCGGGTCCCGGGCGTAGAGCTTGAGCAGGAGCCCTGCTCATGGTTCGAAACTCACTTCGACCCATTCGGGAAGCCTGCATGTCAATACCGAGAGGCGGAGAGTTCAGACCAGGCCAAGCCGGGGGAGGGTGAAATTGATTTCGCATTCCTGGTGGGAGATGCGATCCTGGGCCGGTTTTTGGGTTGAGAGCAAAGTTGCCATAGTTACCCATGAAGCCATAGTACGATGCTTCCATCTTTCCATGCTTGGCCGAGTAGTAATCATCACGCACGTCTCCGCCATCACTCGCCTTCTTTTCATTCGACATGGCCTTCTTGAAATCGAACTCGGCAAAGGTGCAGACGTAGCCTAGCCCGTCTATGTGAAGCGTGAACTCCCGGAAGAAGTCGATAATCTGGTCGCTGCACTTGGGAAGGCTGAAGAATAAGACGAACGGGGTTGTCAAGATGCCCAGAATCTCTTCCAGAAAGATAACAACCTTGGGCTTGTATAACTCAGCAAACTCCAGCTTGATGTCATAACTGTGAAGCCTATCCTTCCAGTGATCGGGTTCGTAGTGTGTGTATTCGATCACGTTGCGCATGGCATATTCCGGGTCGAACACCGCATCATCCTGAGATTGCATGCCGTGGGCAACCGCCCAGATACTACCAAAAATGGCCGTGTAGAAGAGCACGGTGCGATCCGGTGTGATCTCAAAACCTAGGAAAAGTTCGGGGTCGAAAACGGATGCAATCGCCAATACGGTGGCTAGCGCTCCCGAGACAAATGCAACTGACCGGGCTACCATTTCGGTCTTAACCTTTGGGAACTGGTCCATGTAGTGAGTTGCAAATGCTTTTGACATGTCGAGACGCTTTTGGAAGAGGTGTGGTAGCTCGTTGAACTCGCGAAATTTCCATTCGGCAAGGGGCGTATACGACCGCGACGACAATACAGACGGGTTCTTTTGGATTTCCTAGCTAAAACGTGAGCATCAACACACAACGGTACCCTCCACCAAAGAGTCAATCACTTACATGATAGTACATCAAAAAGTAATAGATGACGAGATAGAGCGACACAAACGGCGACAACAACAAAATCATGATGCCGGCAAACTGGAATCTGGAACGCAATTTCTCACTGATCTCCCCTCTGCGATCGGATCGCAAGAATTTCTGATTAACCTGCCCCTTCTCGTCAAAAACCATGTCGAGAACACTGAACATCAAAGTCCACTCCAGAGTCCGAGAGAAGTACTGCCGGTTTCGTAAAAATGGTAGCGGAATAGTGAGATCCAGAATGTCCTTATTGAACAGAGCAATGAGGTAGTTCTCACGCCTCATGATGCGATTCGCAATGTCGGACGCGTCCAACCTCTCTTTGGACTGGCTACCAATGAAATGTCGCTGAAGCGGAGTCAGGGTAGTTGCCGTCTTCGAATTTTGATTTCGTAGAGCCATTACGCGTGCGACAACCTCTTGCCAAGTGATGGTCTGCATGTCGTGATCCGGGATTTTGAGTAAATGGGTGTAGAAGTCACGAACGTGAAGAAGCCGGCGAAGGTCCAGGATGTACTGGATTGCTTTCCATATGAAATAGAATGCAAAGAGCCAAAGGCCAAGGTTCCACCAACCCGACATCTTTCTGGTGCACTGCGGAACGATGATCTGGGAGAGCTTCTGGCTCCCACGGACGAGACTGTAGTCCACACATTGGGTGAGAAAGGTCAAGAGGACGGCTATGAAGGCCACGTTCCTATGCCATGTCAGCAATGATTTCTTCTTACTGAGTTGGCTCCGCGGACGTACCCAAGATGTAGTACCCGTTCGGTTATTATCGCCTTGATGCCACAACCCATGTAGTAATCGTAGACCTCTTTGATGAACTTGTCAAGGTTCTGAACATTCGCCCATCTCCATTCAGCCATCTTCTTCGTGTCGAGAGATGCGCCCCCTGAAAATAGAGAGCCCGGAGCGCCATTTCCACGTCGAGGTTGTGTGAATGGTTCATCGTTGTGAAGCGGTTGATGGGCTTGAGTCGTGTCCCACTGGGCCCGCGCGTTGGATGATCCGGGTATTACATAGCCAGTCTGCCGATTTTGCTTTCTTTTGGGCTTCGCGGCTGGGTGTGCGCCTCGAGGTTCAACCAGCAGCGAGGGTGGAACGTCGTTGTCGGCATCGTTGTCGGCATCGTTGTCGTGCGCGAGCCATGTTGATCGGTCATTTTGGTGCCCTAGTTGAACCTTGGAAACTGGTGTTTTTTGCAAGCTTCCCAACGTCGCACGGCTGTCGCCGACAGCGAGGCTCTCCACATGATCGAGATCATAGTCCTGGAAGTTATGCTTGAAGTTTTCTTCGTCAAGTAGTCCGGCTCGAGATCCTTCGCCATGACCTTCTGAGTCGTGCCCTCGAAGCTCTTCGTAGAATGACCGCCCCTGTGTGATGGGCATCTTTGAAAACATCTTGGGGGCCATCTTGGCCTCGCTTCAAAGTATGGGGCCGCTGAGGGCTTCTTGTATCATGGAAAAACAATATGAAGTGATGGCGAGATCGCGAGGCAAAGAGCTGATTGCCCAGTTACGGGGGCTAGATTGCCCTTCGGTCAGAATTATGTGGGTGTGGTAAATGGTGGTGGGATGTCTCTGGCTGTTGGGTGGGGCTGTTAACAAGACAAAGCCAGACAGATGCTGATAAGGGCAAGTTGTAGAAGAGATTGGTCAGAGATGCACTAGTCACGCTTTTAGAGGCAACGTGAGATCAGTCAGGCGATGTTGCCATCTGCCATAGCCGCTCAGGTTCCTTGTCTGGTAAAGAAGGTTCAACAAGGCAGCCAAACGCCAACCTCAAGCGCTGATTGTGCCTAAAACTTATGCTGCGCATACCTTCCTGGTCAGCTGCCACGCCAGAATGACGACGGATGGGACCAATTGGGAAGGCGGTGTATGTTGGGAGGATTCGCCAAGACCCTTATCGCTTATCGGCTCTAACACGACAACAGCCCGGCACAGCTCTCCCTTGTAATTCAATGCAACTAACAAGCTCCTGGACGATTCCTAACAATCTTATCAAACCCCCTTCTTTCAAGTACACCCCTCCCAGTTGCTCAAGATGGCCTCTTCAAGCTCTGCGGCAGCTGATTCACTGCCATCAAAGACTCCCAACCCTCTTTCATCAAAAGTTACCAGTGTGTTGTCATCTTCTTATGCAGACACCGAGTTTCGAGAGGCGCTTGCTGTGTTAGATGAACGGGGCATTCTCAACACAGCCGAGGCCCGTCGCCAGCTTCGTCTTGATCTACAAAAGGAGGTAATAGATAGCAATGGTGAAATCATCGATGAGTTCTCCAAGGTTTCTGAGGTATCTTCACCGCTAGCCAACATCAAGCGACCGCACTTACAGAGTTGGCTGACACTAAAATTCGCAGCAACTCCGGCGTATTGGTGTCACTATCGGCAGACTCAATGAGAGTTTCAATGAAATGAAGAAGGAGATCGGTGCTGCTCACCAGGCAACATTGTCTACCCTCGAGGAAGCCTCGCGTCTCATGACCCAGAAGCAACAGGTTGAGCAAAAGCAAACTCTGCTCAAGGCTTTCAAGGGCAATTTCATTCTTTCCGATGACGAGACGGCTGCTCTCACACTGATGTCGGAACCAGTCGATGACCTCTATTTTGCTACACTCGCAAAAGCCAAAAAGATCACAAAAGACTGCGAGTTACTTCTCGGTTTTGAGAATCAGACTCTAGGCTTAGAGGTGATGGAGTTGGCTTCGAAGAACCTCAACCTGGGCTTCCAGAAGCTGTACAAGTGGGTACAAAAGGAGTTCAAGACCTTGAATCTTGAAAACCCACAGATCGGCTCATCAATCCGACGAGCTCTCCGAGTACTAGCTGAGAGACCTACGCTGTTCCAGAATTGTCTCGACTATTTTGCTGAGGCTCGCGAGCACATCTTGTCCGATTCGTTGTATACAGCACTAACTGGGAGCTCAGCATCTGGGGTTGAAAATACGTCCATCAAGCCCATCGAACTAGCGGCACACGACACCTTGAGATATGTGGGAGACATGCTTGCCTGGGTGCATTCGGCTGCCGTGAGCGAGCGAGAGGCACTGGAAGGTCTCTTCATCGGGGAAGCCGAGGAGATCAAGAGAGGCATTCAAGCCGGCAGAGAGAATGAAATATGGCGACTGGCGGACGAGGAGGGTGATGGTGCAGGTGATTTTGACGCCGTCAAGACCTTGAACGAACTGGTCGACCGAGACGTCTCCGGGGCGGTCCGAATATTACGACAGAGGGTCGAACAGGTCATTCAGACAAACGAGGAAACAATCCTGGCATACAAACTAGCCAATCTGCTCAACTTTTATAAGAGCCTGTTTTCGAAACTCCTGGGTTCAGTCTCCGGCTTAGTGGACTCCCTCGGGCTGCTCGAGACCGAAGCTCTACGGCAGTTTCGGTCGCTGGCTCGTGACCACGTTGCAGCTCTCCAGGGAGATTTCGTACAGACTCCTAGAGATCTTCAACCTCCAGAATTTTTGTTCGAGGCGCTGCAGCAGCTTTCTGCCATTATGAAGACGTACGAAACCTCGCTCGCCTCGTCTGCCGAAAAGGAAGCCGATTTTGAAACGATCATGGTGGAGGCGTTCGATCCGTTCATGTTGGGCTGCGCAGCCATGGCACAGACGCTACACCCTCCTTCTGACTCTATCTTCCTTGTCAACTGCTTCCTCACAGCCCTGAACTCGTTGGCGCCTTTTGAATTCGCACTCACCCGTACTACTCAGTTACAAGCCAAGATTGAGACAGAGCGGTTACATCTTGTGGAGAGCCAATATATCTTTTTCCGTAAGGAATCCGGCCTCGATGCTCTCATAACAGCACTCAGTGCCATGAATGACAGCGCAGAAGACGTGGAGAAGGTGTCGTTGCTTGAGGCGGCCCAAGCACCTGCACTGACACAAGCCAGGCAAATACTTGATGATTTCTTGCCCTCGGCGCTGATGGACGCTGTGGAGAAGCTCAAGCATTTGCAAGATTCCAAACTAGTCCAAGGAATAACCGAAGAGGCTGCTGAGAAATTCTGTGTGGACTTTAAGCATGTTGAAGAGATGTTAATGTTGGCAGACGAGCTGGCCGAACAGAAGCAGAGCGAGAATGATGAGCCTCAAAGTCTCCGGGCGTTGTTTCCGCGAACCTTGGGAGAGATCCGTGTCTTGCTGTCGTAGTTGGTTACTAGCAAGCGTCCATAGTTAAGAAATCTTAATAATCAAGACTTGATTGATAGCACTAGATGGTCCAGACCATATGGATGATGATTGATGTTACTTCCAAAGGGACGTTGCGGGGCACATAGGTTGTAACAGTGGATTGGTTTCCCAGCGTCTACGTCACCGCCCCACCGTTATCGTCCTGATAACCAGCCCTACCGCGCGTTACCGTGCCGCAGGCAGTCCGTAATCCCTGCCTTCCCGTTATCGACAAGCTCCAGTCCACTGTAGACCACTGCAAGCACGGCCTTTGATTGCGGACATTCCGTCCAGACTGGTTCCGCCCGCGGTGATCTTGGATCTTGAGTCCCGCGTCTTCAACCGCATCGATGAATCTACGGCACACGCAGACGACGAGATCGTGAAATATCGGAGCCATTGGCCAGTTGAAACCCGACCAACTTCCAGACTTCTCTCTTCTCTCGCTGCGAATCCGCACACCCGCAACGGAATGTCCACATACAACACACACCATCATGTTTGGCAATAGAACGGCCAGTTCTGCCATGTCCATCCTGCAGAAGACGTATGACGAGAGTTACTTGACATGTTCCACTGCTGTTTACTATGAGAGTCAGGTATACCAAGTCCATGTTCTCCTCACGCGTGCTTGGTAAGCGGTAGCTGACGTGTACGAAACTTAGGGCAACGAAGACGAGGCTATGCGATGCTGGCGGCAGGCCCTGGAACAAATATACGACCCCCATGCGAACAGAATACTCCCCAACTTCACCCCTCACTCGGAAACGGAAAGGGCGCTGGTCGAGAGTCTTCGGCAATTAGAACTGCAGTGTAAGGAACGGATCGACCTCCTCGAAGCCCTCCGTCTTTCCCGTCTGTCGGCCCCTCAGCACGACTCGTTGTCGTCCAGTGGTAGGCCGAGCAAGTCTTCATCCGACTCTCATGATGGCGGGATGTCTGGACAGCAGGACAGAGGCTGGATTGGGAATGGTACCATCCCTGCCGTCAACTACACCGACTTATCACGACCAAATACTCTGAGGCGACTTTCCTCACAAACCAGGTCATCCTCCTCAGATCAGGCTGGTGTAAGCGAACGTGGACCGCAACTTGGAAGCATACCACCGCCTCTGCCTTCTCGAAAGCCGCTACCGTCGACAGCTTCCATCCCATCACCAGACATGAAGCCTTCGAGAACGTCTAGTCCTGAGCGCCACACAATGCGCACCACCTTACGTACGGGCACAAAGGAAAAAACACCAAAAGCCACACTGCGTCGACAGCCCCCAAAGTTATCAGAAGTCCCAGTACCAAGCAAGGCGGCCACCTTGGCTTGGGGCACATTGGGCCAGCGAGAAGGCGCGGACCAGGCATCAGGAAGCAGTCCCATTTCACGTCCAGTTTCAAACACGCCCACTCTCCCTGGACAGTCACGCAGAAGCCTTGAGCTATCTAAACGGCTCTGGGACAGCAACTCAAGAAGACTAGTGACACCCCGAACGAGGAGTCCCAACAAAGACACCGACACTGCACCTGCTACAAACTCACGTCGCTCCGGGGAATACCCCTTTCCACGAGCATCATCAATTTCGATCAGCGCAGCTTCAACCGCTCTCAACTCGCTAGCTCTCAAGGAAAGCAGTGATCGGCGTTCACCAGAAAGAGAATATATTACGAGATTGAAGACTGCGCCGCCCGAAACTCCGCGGAGTAGGGTGCAAAGGGACATCTTGAACAATGATTCACACATGAAGACAGGATCACCGGATGAACCCTTAACTAGAAAAACATCTCTAGATTCAGCTACCGTTTCTCGTAAATCTGCCGGCCCTTCTCTCTCCGCAGCCCGAATCAAGTCCACGCCAACTAGGTCGGGCAACAAGAGGAAAACTCTGCAGGTGGGTAACAGTGATAGGGCCCGACCAAAGAGGAGTTCCTCACCCGTACTGTCTGAGAGCTCTTCGTCTTCATTTGAAACCCCGGCACGGCGACCTTCTGCACAACACAAGCGTTCGACAACGGAACGACAAAGAGAGGCATCACTCATCGTTGACTCGATTATCCAGCCATCTGAAAGCTCAGAAGACGACGAACAAACCAAGGAAGCCAGATTATGGAAAAACCGAAAGACAGACCTCCTCAAGAAACTGCCACCTGGAGTGGATGAGCATGCTGCAAAGCAAATTCTCAATGAGATCGTTGTCCAAGGAGATGAAGTTCACTGGAACGACATCGCTGGGCTCGAAATTGCCAAGAATGCCCTTCGAGAGACTGTTGTTTATCCGTTTTTGCGGCCGGATCTGTTTATGGGCTTGCGCGAACCGGCAAGGGGAATGCTCTTGTTTGGGCCTCCTGGTACGGGAAAGACGATGCTGGCGAGAGCGGTTGCAACCGAGAGCAAGTCAACCTTCTTTTCCATATCCGCCAGCAGCTTGACCAGTAAATACCTGGGTGAATCTGAGAAGCTCGTCCGGGCTCTTTTCGGTTTGGCAAAGGTACTGGCACCGAGTATCATCTTTGTGGATGAAATCGACTCGCTTCTATCACAGCGGTCAGGTTCGGGCGAGCATGAGGCCACAAGACGAATAAAGACGGAATTTTTGATTCAGTGGAGTGATCTCCAGCGCGCGGCAGCGGGAAGAGAGGTTGGCGAGCGAGATAAGGAAAGGGGTGATGCAAATAGGGTGCTGGTTTTGGCTGCAACCAATCTGCCATGGGCGATCGACGAGGCAGCTAGGAGACGGTTTGTGAGACGGCAATACATACCGCTGCCCGAGGCGGAAACGCGGGCGGTGCAGCTCAAGACTCTATTGAAACAGCAGACACATACACTAACCGATGAAGATATCAATACATTGGTAGCGATGACCGATGGTAAGTCAGCCTAATCCTGTACGTGGGTCACTTTTTGAATCTGCTGCTGACGTTATATATCTGAACCAGGCTTCTCAGGCTCGGACATCACAGCGTTGGCGAAAGATGCTGCAATGGGTCCTCTTAGGTCCCTTGGAGAGGCGTTATTGCACATGACTGAGAATGATATACGGCCCATTGGATTATCTGACTTCATTGCCAGCTTGGCCACTATCAGACCAAGTGTGAGCAAATCGGGCCTCAAGGAATACGAGGACTGGGCGAGGGAGTTTGGAGAACGAGGCGGGTGAGAAATTCTTTTTGTTGACAATAGAGGCATAAACTTTAAATGCCGATGCGAGCCTAAAGACTTATGCTTTTCTGCTTTGTTAAGGCATAGCTCAGGAGTTCATAGGGAGTTGCCGCTTTGGTTGGTTGAGGGGCAAGCAATTACATAGCAAAGCACTCGACTGTTCTTCTAAGAAATAAAAAAAAGTTACATTAACCTGCTTCGCCGGTCTGAGATTCCGCATTTCTGAAGAGCAATTGGTTCTGGCGGCTTTTGTATTGTCTCAATACTTAGAATTTCCACCGTTTGGTATATCTTGATGCTAGATGACCTTTCACCTGGGATTCTATATATGTACAATGCACATGGGTCTTTCATGTTTCTTCTTTAAATCGTACATCTTTTTGACAAAGCCGAACCCAGACTCCATCCCCCCATACCCTACCCACCTTATGCACCCACCCTTTCAGATCCCAGTCTCTTTCCTACTTTTCTCATTTCTTCATTCTTGCTCCTTGGGCACCCACCCGTACTTCTTCTTCGTCCTCGACTCCATGATCAACGTCTGCATCTTTAGCTCCTTCTCCGCCTTGGCCACCTCCGACCGCGCGAACTCGAGGGACTTCTCCACCTTGTCGGCGACGTCCTTAAGGCTCTTCCTCGCTTGCTTTGCCTCCCTCTTGGTTTCCTTCTCCCTGACGAGATCCTCAGCAGACGGAATTGGGGGGCGGGCATCAATAGGCAGGCCAGCGCCGGGGGCGATGATGTGCTTGACTACGTGGCGCTTCGACTTGGAGGTGCGCCAGCCGGGGGTGATGGCCACGACGTCGCCCTGGCGGAGGGAGTTGGCGGGGTCGTGAACGAGGTAGGTTTTCGGGTCGTCAAAGTGCTAGTTGAGGTGTTGCATGTTAGAATACAGGTTTGACGGGGAGGATGGCTGGACAGTTGGTTGGTGGGGGGTGGGGTGTTTGACGGTTGTATATATACCTTCTTGAGGAAGTTATTCCACTTCAGCCCTCCCACGCGTACTTTGACTGTCTTGTCGATCAACCCTGCGGTGACGACCACGCCGTGAATCTCCCGCATGGAGCTCAGCTGGGCGAGGTTCTTGGATATTGAGGAGGCCATTTTTGTATGTGTATCTGTCTGCTTTCCCCCTCTTGCGACTTTTGCCCAAGGATCGAGGTGTTGGGAATGTGTGTTCCCCCCCCTCAACAGCCAATTGCTTTTCCCTAGGCTTCCTCCTATTTTCTTTCTTGTGACCTCTCCAAAGCCTTGGTTCTCGTGTGTTGTCGTGGGGAGTCTGAGCCGGTAGTTCGGGAATTTGGCGGGCTGGCGGAGTCGCAGCAGCTCAGAGTTCGCAAAACGAGGCTGTCGTCTACCAAAATTTTGGAGGCTGCACTACCAAAAGCCAGAGTGGATGGTGAGATTGACTGGGGTCTAGCGAACCACAGTGCGGGTCCTTTCTGTTAAGCTGCCCGCCAGCCTGTGTGCCAAGGCCTTTCTTTCCGCACTGTGGACGGAAAGCTCAGCCTTGCGCTCTCAGAACCCCTTTTTTGTCTCAACACAATCGAAAAGGGGTAAATGCAAACATGATATTGCGCAGCCGCTAACAGAACCTGGAAGCCACTCCATTGCCACACACTCCTACTCAATTCATATCAGATAAAAATTAGAATTATTGTAACTATCTTGCCCAGTGCACGAGGAAAACGCCTTGCGCTATGCCCTTGTTCCGTTGATGCCGTGAGTAAGAAAAAAGTATGCCCTATTGTTCCCTCGTTACCATAAATTCGTAAGCGCAAACAGTTCCTACAATCCAAAAGGCAACATCGCAATGCGGGCTCACAGAATGAGCTCTTATCCACAGCGACATCCAACGTCCACCATGATGATTATTTCTTTGTAATTCCCAAAAGGCTCGCTATCCAACACCCCTCAATCATCAGCAGAGCTGCAATCGCTCATGAAAGTGGTGCAGGGCCAATCGGTGATGATGCTTCAGACGACGCTCGCACCTCATTCCCGGTCACAGTCACCATCTTTGCTCTCCGCCGTGGTGGCGGAAGTTTTGGCGGCATCTTTTTCTGACCGGTACCATTGACGTGCAGGCGAGGTACAGGCATAGGCGGATGAACGACAGGAACCCCATGCTTATGTCGGGGCACTTCTGGTAGCGATTTCTGTGCCCTTAGGGTCCTAGGTGGCGGTGGTCTGGGCGGACTGCCTCCATGTTCGGATTTGCCTTTGACCTGTGCTGCCATATCAGACTTGCGACTGGGTGTCTTCACGCCGGGTTTCTCAGACACGTTGGCGATGATATTCACGGCACTGCCGGTTTGTGACAGCGAGAGGCTGCCGATCGGGCTGAGCGACGGAGATTCTGGCTCTTCGTAAGCTAGCCATGGGGTGCTAGCTACTCTGTCGAGGAGACGGATTGTTGTCGGTTCGGGAGGCATAAAATGCGCATTGCCGGTGCCTCGCAGAATTTCAATAAGACTAAGAATCTGTCCCCTTTTGTAATGGGGCGGTTTGCTGAGCTGGGTGTGGGCTAGCAAAGGAGCAAGCACCCTCAAATAGGTGTGTCTTAGAATGTCCATCTCGCTCGGTAAATCAAGTAAGTTCCGTATGATGACATCTAGCAGCACATGGAGATCGTTTGTGTAAAAGTACTCGTAGGTTGCAGATGTGGTGAAAAGCAGGTACAGCAGTTTGAGAATAAGCAGCTGCTGGGACGTTTCTGTTTCTCGGTTCAGTAGCAAAATGATGTTCTCTCCAAAGGTTCGATAAGAATCTCCATGAACGCCGAGAAGTTTAATCACACGATTTGTGATGGGTGAGATGGATGATGGTTCAGTTGCCGCCGTTGTCGCTGCTACCATGTACTGTTCATTCAACACCAGCTACGAGGCAGTTAGCAATAAGGCTTCCGGAGATTTGGAATTCGGAGACACGTACCAAAACCCGAATGACAGAATAGTGGTAAGGATCATTGGCGTCATCGGCCAGGGCTTCAATGAGTTGGAAGAGATACGTGACGAAGCCATCGTCAATCTGCATCAGGTCCTCGTCTCGTAACCGTTCAATGCGAGACATCTCATACATTAGCTGCAACAGAAGCCGATGTAGTCGAGAATCCTTGCCCCCACATCCCTTAATCAGCTCTAGTAACCGCACGAAGCACCCCTCCTGGATCATTCGTCGAAAAGTGTCCTCCTCGGCACGGCCGTCGGACAGCAGAAAGTTGGCAATGACGTGAAGCGGCGCATATTCATCCTCCTGAAGTAGACTGTATATAATTTGGGTTCGGACATATTCCTTGTTGACAGAAAACAATGGACTATGTATTAACTGTTCGGAACAGTTCGCAATCTCGTCTTCGTCGTCGAGGTATGCATCCCGAGCCTTGGAAACCAGGTCAAGCCATGAGCGCAAGGCATTGTCGAGGAGCTCATAAGAATCGCATGGTGCGGAGAGAATCTGATTCAAGACTGCAGGGAGAGTAATGGGAATTAGCATCTTGTCTCTTTGGGGCTGGCAATCATGCACTTCTTTTTTACCTGTCCAGAATTGCTGCTCATTCTCAGCAGTCCAAGCGCCTTGGACATCGGCCATGTTCTCAGACGAGCCAGTGTTGTAGATGCAAATGGGTCATCACGATGGCTGGGTATCCAGGTCGCATATAAGAAACCCCGAGAGGCGCACACACCTTGCGGTCAGACAATCCGGTGATCACGGCGTTCTGTGATGTATGTACTTGGGACGGTCCGCCTGGTTTGTGGGTTCACTTGTGTTGGAGGGGCTGAAGTACTGCGTGTGACGGGTCGAAACTCCCAATCTTCGGTTTGGCTGCCGAGACGCTTGTCCCCTTTAGTTCATGTTTTGAATGCACGGGCCATTTATTCCAACCACAGTCCTGGGATGACGTCGAACGGGGTGCCAGTTTCTCGGGACGCTTCACACGAGATAATCCACATATATATTTGTCAACTTCAAACAACGTCGTCCTCGTGTTCCTGTATCGAAATGTCCAGTCATGAGGCACACATCTTATCGTGACCAAGCGCACCCAAAGCCACAGACCATTTTCTTATGTACCCAATGGCAAGAAGACAACCCGACAAATCTTCGCAGTGGCTCCAAGCCCAACTAATGCACTCCGCCATCGGATCTTAGCTGATGCGTCCAGATACAAGTGCAGATTTCTTTGGGATTCAAAGGGTATCATATCGATGTCCTTCCTACTCTAGGCCTATACCTGCTGTATATACCTCCGCCACGCATTAATCTTCAGTAAGTGTATTAGCTGAAACAACAGACAACATCCACCAAATTATGCAAGAAAAGCAACACATCCCCTGAACGCCCCCAACCATGAATATACCCAGATCTATCACGCCATGACCCAACCCCATCATCATACAGCTACTGTTCTTCGTATATCTTGACCCGCTCCGCATACTCGCGGATATTACTGACCACATAATCCTGAATCTCGTCACCCTTGCCAGCCGCAATCCTAAGAATAAGCTCATTTAGGTTGGACCTCCCTAGAATGTCGACGTGATCTGCCGTGTTAGGTCCGCCACGGGGGTTGAACCTTTCAGGTTCATGTGGCATCTCAACCACAGTAATCTTCGCACCCGCCGGGTTGTATCGCTTCAGTTTCCACCCCTTGTTGCACATATACCCGGTACTCATGAGATTGACTGTTCCATCTCCCTCGCCCATAACAACGCCGTGGTCAACATCGCCTTGGGTGAGGGCTGTATCAATCGTCATGTTTAGGTTGGTGAAAGCTCCTAATTCGGGGGAGCGGTAATAGTAGGCCCGTTCAGTGGGCTTTCCCACTCCGTAGAAACAGTACACCCTGAGGCTAGGAGCGAGAGGCAGGCGGGTTTCGAGTGGGTTGATCCATTTCCTAGGGTCGAGCTCGTTGGCTTCGACCTCCTCCATAGTGTGTGCCACGCCCTGCGAGTAACTCGTTTTGACCGAATCCCGATACCAGTCTTCAGTTGTGTCGTAGAGGTATTTCATCGCATCGTCCACCGTGAAGTTTGTCTTCGGGATTGACCAGTTCTGATTGGTCCGGAAGTTGAGGAAAGAACCAAAGCTGACGGCTTGACCGGGCACGTCGTCAGGCGCCCCATCAAGGTCACCCCAGATCGCATTACCTCCCATCGGCAACATCGAGGACATTCCAGGCATGGCGCGGAATATCTCGGCTCTTTCGTCTTTGCTAAGGAACTTCTCCAAACCATACACAGCAAAGGCATTCAATTGCGCCGTGTCACGCATCTCACCCGACAATATCGCGGCAACGTCCTTGACCGCCCCAAGCATACATCCGCTAACGTTGATCCATGACTCGACATGTTTCTCGACCCAATCATAACCGCCTTTGCCCCCGTGCTCAGAGGCCACCCAGTGAAAGAAGTAGAAGACGACTTGACTTCCCATGCTGTGTGATGTGAGAACAACTTTCTTGTTGTCCAACTTCACCGCCATCTCGATATGGGCTTTCAGCCTTGAGAAGTACTGGTCCCTCTTCTCCAAGTTTGGGTAAGCTAACCGCCAGTCGTACGCTGCAGTAAATGAGTTGGTCGGATCGTATCCCAAGGTTGCTAGGTTCTCGATAATCTTATTCCAAATCCAATATCCGGTAATAAAGAAGTCGGTTGCATCAAAGCCTTGTGCTGCCCGTAGTTTGACACCCGGCGGGTCCAGCCCAGTAGCATGGTCGAGCATGATGTGTCTCTTCCAATTCTCCTTGTCCATGACCAAAGCCCTCATCATACTCCAGCTGCCCCAAAGCCTCTTCCGAAAGTAAGGCAGCGATTCATTAGACGTTCCCCAGGATTCGAGGCCAGTCGAAATGACGCCGGGGACCAATACCACCGGGTGGTGCGAGGATAGGCCCTCGGAGCGAACCTTGTGGCCCACTGAAAAGGCATCGTAGCTTTCGAGAAAATCGCGTTCGCCGTTCTATCATAGAGCCGGCTCATTAGTTTAGAAACCGATCATGCTGGTACAGCGCCATAGTGTATGTCGTTCACTCACCACCAGCTCGCGCATATCCTTGACAAAGCCCGCAGGAAGAATCTCGAACAGATTGTCCATACTCAGGTCCCCAAGTTCAGGGAACTCAAAATCGATCAGGTCATTGCTTTTTGCAAAGAAGCCAGCGGCGATGATACCAAACAAACTTCCCAGCAGAAAAATTCCGGTCGTCTTCCTCTTCCGTGTCTCTTTTCGTTTGTGGACAACCTTGACTTTTTCGCCGGGTCTTACAGGGCTTTGGTCGCGGGGCGTCTGTGCGGGCGAGGGCTCGGTAGGTGTGTCGTTGCCAAACACTCGTCGCCGTAGAGTGCTGGCCATCTCGAAACTGGGTTGAGTGGTGGCCAGTGCTGGGTGAATGCGGCGTGATGGGTAGAGTTTGAGGGAGAAAGCTCAGATATTCAGGAACCAGAGAGCGCAGCGGCTCCTCCGCTTCAGCTATCAACAGCAATTCGAGGTGGGGCTCGGGGTCTTTGCCGGTTTCGCTACAAATACTGCTTGTCATCCACACGTGAATTTGTTTCAGCCTAGCTGTTGTTGCTGGGAAATCTGTGTTGACATTTTCGAGAAGATGGAGAAATATGTAGCGATCATAGCCCAGCCTTCGTGTTTCGTCATCCTTCAATATTCGATCCACGTCCACTCATGCAGCAACGCTGGTCTGAACTTCTGGGTGGTGTGATTTGCACTCTGCGCTGGTGTCGAAGTACTGGATACCAAGCTATTGTATGCGCCTTCGTTATAAGATGGCTTCTAGGCGGATTTATTCGTTAGATCATTAGCCTCAACAGTATTGTGAGATCATTTCTATCATTTAATCTGCACTTGACTCAGATATGTGCTCGCAATTCTTCTCTGAAACATGCTGTCTTTTGTAGATTCAAGTACTGACTACCGAGGACTGCAACTCAAAAGGCTGCCGTTTCTTGACAAGTGGGTTGACAGGGTTTCGCTGTACGGGGTTTGGAGAACTCGACCCACTAAAGGAAACGGGAAGAGGGGCACCAATGCCTGCCATGCGACCGGGATATGGCATGTGAAAGTTCAATGACGAAGACCCTGGGACGATCAAGCGCTCGTCAGATCTCTTAGCAGCGCAATCTCCCCGCTTCCTACACCGCGCCTGCGCTTGACAACTGCCACCGAACCCCTTCCACGGCGAATGAGCCTCGACATATAGGACACGAAAGCCTTCCTCCTATTTATCCCCAGCCTGTGCCCGATCTCTTATTTCCGTCCTCAAGGCTGCTGCTCCCTATTCCCGTTCCATCCGCTCACGCACTCTGAGAGCAGCAGGCCACATCAGTCGTCCGCATGGAGCAGAGCTCGCGCCTGGAACAACTCCCACGGGAACTGAAATACATACAATATGAGCATCGTCTCGAGACGCAATACCTTCCAGCAATCCGCGCCTTGATCTCGAAAGACCTCAGCGAGCCTTACAGCATCTATGTCTACCGCTACTTTCTTTACCAATGGGGCCACCTGTGTTACCTAGTAAGCCCCCCCCCCCCCCCGACGGACTTCCCCCTCATCTTAAGCCGCAAAATCAATTCTAGCAATCCTAACCCGCATCTTTTCTGCCCCAGGCTATCGACCCCCAAGACTCCTCTCTAGTCGGTGTTATAATCTGCAAACTCGAAGCCCATGCCTCCCATTCGCCTCCTACGCTACGGGGGTATATCGCCATGCTCGCTGTGTCAGCAGCCTACCGCGGACATGGTGTAGCAACGTCACTGGTGAAGATGGCTATTGACTCCATGAAAAGCCGCAATGCCGACGAAGTGGTCCTTGAGACAGAAGAAACGAATATTCCCGCAATGAGGCTATACGAGCGGTTGGGCTTCTTGAGATCTAAAAAACTCCATCGCTACTATCTGAACGGTAATAGCGCCTACAGGCTTGTCCTATTATTGAAGCAGGTTGATCCAGACTCCGCAGCCGATCTGGCGTTAGATGATACCGATATTTACCGATAATGGATTTCTGGATACACATCAGAACAATCATGGCACATATGGTGGCCGTGAATAGGAGCATGAAAAGGCATATGGGACATCATGGAGCTCGGTGGAATATTCAGTGGCTCTAGCGGCTATTGGTGCACCAGGGGCTCAAAGAGATAGGAAGTCTCGCATTCACTGGAGAGCCGTGGTTTGAGATACAGCCACGGGTTCCCTCATGAGGCTCATTCAACTACATGGCGCCCTAAAAGACATGGTTGAACTTATCACATGATGGACCCAGCCGCACGCCTTCTGCTAGCTCTCCCAGAAACACTTCAAGATAGACATGTGGCAGTTCACAACAACTCTATCCAGCAAACCCCGGCCATTTCCCGAACGAACTCAAGAGGTAGAAAGAAGGGACAGGGGCGGACGAGGAAAGTAAGTGCTGAATGAGGAATTTTACTTCGTGTTCATATTACTATTACGGGAAGCATGAGGTCCCAATCTTAGAAAAATATCAAATCGCTAGCTCCAGCACGCTATCGTTCCGCCTCCTCCCCGGGGTATTATCAGCTCGAACAAACATTTCGTATGCAGACACCAGCCAGCTCAGAATGTTTTCTTTTCGGCGACTTCCTTGATGTGCTCAAATATTTCTTTCGAGTTGTACTGAGCATTTGCATTAGCACGCACGGGTCCTAGATTCCGTTCAGATGAAGGAGGAAACTCACCATAGAAGCTTTGATTCCCAACTCATTCTCCCCATAGATTCCTAGTTCGGTCCAAGCATCTACACATCTCGGCTGTCAGCGCCAACTTCAAGGGACCCTAGAACGCCTTTACGTACCAGCCTTGTAGTAGATCAGCCTCGCTCCCGGTCCCTGCTTTACCAGCTCCAGCTCCTTCATCCTCTTCAAAACTCTCGCGACGTCATCTTTGTCCGTAAAATTATCGGTATAAACGCATATCAGCCTATTATTCTTCTCACCATGCCCATCATCATACCCAGTAGGCATCCTTGTAGCAACCTTGGCCGCGGTCCCCAGTTGATTGTGCGCAACCGCCCTGACCACCTTCTCCCACACCTCATTCACAAATGCTGTGTCTGGGAATAGCATCCATTTCCCAGAAGTCTTGTGGCAGTCTACAGCTAGTCGCTTCAGATCCTCCATTGCCTCCTTCCTGGCCACGGCGATGTGTCGTTTGGCGACAAAGGGGGAGCTGGGGTAGGCGGCATTGGTATTGTCAATGAAGGATTTGAATAGGTCGAGGCGCTCACCACCGGCTTTCATAAAGCGGTCGTGGTCAGAATGGGGACGGGGAGAAAGATAAGGATTGGCGATGAAGATCCATTCTAGACCCGGGCGGCAGTTGGTTGTGGCTGGGGGTAGGCGGGCGAGGAACTGGGGGATGGATTCTGTCAGTTGGTAGGCGGCATGGGGAATGCTAGAGTAGGCGTTGTGGAGACGTCCTGCGGCAGGAGGGGATTGAGAGGCGGATTCAGAAGGGGTGAGGCGGGAGGTGATGAGCTTGATGCGGGCCGGTTGGGAATTCCAGTAAGAGAGGGTGTTGTAGGCGGCAACACGGGACTTGAGCTTGGAGACGGTTTTGGGGGAGCCTGGATGTGTGTTAGCTTGGGTGTGAAGAGATGGGTAGGTGATCGGTAACTGGCCGTAGAAATCGGAATCGTCCGAGTCATCCATTTTCCCAAGTGAGGAAAGTTGGATATCTCGATATTTCAGGAAGTCGCTGAAGGAAATGGAGGTCTCAGTCTAAGTATCCCGTTGACCAGTGGACTTATATTGGGGTGGGTTAAGCTTAAAAGGCTGAGCTCTGAGGTGGTGAGTGGAGTTCCAAATATGCAGGTACTCTTCAACTGGGGCTGAACCTTGGAATACTCTAATAATCAAGAAAGATAGCACGGAAGGATACTCATATGGTAATTTTTGAATGAATGGAAGAATAAAATCATCATGGAAGTCAAGCCAAGTCGGTTCTTGTGAGTCCTGAGAGGCTTCATTCAGAACTGACCAATCCGGTGCGCCGGGGATAATTTTCAAGTCCCGAAAAAGAAAGTGCGACAAGCATAAAATCCTGGGCACTTTCACCTCACAATCCCCAGCAAATAACCCTTGCTCGCAACGTCATTGGCTTTTCATCGCGACAAAAATATGGAAGAGGATTCGGGGAACCTGATCAATTCGATTTGGTCACAGGAGTTGGATCTTCCACCAAGTTGTGTGGAGTTCTGCCCAGCTCATCCGTCTTATTTTCTAGTAGGAACCTACAATCTAGAGAAAGATGATGTGGAGGTTTCACTAGAAAAAGAAGCCGTCAACGACGATGATGACGACGAAAAGTCTCAGGTTGTAAAGCCCAAAAAGACTCAAAGCCGAAATGGAAGCATTCTTGCCTTCCAACTACAAGACGATAACAGCATGTGAGTCACCGGGTCCTGATCATGTTTGCTACATGTCTAACCCCCTCCTCATTGTAGAGTTCTCATTCAAACCGAGCCTCAGTCATCTGCGTTGCTAGATCTTCACTTCAATTCCAATGAGGGATTCCGAGACATATGCGCAACAGTCTCTAGTACTGCTACGCTAACAGTGTTCAGGCTCTCTCCAGGAGTCGGAGACAACAAACCGTTGAAGCACCTCAACACGATGGATATAGCCTCCTTATCAGGAGGTGAAATTTCTGCTACAGAGGGATCAGAAATATTGTTTCTGTCACTCTGTTGGCACCCATCTCGCCCAGATATGCTGGCTATCACCACCAACACCGGCTATGTCTACCTAGTTCATCTGTCAGCCTGGGACAAGGGCTGGAAACTTCATACAGAGCCAGCAATCACCCATACGTTGGAGGCCTGGACGGTGAACCTCTCACCTAATCTCGGAGTCACCGACGCGCCAGACGATGTGTCTTTCAGGATATTCTCGGGAGGCGATGACTCAAAGCTGCGTTTCGGAACGGCTACCTGGAATCCTTTCGATGATCTTCTCACTGAGACTATTTCTGCTGTTGAGGCAAGGGGTCATGATGCTGGAGTGACAGCAATATTGCCTCTCTTTACCCAAGACGATGGGTCTGAGCTACTTGTTACAGGGAGTTACGATGAAAACGTTAGACTGTTTTCGCTGGCCCCGTATGGCAGGCCCAAGAACCTAATCGAGATGGGACTCGGAGGAGGTGTGTGGAGGCTGAAATTAATCAACCTTGACAAGACGCCGGATGACAGCTACCACTGGAGGGCACAAATATTGGCGTCGTGCATGCATACCGGGCCAAGAGTGGTGGAAGTTCTACAGACCGCAGATGGAGAGCACCACTTTCGAGTTCTCGGCCGGTTTGAGGAGCATAAGAGCATGAACTACGGAAGCGATTTCCACCCCAAGAGTAAAGACAAGCTGACAGTCGTGTCGACCAGTTTTTACGATAGGCTTCTCTGTCTGTGGAAACTGGAGTTGTCATGAATCTAGAAAGCAGCTGTATATGACTGGACTTGGATGTTCCGCTGTTATCGAGGGGCATATGAATATTTGTGCCACAAATGCACCCTACATAAATCGAATTCGTGGTGAGACATGGGAATCTTTCAGCGCGTGACGCAATCCCAGGTCGCTGGGCAAGCCCATGTCCACTAAATTTAATTGACCGACTTCAATGCACGGGCCTCTTTGCCCCGCACTAATCCCAAGAAAGCTTATTAGTCGCGCCTAAGCGCGCCTGACACGCCCCGTTTTCGGTACTCGGTGGGTATTTCTCCAAGTCACTTTATTTCGACTCGAGAGTCAGCAGACAAGAGAGATTGGATTGCTGGGCTTGCAAAATAATGTCCAAACAGACATCACTTTCGGCTCTTTTTCATACTAGGAAGGAAGTCTTAGGTCGTCGCTATTTTCTTTAATTCTACCCCAACAGCTTCTTCTCATTCCCTAAAGCCAAGGGGACTCTCGTTTATTCTGCTTGGTACAGAGCATTGCCTGCCGCCTCAGCGCATCGCTTTTCCATCGTGCGATTCGATCTCGGCCTGCTTTAATCGAGCCACTGCAACAGCTGCGATCTCCCGTTTCCATTCTTCTTCATTAGGCCAGACGACTTCTCTTCTTTGTCATAACAAGAACCCTACCTGCTCTGCAACTGCAGACTCCATCATGGCGGCTATTTCGCCAAACGGTGCCCCTGGCGGTGAGGCCATTCTGGCAAGAATCCACGAAGCGCTCAAGGTCGTACACAGCCCATATTCTGCGAACCAGGCACGACAAGAAGCCCAATCGTTCCTCGAGGAAGTCAAGACGCTCGGTGATGCTCCATCTCACGGATACAACCTCGCTTTCGACCGGTCGCAAGCTCCGATTGTCCGTCACTACGGCCTGTCCCTCCTCGAGCATGCCGTGAAGCACAAGTGGTCAGAATATAGTCCCGAGCACCAAACATACCTCCGCAACTGGATCTTGCAACTCTCTGAGGCCGTTTCAAGAGAAGACCCGTCATATCTAAGAAACAAGACTGCCCAGTTGTGGGTAGAAATAGCCAAGAGATGTTGGGCCGTGGAGTGGATGGATATGGACGAACTGCTTGTGCGTCTCTGGAGGGTTCCAGAATCGCCAGTTCACAAGCAGTTTGTCCTTCAGATTTTGGAAACACTCTCCGAAGAGATCTTTAACGGGGATGATTCGGTAGTAGCCCTCCGCGAAGGAGCACTCAGCAAGGCTTGCGTCGAAATCTTCACCCCTGCCGCCGTCCTGATCGAGGCCTTCCCTAACCGCCAGGTCGGTCCGAACGTGCGGTTCGAAGAGGAAGGGTGGCTCAGTAGAATTACACAGTTCGTGACCGACTGCCTCAACAGCGGGGCTGTTGAGCAAAACGAGGATGCTGCGGCCTGTGTTGGGAAGGCACTCAAAGTACTCACCTCAGTCGTGTCCTGGGCCGTTCCCAAAGCCGTTAATGCCGTTGGCAGTCGCCCCATTCTATGCCGCTGCCTTGCGACTCCAAATGTTTCTGTACAAAAGGTCCGCGCCCATTTTCTCAAGTGCATTGTACGTGCTTTGTACCGTCTGCTAACAACCTCTCAAGGCTGCACTTGAAACCCTCCACTCGCTTTACAACCGTACAAGTTTTACCGATGAGGACTTTATCGATCTTGTTGTACCGATGTATGGCGACGACGTGGTGGATCTGTTCAAGCGCCTCTTCGAGTGGTCCACAGTTGACGCCCAGGATATCGACGATGACAAGTATACATTTGCAAAGAAGTTCTCAGAGGCAAGCATGCACCATCTGACCATGATTAGACAGTATCATTGTTGCTAACAGAGCATACAGACGGTGTGTTCGCTGGCCAACTATCTGGACCGAAAATTTGCGGCCATCCCTCCTCAGGCAAACGTCCAGGGCTTCTTTCAACTTCTCATGTTGGTTGTTGAGAGCCAAAGTCTTGTCGTTTCGATCCCGGTCATGGTGAGCTGGACTCGTCTTTTGAGCCATCGTACCCTAGGTCCAGCAGCCGCCAATATGCCATTCATCCCAGACCTTCTCGAGCTATGCAGCAGTCGCTTGATACGCTATGAGAACTTACCTGAGGACACCGAAGATCCGACATATGTGTTGCTGCTCGAAGACACGGACACGCTTCCCGAGCGGCATGCTTTCCTCGGAAATTATCGTCGTTATAGTTGCCAGGTCATTGAAAGCATTGTCAATCTCCGATTGTCCGATGCCTTCTCGCATATTCTTGGAAAGGCAGAGGTTGCATTCCGAACTCTCTATGATGGCCAGCCACCTCTCAACGGTAAGTTGCAAAATCATGGCGTGATTGTTCCCTGTGGACCTTGTCTCAAACTGACATTGCCTGCAGCTGCCAACTACTCCAAAAGCTCAGTTCCTGTGTTAACAGTGGACACGCACGCCACAGTCATCGAGACAGCACTCAGGGGATACATAAAGTGGAGGTCGTCACGTAACTCGACCCCGGAAGAGGTGAGCTATCATTATCCATAACAACTAACAATTTCAGGTTGTGCTAACTTGATCAAAATAAAAGGAGCAAAAGGTCGTGGGCATTGAGGACCATTTTGAGAAATGGTGTGGACAGCTCCTGGAAATGAAGTTTGAGGTACGGATCTCACTTTTAGTCTCTTCATCATGTCAAGTTGCATGCTCACATCTCGTCAGGATCCTCTGATTAGGAAGCGCGTTCTTCAGCTTCTTGTCGCTTTCTCTACGACTGCTCTCGACTCAAACCCAGGTTTCATGTTAAGGGTACTTGAGCATATTCTGATGACTTGGCCAGCTTTACAGCCTGAATATAAGCTCCTCAATGATGCTATCAGAGACTTGCAGAACGAAAGCATGATTGAGCTCCAGCGGCTCGCTTCCAAGATGCCTGACCACTTGTTGGTAAGATTGTTTCCTTTCCTTATCCAATAAGACAGTCTGGACTAATTTCATCGTTCAGGATGTGTACGACCAGTTGGAAGCCAAGATCAAAGAAATGATAGCATCTGGTACACTGGATGAGAAGCGCCAGATTGCGTACCAGAGCTTCCTTTTTATCATCATGTGAGTCTCCCATCATCCAACCGATTCGGGTGGCAGCAAGTAACTTACTTTTTGGAAGTCATCGGTCTACCCGAATTGACCCAGCTATGCGCCTTCAAAGACTATCGTCGTTCATTGAGCCTGTCAAGGACCAGTGGAAAGATGAGTCGCTCAAACAAGCACTTGGTTCGTATGATGGGTTCTGCCAACTACTCGGTTTGGACAAGGCGCAAAGATACTTGGCCCAGCACCGGATACATGAGGTTGCCGATTGGGGTGCGGCAGATCTTGATGCTGAGGGGCTTGCTCTCCAGGCCGAGTTGGAACAGCGACAAACCGTGAGCACATTCCGGTACCGCCGTGTCTCTTTGTCAGCTAACTGAGTTCTGCAGATGTTACCCCTACGGATGACCAAATCTTTCTTAACGTACTCCGTCGAAAAGCTGGAGAAGAACTCGCTTCCTTATCAAGCATCATGTGCTCTTTGGCAAGACAGCTTTCCACTTATTCTCCCAGAGTTACTCAAGTTCTTGAGGTATGCACCCATTATCTCGATGAAGTTTCTGGTGCGACATCCCGTTGCTGACCCTGAGCCAGTTATGCGCATGCGTCCCACAACCCAAAGAATTGGAGCCAACTGCCGGCGGAAATGCAGTCGGTTGCCACACGTGTACTGACCGACCGCTTTTGGCAAGCTGGTATCTCTGAGGGGAGCAAGGACGACTTCTATGCCCGCGTCCTTGGAAAAAAGAGCACACTTGAGGGCCTGGCATCGACTATCCGTGGTTCCGTCCGGTTCGTGCGGGAAACGTGTTATGCTATTATCTACTGTATGAGTCGACTCGACATGCAGTTCTATGGATTCCTTGAGCTCCCAGGACCACTTGCAAACGCATTATTTGCAGACTCGTTCTGTCTGTCAGCCCACCAGATCATCAACTTGCTGAATCTGGTGAGGTACCTGGTTGACCACTGCCCCGTGGAGCTTCGGGAACACTTCCTGCCTCCAATTCTTGCCACCTGCTTTGAGCAGATGGATACCAAGATTACTTCAGAATGGGATAAACTGGGCCAACGAGAGGCAGTACAGGCCGGTGGAGAAGAGTTGACAGAAGAGATGAAGGCTGAGAGTATTCTTCGACAACTCACTTATTCAGCCGTGTTGATGGTGGCCGATGTTCTTGACCCATCCCGAATTTGTAAGTTCTTCCCAGCTCACCCCATTGCCATTTTCCAGGCTAACCGGAATCCAGCTGGTCCAGTGGGTAAGGCGGAAGACGGAGCGCCTGAGAAGAAGCTGCCTTCGCTCCGCAAGTTTTGTTTGATGAACCCAGTCATCACAGTTCCACTGTTGGTATTCTGCAGTCATGCCATCAAGATGCACGACGGACGATGCTGTGGCGTGGTATTGCGCGTTTTTAAGTCCATCGTGCCCGAGTTCCACCGTTCTGACCAGCCAAAGGCCCATAAGGAGGGTGGAAGCACAGCGCCCCTGGATGACGGCTTCCCTATTCCTGAGGAAAGTGCCAGAGAGATTCGCGAATTCATCTCTGCGGAAGTCTTGAAAGCCGCCATCACATCGCTCCACGACCCATATTTTGTCGACACTCAGAAGGATCTTGGATCTTTGATCGCGCATATCCTCGCGCACTATGCCTCCTTGACACCAACTCCGCGGAACATTCTCGTGCAGTTGCCAGGAATCAGGGAGGACCAGGTTGACCAGACCATTCGCTACGTTTCTGGATCAGGCGTGCATTCGAGGCAGCAGCGCGCTATGGTTTTGGACCTGCTTCGAGATCTCAAGGGTGTGAGCATCTCCGAGATGGGCAAGCTCAGCAAGAGTCTTGGGACCCCGTCGCGAAGCAGCAAGTCTAAACGGAGCAAGATGGCTCAAGAATTTATGACTCCAGCGGACACGTTGCGCGGCGGTGGGGGAAACCCCGGTGATGGGACGGTAAGGGGCAAGACGCCCGATCTCGAGGGGGTAGCAGGCATGTTTGATGAGCGGTAGAACAGGTGGTTGGCATGGTGTTTGAGCCCACTCATTCACATCGTCATCGCTTTACGTTCGTGTACAGTCCGATTGCATTGCGAGGAGAAAGAAGAGAGCGGGCAGTGCGTGGGCGGCAGCATTTTGTTTTGCATGACTACCGAGGGCAGGAATATGCCAATATTGGTTAGCAAACACCAGTTGTAGAGAAAACGTGTTGGAGGTAGTACAATATTGAATACAAGCACAGTAGATACTCGGTATCGAAACGAGTGGGAAGTAGATCTTGAAATAGAAACAGATCCACTTGATGTTGTTGGTTATGGTGTGGATGTGGACTATGTATGTATGTCCAGGCCCAATGCCATAAAATTGGCCTAGACTGACAGGGGATGGGGGCGCGTTTCGGGTGATTATGCTGCCGATGCTGGTGTGGCTAGACCAAGCCCCCTCTCGGTCTTGACCCTATCTACCTATCACGATGCTTGGACACAACACCCTTTTCTCAACTTTGTTGTGGTGTTGCACCGTTTGAACCTCGGTAACAAAGCGCCACTGGGCTCGCCGTTCTTTTGAACAACAGCTCCGACATAAACAACCCCGCCGTAGGCAGGATTGCCAAGTCTTGGGGTAACTCAGCCCTATTTGCTGTCTATGACGAGAAAAGATCATCACCTTGGGCTCACCGCGATCCCGAACCAAACTTTGTAGCTGGAAATTTGCGATCTTGGAGCATCTCCCAAAGAGAATAGGGGTAGAAAGGGGGCGATTTGCCCCGCAAATCGTTATATCCGCCCGCCTCCCGACCTTCTTACACAGCTCACACCGCATGTTCTCAGCCAACGAGTAACCACCTATGCCCAGAAAACCAAACCTCAGGTAGTCATATCCTGTGGTTACGGATCGGACATTGCTTCTTTTATTTGACGGATGTTTGGAGACACTCTGACTTGCAGCACAGTTTAGTTGATCGCCCGCCAAGTGTATGTGATGCGTTTCATGCCGGCAGACAGAACCGAAAGAGGACATCAACAACGATACAACTCTGTCGCCTCCAAGACAAGCCTGGGGCTGGAACTCCTAGGCAATCCTTATAGTTTTGCAGACCCGGTCCTGGTTCCGAGGATTTACGCTTACTTCCTTCCCTCCACGCGAACCACTTACCCGGTTTGACCCTGATGAGGAGCCGTTTTGCAAAGAGATCGACAACTCAAGATGGTATATCTGGGTAGACCCTCCAAGGGTTGTCAAATGTGTCGTACGAGGAGGATAAAGGTATTCTCCTTCCGGACGTGATACAGATGTTGCCTTTTCTTTAGGGGCCTCTTCTTTTACGAGAATGCTGATGGCCAACTGTACCAGTGCGACGAAACAAAGCCAACATGCAACCAGTGTTTTAAAGCCCGTCGACAATGTCCAGGCTACAGAGACGAATTCGATCTGCTGCTTCGAGACGAGAACCAGGCTGCGGCTAGAAGGGCACTGAAAGCTAATACCACTGCTGCTTCAACCAGCAGTAGCAGCAAGAAAGTCATCACTCCGAAAGATTCGCAACCGCACCCTCGGCAGCGAGCATTACAGCTTTCCAGATCCCAGACAACGGCGCTGACCAACTCCCTAAGCATCCCAGCCGAGGACCTCGCCACATGCCACTTCTTATCCAACTTTGTCCTGCTCCCTCAGCAAGAACAACATGCAGCAAGAGGATACAACCACTTTTTGCTTCCCTTGCTGCAGCAGTACTCCAATACCACCAACAGAGAAGAGAACACGCATCTCCAGCACGCATTCAACGCTTGTGCTTTGGCGTCGCTGGGAGAAAGATACGGGGCCCCTGGTCCTGGTCGCGGCCATGGACGGATCACAACAGGAAAAGAAAAAGAAACACTGCTTCAAAAAGGAGCCGAAGAATACATGCTTGCTTTGAGGGCCACCAATGCTGCTCTGAAGGACCCAGTTAGGTGTAAAGAGGATGGGACGCTGGCTGCTGTCTTGTTGCTGGGGATGTTTGAGGTATGTCTGGACTGCCGCCTGCATCTCACTGTAATAGAGAATAAGAGGGCTAAATCCGTGATAATTTAGAACATAACTGCAAAACCAAACACCGGCTCAGCCTGGGGTTCCCATGTGGAAGGCGCTGTCCAACTTGTCAAAGCTCGAGGCAAGAAGCAGCTCAAGACGAAGTTGGGGCTGCAGTTGTTTGTTGTTGTACGGACACAGGTGGTATGTTTCCCCCTCCCCATGTCTCTTGTTCTCTCTCTACCCTTTGACTGACAATGTTGGAGATTATCCACAACCTCATAACTGCCACTTCCCCGGCCATGGGAGTTTCCTGGTGGATAAACGAAGAAGCAACCTCCGACCCAACCGCCACGGCCTGCCAGCGACTCAACCTCTGCACGGCCGAACTCAGAAGCCAGGTCTACGTCTTCCTCTCCAGCCCACAGTCATCCTCCTCGCCATCGTGCATCGCCACGATCAAAGGTTTTCTAGCCCGGGCTCAAGCCCTCGATGCTGAGACTGTTCGGTGGTTCGCCGCTCTGCCGCCCTCCTGGCGTCTAGAATCGATCCCCTATTCGTCTTGTGACAACGAAAACATCTTCCCTGGTATTGTTGATGTCTACCCGGACATGTGGACTGCTGCGATCTACAACCTTGCGCGGACCACACGGTTGGTCCTCATGGCTATCATTGTGCGGTGTGCTGCGTTTCTGGTACGGCCGGGGGATTACAGGACCACGCCGGGGTATGCCTTTGCGTCGAGGACGGCAAGCAGCGTGGTGGGCGATGTGATTGCGAGTGTGCCGTTTCATCTTGGGCATCTCCCGCCGCGGAAGGACAAGAATGGGAGCGCAATAGAGAACAGCACGAATGGGAGGGGACTGGGAGGCTATTTCTTGACGTGGCCATTGGCGTGTGTAGTTACACAGGATTATGCTAGCGATGCTCGTAAGTTTGCGCTCCACGTCATGTTGATTGGCTGTTGGGGAGAGAAACAGGGTTGCTGATTGAGGAAAAAAATGCAGAAAGAGAATATGTGAGGGGGAGATTGAGGTATGTTGGGGATGAGCTGGGGATCAAGTATGCCAGGCTGTTGTCTCAGGTTTGTGGCTCCGCCCGCGTGCTGTACTTCGCGACCTGTTTTGAATACTGACACACATGGCAGCTTAAGATTAGGCTTCCGAGTATGCTTATATATGGAGATGGGCAGCTGGCCGCTGCGGCGGCTGAGAGTGAAATACCCGGGGCGAGCAGCGAGGAGGGAACGGCCGGTGCTGTGATGCGTGCGGCAGGTTTTCGACCAAAGGCAGTGTGAGAGGCCCAAGAGGAGAATATAGTATTTCCTCTCATTTGAGGCTTGTATCTTTGGAGTTTATGTGTATTAGATACCCTGGTTGT
Source organism: Triangularia setosa (assembly GCA_033296915.1). NCBI lineage: Eukaryota > Fungi > Ascomycota > Sordariomycetes > Sordariales > Podosporaceae > Triangularia > Triangularia setosa. The sequence goes on along the minus strand of MU866111.1, from coordinate 83,356 downwards.
ACAAGTAACGTTGATATGCCCCCATGTCCAGCAGCGGGACGGAACACTGCCCGTACCTCTTGATGCGTGAAACCAGCATAAGTGATTTATGAAACAGTCATAACCGTCGTTGAGATGCTTTCCATCTGATCTTTAACCCAGCCAAACCCTTGCGCCTGAATGTGTGTATCCATCCTGTGTGACAAATGGAAATGAAAGACTTGTTTAGTCGTTGCCAATCTTGGGACTTTTCTGTTTTGCGAGGAAGTTTCTGCTTGACTTGTAAGCGAGCCATTCATATGAGCGAATAGAAGATAAACATACCTCTTGCGCTTTGAGGTGTCAATCGCATTGCCACTCAGATCCCATGCCTTGACAAACCAACTCTGTGTGGCGTCCAGGTACGACTCGTCCTTAACATTCTTTACGCTGACACGGAGGCCGTCCTTGGTGAAGACCATGTTCTTGTCGCCCATCTGCTTCTCGGCCTGGTCCTTGATCTTCATAACAGAGACATAGATCTGGTAGCCAATCCAGGCCATCACACCCAACACTGTCAGTGCGATGAACAACGGGATGAGTTGCCTATGGGCTTGGTTAGTTGTGAGCTTCCTGCTTGAGAGTTCTGGAAGTTCAAACCTGGCTGCTGATGGCGGCAGCGGCGGAGGAGGCGCCTTTGTCTTTCCCCAAGCCATGATGTGATGATAAGTATTGAGAAGTCAAGAGTTGAGGTGCGAGGCGCTTTCTAGGATGCCGGGATAGCAGTTTATCTATTTCGTCTGCAGAGAGACAAAAAAAAAGGAGTTGATCGTAATTTTATTTCCAAGTCTTGTCAAACAATGGCAGACGGACAGTGTCAGGTGGTAGTGTCGGGGTTGGTCACGCTTGGTGCTTTGTGCTTGGTGCGTGTGTGCTTTCTGATCTCTATTTCAATCCCCTCCAAAGGGACCACAGCCATATTTCGCCTGCAAGGCCGTTGCAGAGCTCTGAGCCATTTCAACCACTTGCAGATTGCTTCCAAGCTTGATCAACCAGTAATCCATGTCGACCATGCGGCATAAAGCAGTTGCAGCTGAGCGCAGTCCAACCAAGCACTGGTTGGTGGCCTCGCAGAGGTGCCGTGTTGTCCGGCTTGTCTCTGTTAGCGCAGCTCCAGCCTCGGGAGGTGACGCGCCCTGGTGGGGTCAGCGATCTACCCAGCGGGTACCTCCTCGTCGATGGAGGGGAAGCCCCGCGGCTAATCGCATGCATTTAAATATCGAGGGTCGCGATAAGCATTGTACAAAGTAGAGCGCCTAGTCCAGCAGCCTGCAGCATGCAGACCTAAAAGATCAATCAAGCTCTGCACGTCAGTTCCAGGTTTCCGGTACCTACTGCAATCTTCGAGCTTGTCCATACAATTAACCCCTCCCACACCAGTGCGCAGAGTTCACTCAATTCGGCAAAGGGATTGCCATAGTTAACCCTGACAAGGAGTATTAAACTGGTTCTATCCCTAGCTCCCGCCCAGAATCCCCACATTTTCTTACCAGCTCCCTGCCAAGAGCTTCGCCTGTGGCTGGTGCTTCGATCGCCTCACCGCACACCGAGACGTTGAGGCCAGTCTGTCCCGTCTTTCCACAGCCCCTCGCTGCCATAAGCTGTCCAGCACATCCCACACACTAGGTAACCCTGAGACACCGCCCAAGGGAGCTCTGCTCCACCAGCCACCACGCCTCACCACGACTGACGTCCGTCAGTCAACCGCCATTCTTGCCATCTTGCCAGGTTGCGCAAACCACCAAACTTTTCTCGAAGTCGGCCACCCTCTAATTCCCATGCTGAGGCTGCACTGCCCGTGCCTTGATCATCACGACACCTCACTTTCTTCAGCCGATTTTAGCACAACATGTCCGGTGCTCCCAACGACGGCTACGGCCAATACCCGCCCCAGCAACCCGGCGACCACCAGCAACAACCTCCATATCCCGACCAAGGCTACGATAACGCTGCCCCCGCCACAGGTCACGCCGCCGATCATGGCAGAAAAAAGAAGAGACAATATGCCGCCAGCGCTTTCGACGTAGGTGTGGGAGGCAATGTTGTTGCCGGTGGCCAGGTCCCAGGGGCAGCTCCATATGGAGCTCCAGCTGCCGTCCCAGCATACGGAGGTTATCCTGCGCAACCGGATGTCCAGCCAGCTGCGTACGGCGCCCAACCTGCGCAGCCATACGGCCAGCCCGCCGCTGTCGGCGGTTATCAGGCCCCGGATCCCTACTATCCACCAGCCGGAGCAGCGCCAGCTCCTGGCGGTGTTGCCGGCCTGACTGCCGGCTTTCAGGGCATGAACCTGGGTGCTGGTGCTCCTGGGGGAATTCCACAGCAGCAGCCGCAACAGCTTCCTCCTCAGGCGAGAGCTGGTCCTTTGAATCAGCTTTATCCAACCGATCTCCTCAACCAACCATTCAACGTGTCTGAGCTGGACCTCCCTCCTCCTCCGATCATTCTGCCTCCCAACGTAGGTATCTTGTGTCTGGAACTTGCCACGTCTAAGTATGCTAACTGATCTCATAGGCAAGTGTCACCCCTTCTCCAGATGCGAATTGCCTTCCCAAGTACGTGCAGTCCACGCTCAATGCTGTACCAACGACCCACAGCCTCCTCAAGAAGAGCAAACTTCCCTTTTCGTTGGTAATTCAACCTTACGCCGCTCTCCACGATCTTGATGATCCTGTTCCCGTTGTCCAAGATCAAGTCATCTCCCGCTGCCGGAGATGCAGATCCTATATCAACCCCTTCGTGACCTTCTTGGATCATGGCCACCGATGGCGATGCAACATGTGCAACCTCACCAACGACGTTCCTCAAGCCTTTGACTGGGATGCCGCCGCACAGAAGAGCGTGGACCGATGGCAAAGGCACGAGCTCAATCACGCCGTGGTGGAGTTCGTCGCTCCCCAGGAGTACATGGTCAGGCCACCCCAACCGCTCGTCTACCTGTTCCTCTTCGATGTCAGCTACGCGTCTGTTTCTAGCGGTCTCCTCGCCACGGCAGCCCGAACCATCCTTGCCAGCCTCGACAGAATACCGAATGCTGACCGCCGTACTCGTCTCGGTTTTATGGCCGTCGACTCGAGCCTGCACTACTTTTCGGTTCCCAAAGACACAGACGAGAACGGTGAAACAAGCATGCTCGTGGTTAGCGATCTTGATGAACCCTTCCTTCCGGTCCCAGGCGAGCTGCTGGTCCCCCTGACCGAGTCCCGCCGGAGTATCGAAAACTTCCTCACCAAACTTCCCAAGATGTTTGAGCACAACCAAGATAACGGTTCTTGCATGGGCTCTGCGCTTCGTGCCGGAGACAAGCTTATCTCTCCCCTGGGTGGCAAGCTTGTTGTTCTGAGCGCATCCCTACCCAATGTCGGACACGGGAAGCTCACGATGAGAGAGGACAAGAAGCTTCTGGGCACTTCTAAGGAAGGCTCTCTGCTTCAGACCGCAGCAACTTTCTACAAGTCCTTTGCGGTGGAGTGCTCCAAGAACCAGGTTTCCATTGACATGTTCCTCTTCTCGTCGCAGTACCAGGATGTGGCCTCGTTGAGTAACCTCCCGAGATATACGGGTGGCCAGACGTGGTTTTATCCAGGGTGGAACGCTGGGCGTGCGGAGGACGCGATCAAGTTTGCCTCCGAGTTTAGCGACTATCTGTCTTCGGAGATCGGGCTGGAAGCGGTTCTCCGCGTGCGCGCTACTACCGGCTTGCGCATGAGTACTTTCTATGGCAACTTTTTCACCCGAAGCTCTGACTTGTGCGCTTTCCCGGCGTTCCCTCGCGACCAGTGCTACGTGGTGGAGGTGGCGATTGATGAGAACTTGACCAAGGATGTCGTGTGCATGCAGACAGCCGTCCTGCACACGACTTGCAACGGCGAGCGCCGCATTCGCGTCATGACACTTGCCTTGCCCACGACGACCAACCTTGCCGATGTGTACGCTTCGGCGGACCAGGCTGCCATCACGACATACTACACGCACAAGGCTGTTGAAAGGGCATTGAGCAGTGGTTTGGATTCCGCGAGAGATTTACTCCAGAAAACGATCACGGACCTTCTGCAGACGTTCAAGAAAGAGCTGGCAGGAGGGAGCATGGGCGGTGGGCTCCAGTTCCCATCCAACTTGCGCGGTCTTCCAGCGCTATTCCTCGGCCTAATGAAGCATGTTGGCCTGAGGAAGTCGGCCCAGATCCCATCGGATTTGAGGTCTGCCGCACTCTGTCTTCTTTCGACCCTCCCAGTCCCTCTGCTGATGCAATACATCTACCCCCGGCTGTACTCTCTTCACGATATGCCTGACAATGCCGGCATTCCGGACCCCGAAACAAGCCAGATTGTGCTCCCGCCCCCTCTCAACTTGTCCTCTGAGAAGTTCGTTCCCTACGGTCTTTACCTGATTGATGACGGGCAAACACAGTTCCTGTGGGTTGGTCGCGAGGCGGTGCCCCAGCTTTTGGTTGATGTGTTTGATGTTGCGGACCGGACGCAGCTCCAGGTTGGCAAGGCCACCCTCAAAGAGCTGGACAACGATTTCAACGAGCGGGTCCGGGCTGTCATTCAAAAGAGCCGGGATCACAAGTCCAAGGGCGTGGGAAGCATCATAGTCCCACATCTGTATATTGTTCGCGAGGATGGCGAGCCTAGCTTGAAGCTCTGGGCTCAGACGTTGTTGGTGGAGGACCGGGCGGACCAAGGACTGAGCTATGTACAATGGATGGGTTCCTTGAGAGAGAAGGTAAGTTCCTAGTAAGGCAGTTGGGAGCGAGGGCTCCAGCCAGTGCGACAGGCTTCATTGCTAACGCCGGAGTCCAGGTTGTTCAATAATCGAGGGGCGTTGTAGTTAGGAGAAATTGAAAGTAGCATTCCGAGGAGTGTTTTCCAAACCAGAAAGGCTAGAGGGAGAGAAAGAGAGAAGTTTTACGAGTTACATCAATGAATAGCAATCGCCAACCCCATGTTATCAGGTAGTTGTGGTCTCGGAGAGGGTGACCGGCCTACTGCGTATGCTATTGCTCTGTGATACTTGACTTGACGACAAAGATGGGTGTCATGGGCCTGGCTGTATACCACAACAGGCCCATCGGAAGCACATCAGCCCTCTCTCGGTACTGCGTAGAGGTCAGCGCCGGAAGTTATATGTATACAATTATGGATAAATGGTACCCAGAATAGCAGCGCCCCACTGGGCCGCCTTTGCTGGCTGCAAGGATACTATACCTAGCTTGCTTGCGGCTCTTGTGTGTCCCCGCTCGGTATACCTAACCAATGCAGGAACGGTTTCAAATGAGCTGGCAAATTGATACTATCACGAAGGAATGCAGAACGATATGTGAGATGTATGACGACTGATTATGAGAACTGGCAACGAGGGCGATGCGAATGCTTGGTTTGAGCACTGATCCCGAACTATGGAATGGAGCTAATGTTTCCAAAACAGCCAAGGCCAGAGACCAGGGTCCACCCCACCTCCCCACCAAGCCATCATGAAACCGTAGCCATTCGTTTGGGAGACATCACTCAGGTTGAGACACGCGCCGAAGGGGGTAACATTCATCAGCAAGGCAGGACGAACACGAACAAAAAGACCAAACGAACGGAGGGTCTGTGTGAGAGACGATGTTCGGCACGAGAGTGTAGATTGGAAGGGGCCAACAGGCAGTATCACTCGAGAAAATAGGCGCCCAACAGCAAGGCAAATGCAAAGCTGAGTTGCGCCATTGGGCCGTTGTGAAAGCGTGGGTAGCGTGTGAAGCTCTTAGCATGCAAGCCCAGTTTAACCTGTTGTGCATAGACTGAATGAGCAGATGCAGTGTGATTCATGACTGGTGGGTGATATGGGGGTGGTGAGCCCTGTGACGGTTCTATATACGGACATGTCGACCACCAATCTTCAGGGCGGGCTATGCGATAAAGATAAAAGAGCTGTTGTAAATCCGAAACAGCACATGCTCAGTCTCACCACAGCTCACCTGGTTTAAGCGCCGACCGACGGGAAGAAGCTGCTGATAGGTATGACGGATGAGCTGTTGAAAATGCTGGCAAGCTTTCCATAGCTGTTTTTTGGGGCGGAGCAAGAGGCGGGCGCAACGGCGGGTGATCGGGCGGCCATGTCAGGTCGGTGGTCGGGTTGTCTAGACGTTACGATGCCCCTCCAGACGGTGGGGTTTGCGACTTCGATATCCGTAACGAAATCAGGAAATCAAGGTGAAAAAGGAGGCGAGGGCGAAGCTCCACGCGGGTATCTCCATCATGTCTGTGTTTGGCTTTTCAGAAGAAAAAAAGGAGAAGCTCTCCTTTCCCCGCGGCCGTTAGAGAATGTTGCTGGTGAGCAGTGATTTTGCGCAAAGGTGCTATCCAAGGCGGGACCGGCTCTCCCGCTGCAACCCGGCGTTTTGAAGCCAACCCTGACGGCTTCAAGCGAGTCCAAATCGGGATGCCAACAGACCTGGCCGCCCTCCAAAAGGGAAAAGCAGCCCAGACCACCTCCCTCTTTCTTGGGCCCCTGAACAAATCCACCGAAACGGGCCAGACAGATCCTGAGATCCACGGCCGGGTGCTGGGGCTGCCCTGGCGAGGCGTGTCTCTTGTCAACGTTCCAAGCAACGGGTTCCCGGTCTCACGCTGCGGGAGCATGTAATTAACACCTCCCTCTCCCTCGCCATCATCATGTGCATTTGACCTGCCCCGTCCCGTCTCTTCCTCCAAGTGTTCCTGTGTCGATACGCCAACGCCGAAGAGGGACTGGAAATACTCAACAGCGACGTAACTTGACCTGTGCATTTCATTCGCTGCAGCCCGCCTGCCCGCCTTTCCCTCCGCAGTCCAGAAAGCGGGGCAATTCTGTCGCGCACCCTGTCGCAAGAGAGAACTCCCTTCCCCTCCTCCCTCTCGCTCTCTTTTTGCGCTCGTTGCTGTTATCTGCTGTCGAACGCTTCTTCACCTACCGGCCATATCAGGCCATAAAATCAGCAAAGGTACGTGTGTTTCTTGTGTTGAATGCTGCTTTGGCTGCGGTGGGCGCTTGGGCGCTGCCTACCGTCCCAAGTGTCCCCTCTCTCCCCCTTTCACAAAACCGAAAAAGGATGGACTGCAGGTGGTCTGGTGCCCCTCGAGGGAAGCAGATCATACGAAGCACGCACCGCCAGGTACTATCGCCAAAAACCCGAAAGTCTCTCCCCGACCTAGGCTCCCCCACACTCTGGTATAGGGAGCGACGGCATAGCTTCGAAGAGGAGCCAGGCGAGGTGTCTGATCGCCCGTCTTGCCGGATCCTGGTCACCCGGATAACCCCTGGGCAACAAAACACTCGTACTGAGCTTCTAGAAGTCATCGTTCTTCAACTGGGGAGGTGTCGCTCAGAGCCCAACCCCCCGCGTCCCGCACCACCGCGGCTGGTACCTTGAGCGGCAGCAGAGCAGGGCTTCTGACACTTGATCGCCCAACACTCGACATTCACTCCCGTGTCTTGCGTTGGTGTGTGCGCCTGCGGTGCGTCGTGGGTGCCTGTGTGTTGCGTCCGCACGTTCTGCTGCCCCACGACGCCGAGGGGGGAGCTCTGCTGCTGACGAGGGGCGCGTTCCCCGTTGCTGTGTCTACTTCTGGCAGCCGGGCCTGTACCTGACCACCCGAGCGCAACACAGCGATCACCCGTATCGGATCTCCTGCCGCCCGCATTTTTGGCTTTCTTATTTTCTCGGCGAGTTTTGGTTGGTTTTTGTCACCCAGCTGCTAACATGGCAGTTGTTGCCCCTTGATTAGACCAGACCTTTGATCCGAACTTCTTACCACTGCACCACCCACCACCATCACCTGCTTACTCCCACCCGCGCGCCACGAACAAAGAGCTTACTACCCAACTCCACGACACTTCTGTTTCGGTTGCCATTCTTAAGCGGGTAAAAGTGAACTATCACCTCAACTACTGAAGAGAAGCAAGCTATTTGAGACAAGGTGTGTTCAGCTCTGTCTTGAGTGTTCCAAGCAACCGACGAGCTGACATATCGACTGAGTACGACAGAAAGGGGAAGCTTCTTTGCTCAGGCGATCGATACGGATCCTAATTTCCTTTCGACTCTCATTCATCCTTTCCGAGGGAGCGGGTCGGTCATACCACTGGGTTGCTATCAAGGCCAGCACCTCTTTCCACCACCCCTATCTCTGGTGGATTATACAAAAACAACTAGCTTCGCAAACCGACTACCTGGTCAACCATGAGTAACGCACAAGCTCGGGGCGGTGCCCGGAAAATCTCGTTCAATGTCAGCGAGCAGTACGACATCCAGGACGTTGTTGGTGAAGGTGCCTACGGTGTGGTGTGGTGAGTTTGCTACCCGAATTGCTCACACACAGGTTCCGGATCTGACACTCTCGATAGCTCCGCCATTCACAAGCCTTCAGGCCAAAAGGTTGCCATCAAGAAGATCACCCCCTTTGATCACTCCATGTTCTGCTTGCGGACGTTGCGCGAAATGAAGCTCCTCCGGTACTTCAACCACGAAAATATCATCTCCATTCTCGATATTCAGAAGCCTAGGAGCTACGAATCGTTTAATGAGGTTTACCTCATTCAGGTATGGGATATTCTGTGGGAAATTCTGCATTCATCTTGCTTGGTACCTAACTGTATGAAACTGTAGGAGTTGATGGAAACCGATATGCACCGCGTCATCCGCACACAAGAACTCTCGGACGATCACTGCCAGTACTTCATCTACCAAACGCTGCGTGCCCTCAAGGCTATGCACTCTGCCAACGTCCTCCACCGCGATCTGAAGCCCTCCAACTTGCTTCTCAACGCCAACTGCGATCTTAAAGTGTGTGACTTCGGTCTGGCTCGGTCAGCGGCGTCACAGGAGGACAACTCAGGTTTCATGACAGAATATGTTGCCACTCGTTGGTACCGTGCGCCTGAGATCATGTTGACCTTCAAGGAGTACACCAAGGCCATTGACGTCTGGTCAGTGGGCTGCATTCTCGCCGAGATGCTCAGCGGCAAGCCCCTTTTCCCGGGCAAGGACTGTACGTATTCACCCCTGAACGCCTTACCCCTGAATCAACACTAACCGTCCATTTCCAGACCACCACCAACTCACCCTCATCCTCGATGTCCTCGGCACACCGACAATGGAGGACTACTATGGCATCAAGTCTCGGCGCGCGCGCGAGTACATCCGGTCGCTCCCCTTCAAGAAGAAGGTGCCCTTCCGGACCCTCTTCCCCAACACCTCCGACATGGCCCTCGACCTCCTCGAGAAGCTGTTGGCTTTCAACCCCGTGAAGCGCATCACGGTCGAGGAGGCGCTCAAGCACCCATACCTCGAGCCGTACCACGACCCCGAGGACGAGCCGACGGCCCCGCCAATCCCCGAGGAGTTCTTTGACTTTGACAAGCACAAGGACAACCTGAGCAAGGAGCAGCTGAAGCAGCTGATTTACCAGGAGATTATGAGGTAAAGAACGTTTTTGGGGGGTGTTTGGTTGGTGGGTGGGTTGGATACCATGGGCTTTTGAGAGATAGGTGGGGATGGATAGGAAATAGCATAGGGGCAGGATAACACATGTCAATTGTAGAAAAGGGGGGGAGGAAATATTTGGGATATTGAAACACTTGGGGGAATACTTGAGGGGGTTGGTCCTTTTCAAGCTCTTTTTTCTTTTCTATCCTCATCTTGGGTGTATTTGAGTAGTCGATGAGAGAAATACCTTTTGTCCAAAGGCTTTCTTTGGTTGTAGTTGTGCCCGCTTGCTCCGAGGCAACAAATGCAGGAAAGTAAGCTGCTTGTTTAACATGTGAATGAAATAAAAGTGTTTTTAAGGCCAATTTTGATTCAAATTTGGTGAGATGCATGATATATCCAAGTGATGTACATATATAACCTGCATTATACCTCATGAGTGGGAATCATTTCATCAAGCTGACAATGAACAAGTGTAGAACACAATGTATTTACTTTGTTTCATCAATGCCTCATCCTATCTCATTGCTCCTTATCGTACTGTCCTGTTCTGCCCTATACAAAAGTGTCGTATCATGATTGAGTAGGTGGGGGGGGGAAGGGGGGGGTATCTTTCTGTCATCCCGATCTTTCCTTTTTCTTCTTACTTTGATCCCATTTTCGATGAATGCCCAAAACCAAAACCTGAAACGAAAGCCCACAATACAAACCAATACTTTTTTTCTCCACAATGCTTGCTTGCTTGCTTGTTTTGTGCTGTGTAATCGAAGCTTGGCCAAGCGACGCCCCCAACTCCTATCCTCCGAAGCGAAAATGCTTGTCCCTAATGCAAGCTCCCGACCCCCCTATCCAGAATAAGACAAAAAAGCCGAAACCCATGAAGGAAAAAAAGGAGAAAGAGTTCTCTTGTCACTGAACAATCAAAAACCCTGACGGTGTACCCGACTTGGGGTCAGGAGCCACCTAAGCTCCAATCACCCACAACTCCACCCCTAAAACTCCAAACTTTTCTCCTTCGTCGCTGAGCGGCTCGTTGCCAAAAGTCTGGCATGTCGAACTCACCCCCTTCTCCAGCCCGCTGTCCAGCCAGAGACCAAACCTCCCGTCGCCGGCGCCCACGGAGAGGAACTGCTGCCCACAGAGCATGTAGTACTCGTTCACTCCGCTGTACGGAAACGCCTTGAACCGGATGGAGTGCGCGTTGGTCTGGCCGGAGGCGGCATTTGGCTCGGCTTTGATAGTGGTGCTCCTGGCTACGTCTGGAGTGTCCTCGCTGTCGATGAGCGATGGTGGTGGGGGCAAGGGTGCCTGGACGGAGGCTCTCCAGAGGAAGCACTCGCCTGTGCCGAAGTAGTTGGGGGCAATGTGAGGGACATCAGAGAGGTAGGCTCCGAATATCTGTTGATTTGAGCGATTGTTAGCTTTGTGTATTATCAGAGATTGGGAAGAGAAGGGGAAACGTACACCGCCTTCAGTATCCCTCACAGCCAATACAAATCCCACCCTCTTCCCCCGGTACCTGTCGCACTTGTCGTATAACGTTGCCAAACTCGCTCCGTCCTGATCGAGACTATACACCAAATTCCACTCGTCCACAATCGACAGTCGAGTAGGCACCAGATTTCGCACCTCCTCCGCAATCGCCGGGGTGAGCAACCTCACCTCTGCCCTCGTGCGTGCGCTAAAGCCGAGCAGTTGCAGAGGTTCCAATTGCGGTGGCCCCATGGGGGAAGGCACCCTGTGGTGGAAATGTGCTGGGGCATGCACCCCGTCCATACTCTTGCTCAGATTCATACCGTCGTCTTCGCCGTCTGGCTGGTACGTGTGCGCGTGCCCGAGGGTCGGGGGGCTGTTTTCCGGCGACAGGGAAGGAGAGGGCTCGGAAGTGAAGCGCCGGAAGAGCCCGCCCCAGAGCAGGTTGGAAAGGTAGAAAGAGCCGGCGCTTTCAGTATTGGTAGTGGTTGGGGTGATGGCACCCGGTGAAGAAGCCGGGGAGGAGTCCGGGTCGGGCGACTGGCGGGTGTTGAGGTTGTGGGTTTTCTGCGAGGAGGAGGAAGTATAGAAGCTCATGGCTGAATTATTCTCCTGGGCAGTACCTGTAAAAGGTGTGGCTGGCTGGTGGTGAGGGGTATCGACTTGCAGCAGCCGAACCGTTGACAGGGAAGAAGCAGCCAAACAGGACCCGTTATAGCTGTACGTTCAGTGGGGATCAGCAAATCGTGCAGGTTGGCAGTAGATCCGAGATAGCCGTCGATAAGATGGCTGCAATGAGCAGTCAATGTTGATGATTCGGTCAGAGGTAGCGGTGGCCATGAATAGGCCTAGAATTCTCGAGGAGTGGTGATGTTGCACAGTTGAGCTTGCGAATGCTGATGACGAGGAGCAAGGAGCTTTGATAGTCTAATCCATGGAATCCATGATCGTCAGGCTGAAGTGGATGGAGGGCCTTGCGTCAAAGATATGGACCAGGCGCCCACTGTGCTAGCGTATGCGGATAGCCAGCACAGCGAACACGTAACCGAAACACAGCGGTACCTTGGCATTAGACTGCCGAGGTGGTACTTTAGGTAACGTTTAGGTAACTTTGACTCCAGCGGAAGTACTGGTACCCAATCATGCAACTATCGAGTTGACCAGCGGGATCATCGCCCGAGATCTCGGCATTGTTGAACCACTCGGTCATCACCAAACCTTTCAGGGCAATGTTCTCGAACTGTCACCTGAGGCTTGGCCCAGCAGGTACCGTGCCCTGGTTGCATTCTCTTCTTTCTCACGTGAATTCAACTAGATTTTCAATATGTGATTGATGGTAAGTCCTAGCCCTACTCTACAGTCCTATAGCCAGTGATAGCATTCCATACTCCTTCAGGACTGGGCTGTTCTGCAGACACTTCTGGTTCGTACCCAAAGCTGTGAATCAGATGATCCCGCGTCGTCGGTCCAATGGTAGCAATATACGTGCTTCGGTCTGTCTCCTTCGGTTTCGCCTTGCCACTGCTCTCATCCAAGAGATTCAATGCACTGAGCATGCTGTCACATCCACTGGGGGAGAAGACAACGACCCATCTCCGCGGCCGGTCAGCGGTGGCCTTGAGACGGTGCGAGAAGTCGTCTCTAAACGACTTCATCTCACCCGTGCCATAGATAACCACTTCATCCACCTGCCAGCCTGCCCCAGTCAGGACCTTTGGGATAATGTCCCGCCTCTTGTCACCAACGAGAAACAGTAAAGGGGGCACAGATTCCCGAGCCTTATACCACGCCCGATAATGGTCAAGGATATATGGTGCCAGCGTCTCGCCGTTGCCCGTATGCTCCCCAAAGACCTGCAGCGAAGGAACCTGGGGGACAGCCTTCAAGGCCCGAGTTGTAGCTGGGCCGACGCTGTAGACGGGAATGTCCTGGAGAAATGGCCAGTTATCTTCACCTACAAGTTGCTCACCTTTAGCCACTCAGTCATTCACAAGCCTGCCGAGCTTCGGAGATCGATGAGTCTCACCTCTCCCTTCCTCGACAAGCTTAGTGAAGACCTCGACAGCTCTCTGGGAAGTGAAAATCATGCCACCATATTGCTTGCCCTCAGCGCTGCCTACTTGTCTGTTTTTGAGGATCCCGCGCACTTTGGCCATGCCTTGGTGGTCGAATTGGTGTTCAAGCACAGGGACGAACTCGGGTTCATATTCGGAGCCATTGTCGTCAGGTACCGAGAACTTTTCCTCATAATGATCGCCGGGAGAGGACTTTGTCTTGAGCAGATATAACGGTATTTTGGGTGGCATTGTTTGCTGAAATTGGAGAGATCGGATTGCGTGGCCTTTGTAATAAAGAGAAAAAGGGGAACTTTTGAACTGGGATGGGATGAATGTGCAAGACCCGACATTGAAGCGGCATCCCGGGAGAAACCTACGGCGGGGAGTGTGTCACTGCCCCACCATAGCTTTTTATCAATAACACTTTTTTTGCGGGGACCTTGCCCCCCTGTTCATCGCGAAGCTCACGGGGAGTTCCGATCGCTTGGAATTCGCGATTGGGAAATTTCCATGTTCGACAGCTGACAAATGAACATTATCTTGGTCTTTTAACATCGTCAACCCCTATGAGCGGGTGTCAGCTACTGTGAACATACGCCCCTCTCCGATCCAGACTCGCAATGGCAGACGACACCCAAGACCGAGATCAGCAAGCCACCGTGGCCGTGGCCGCGGCCGCTAACACATCAAGCCAGCCCCTCCCTAAAGGCGTAGTCCTAGGCAAAGATGGCAAACCGTACGCATCTCTCCTCACTCACCTTCTCTTGCCATATTGTTAATATCTTCCAGCTGCCGCTCCTGCTCCGCTGGTGCCGACTTTGCAGCCTGGGCCTCCCAAGCCAAAACAATGACCGCTCTCTCCACCGGCAAGCCTCTCCCCGTCGTCAAGAAACGAACAGACTGCCCTCCTGATGTCGTAGCTCTTGGCCGCTCTTCCTGGACCCTCCTCCACTCCATCGCAGCCACCTACCCCGAAAAGCCGACTCCTTCTGAACAGTCCGATGTCATCTCCTTTATGAAGCTATTCTCAAAGCTGTATCCTTGCTGGGTGTGCGCAGAGGATTTCCAGGCATACATCGAACGGAAGCAAATAAAAGCGGGTAGTAGAGATGAATTTGGCAATTGGTTATGTGAGGCGCATAACGACGTGAACAAGAAGCTTGGGAAGAAGACGTTTGACTGCAATAGGTGGCTGGAGAGGTGGAGAGATGGGTGGAAGGATGGGAGTTGTGACTAAGGGGGTGAGTAGTCGGGGGGTAGGATGATGATGTCGTACGACTTATGACGATTGGGATGTAAACAAACTGTGCGGTTTTATTCCAGGCGTTCAGACGGATTGGAAATGCATCAGATGGGCGCTGGGTTATTGTGGTGTTTATTTTTTCATTTCTTCATCTTCCACCATGTGGTTGATCACATGCAGCTCATCTCTTCTCTGTCAAATACCCAGAGATGGAACTCTCTGTCAGGCAACACTTTGCTCCCTCCGGCTTCTCATCCAGCCTCATCCGGCCTGTTTCGGCCGATCGGCATTTTCCAGGAGCCGCTGCGGGAACGGCGTGTTCACATCACCAGAATCGGCCCGGCCCACTTTCAAGAACTCCATGACATCACCCCTCGATACTGAGAGTCAGTGAGCAACCGATTCCCAGGACAACAGCTCGCCATGACCTTATCTACTGACTTGACCCCGCGGTTATGCTGTCATTCCTGCGCATTCCTTACCATTTCCCTACTGTCCCCAGCAGGTCAAGAGTGGTCTGATTATTGTTGCTTGCAACCAGATAAACTTTATACTATCTCAATGCGGGCTGGTCAGGTCTAAGCAAAACTGATCTTGTATTTGAGCTAAGGAGTCTCACGAGCTGCTTCTTTCTCCTCTTCATCGAAGGAGACCATTGGGTTTTCTCCTATCATTTTGTCTGGCAGTCCAGCACACCGAAAATGGCTATCGACATCAGGACACAAGCCCTGAAGAAGCCCATTCCGGTGGCCCAATACTTGTTTGCAAGGCTGTATGAAATCGGCATCAGATCTGTTCACGGGTTACCGGGTGACTTCAACCTGGTGGCTCTGGATTACATCCCCAAGGCCAAGTTGAAGTGGGTTGGCAGTATTAATGAGCTCAATGCTGGTATTTACCTTCCCCCCCCCCCCTCCCCCCCAAATATCTAGGGAAGATGACGATTACTTACCAGATCATAGCATATGCCGCCGATGGCTACGCCCGAGCACTGGGTATCTCAGCCCTCGTCACTACCTTTGGCGTGGGTGAACTCTCCGCCATAAACGGTGTTGCTGGCGCCTATTCCGAGCATGTCCCCGTCGTGCACATCGTCGGCTGTCCATCGACCATCTCCCAGCGAAACGGAATGTTGCTGCACCACACGCTTGGCAATGGCGACTTCAACGTTTTTGCCAACATGAGCTCCCAGATTGCCTGTAATGTGGCCCGTCTGAACAACCCTGCCGAGATTGCTGAGCAAATCGACTTTGCCTTGCGCGAGTGCTGGATTCACAGTCGCCCGGTTTACATCATGCTGCCCACTGATATGGTTGAGAAGCAAATCGAGGGCGCTCGTCTTGACACGCCGATTGACCTCTCGGACCCCAAGAATGATACCGAGAGGGAGGATTACGTCGTGGATGTTGTTTTGCGCTATCTTCATGCGGCAAAGAACCCCGTGATTCTGGTCGACGCATGTGCCATCCGGCACCGGTGTCTGAAGGAGGTACGGGACCTGGTCGACAAGACGAAGCTTCCTGTTTTCGTGACACCTATGGGGAAGGGCGCCGTCAATGAGTCCTCGCCTTCGTACGGTGGTGTGTACGCGGGCACAGGATCCCAACCTGCTGTGCAAGAACTGGTGGAATCGGCAGATCTGGTCCTGTCGATTGGCTCTCTGAAGAGTGATTTCAACACGACAGGTTTCTCCTACCGCACATCTCAGCTCAGCACTATTGACTTCCACAGCGACCACTGCAAGGTCAGGTACTCGGAGTACCCCGGTGTCGCGATGAAGGGGGTTCTTCGCAAACTGATTGAGCGTGTTGATACTACAAAGCTTTCCAGCGAGAAGCTCACCCCGAAGGTGGTTAACGAGGTCTCCAGGAACCGGGACGACTCCGAGACCATCACTCAAGCCTTCTTCTGGCCACGTGTGGGAGAGTACTTCAAGGAAAAGGATTTGGTGGTTACTGAGACAGGTACATCCAACTTTGGTATCTGGGAGAGCAAGTTTCCTCCCGATGTCGTTGGCATCACACAAATCCTCTGGGGAAGCATTGGTTGGTCTGTAGGTGCTGCCCAGGGAGTTGCGATGGCTGTCAAGGATATGGACGAAGACCGCCGCACAATTCTGTTTGTGGGAGATGGATCGTTCCAGCTCACCGCACAGGAGGTGTCAACGATGATCAAGCATAAGCTGAGAGTCACAATGTGAGTTCATCCTTTATCTGGAGGGTAGTCTGACGGAAAAACTGTTAACGTACTCGCAAGCTTCCTTATCTACAACGAAGGGTTTACCATTGAACGGTGCATCCACGGCATGGAAGCCGAGTACAACGATATCAGGCGGTGGAACTACACTGAGATCCCAACGGTGTTTGGCGCAACGGACAAGGAGGTCCGGAAGCACATCATAAAGACCAAGAGCGAGCTCGAGAAGCTGCTGGCAGACAAGGACTTCAACGAAGCAAAAGGTCTGCAATTTGTCGAGCTGTGGATGCCCAAGCACGATGCGCCGCGAGCGCTGAAGCTGACCGCTGAGCAATCAGCGAAGAACAATGCCCGGATGGAGTAGTAGATGTTGTGCTTGGAAGTGGAAAAAATTATGCAGAAAGTTAGAATATAGTTGACGAGCCCTTTCGATGCGTTCAACCTCACATGCTCTCTCGCATTGTGCCTTGCGCTTTGCTCGACTCTTTTTTTCTTCTTTTTTTTTAAAAAAAGAAAAAAAAGAAAAGAAAAAAAAAAAGGGGGTAAACAGGGGCAAACACGTGACCAACCTAAATCTCAAACCTCGTTTTTGGTGTTTGGGAACCTTGACTCCTTTTCATTGGAATTGAAAGCGACAACCCTCGAGAATTCACATCGCCTACTCTATTTCTTTCACCTTTTCGGGACCCATCTCACGATTCTTTTCTGCATTGTCCCCCCCGACTCTCTTGGTCAGACTTGTACTTATCCGAACTCACAGTTTCTGGCAGTGGCCAACAAACCCCGCCAAGACTTTCAACCTTGGACAAGAAGAGTCGACGAAAAGAAAAAAAACCTGCTTCTCGTTCTGCATCAACCTGGGCCAAAAAGGCACATCACCTACGCAAAAATGACGGGAAGCGGCAAGCGGAAGGACGCGCCAACTGGCGGTGGCGGGGCGCAGCAAGCTAAGAAGAAAAAGGTATGCGGAAACGAAATGCTTTTCTGAGTGTTTTCGCTCGCTCGCGTACTCGTACCCACGCGATTCAGAAAGAGTCCAGGCCTGACCCATTTTGGACGACTGCAACACGGGGAATTAACTGATTCCTCAAAGCATGTGTTGGTGTTCTGTTCCAATCACTGATAACATACGCATATTGTGTCTCATTCACTCAACTCTCATGCATTACAATGTGTGTGTGCGTGTGGCGAAAAAGCTAACGTATCCGGTATAAACAGGCGGGAGGCAATGCAGGAAAGTGGAAGACGCCCCATCATATGGCCAAGGCGGCCACACATCAAGAATCGAGCCTCCAGGCAGGAGAGCCGGGCATTTGGATAACATGTGCCCGGCACCAGGAGTCCAAGGCGGCGAGGGAGATCGGGGTGTTGTTTGCCGAGGTTGGTGTTACACATTCCGGGCTGTTGCTTGATGGCGCCTGAAAGAGCGAATACTTACCGGGAACTACGCACAGTATGCAGACAAGATGTATGGAATCAAGGGGGTTCATGACGCTGAGAAGAAAGAGGGTGAAGAGGACGAGGATGAAGACGACATTGAAGCCGCCATCAAGAAGGAAGTGGAAGCTTTGAACGCCAACAGAAAAGGCACCGATGGCGGTCACAACATGACGGCCCTCAGGATGAACGTGGACTGCTTGATGTTTGTCAAGACGAAACCACCAATCGCTCCAGTGGCATTTGTGAGACGCATCGTCGAGGATGCGAGGTCCGCTAGTGAGACTGGTCAGATGAAGTGTCGCTATGTGAACCGGCTTACCCCGGTAAGCGTCACTGGCAAGGCCACAGAACAAGGGCTCGAAGCGGTGGCCAGGGAGGCTCTCGCTCCCTTCTTCGACCTCAGTGGAAAGAAGGCAGGTGTCGAACAGTCCAAGGAGCCCGCGGCAAAACCAGCAACAGAAATCAAGGGTGGAAATGATGCCGCTGATATGAAACCCTCCGAGGCCGGAAGCGACAAGACGTCGGATGAGGCTGCCCAACCAGCGGAGAAGGGATTCACAGTGAGTTGTCCGGTCATGCATGCTGTCCTCGCATCTTGATGCTAATACATTTCCTAGTTCGCCATCCGGCCGAGCGTGCGCAATAATAGCTCGCTAAAGAGGGACATTGTGATCAATACCATTGCTGGGCTTATCAATGATGAGCGCCACAAAGTTAACCTGACCTCTCCGGACAAAGTCATCCTGGTCGACGTGTACCAGAAAGTGTGCGGTATCAGCGTCGTTGATGGTGACTGGGAAGAGCTCAAGCGGTATAACTTGACGGAGCTGTATGGACAAGGCCAGGGAAGCAAAGACAAGGATAACGAGGAGAAGAAGAAGAAGAAGACGATGGGTGGGTCCACGACCGAAGCAAACCCAAGTGAATAGGGATGAGACGGATGGCAAAGATGAAAATTTGCATCTTTCACGATGGGCAGCAGAAATCCATGGCAAGTGGTTGGAGGAGGTCCGAGATGCAGATGTCAGAGGACGGCGCTAAGCCCTATTCAAGATAATTTTGACGAGCCGGGCAGCAGTCCCGTGCAGATGCAACCCTGGCTGGCACCCTGACAGCATTGAAGGCAGACCGCTATACGGCCCGTGACCCCTCGCGGCTCATTCCCAAGCGTCCCAAAACAGCGGAACAGCACGGGGTGTGTGGGTGTGGGTAATACCTGTTGCTGAATAGCCGCCTCCAACGTTGCTTTTGTCCGGCTTGTTGACGTTACATAAAGTCAGAAAAAGAAACAGCGGTACTGGGTGAAATATATTTGGCAACGGCAAGATCAGACAGACATGTCTCTCCGTCTCTTGATACTAGACAAGTGAAGCTGAAGCTGAGGCTAAAACTGGAGAAACGAGAGCCACAAAGCCATGTCATGATCTGGAAGCAGGGAACAACATGATACCGAGCCCTTTAGTGGCTTGATATCTTGATTTGAGGGCTCCGAGAGCTCTTCTCTTGTGAGCTTTATTGATGCTCTGGGCGATAAATGCCCCGCAAAGTTCGAGGAGCTGTTCCAGCATTCCCGAGTTTTTCGCTTAGCACTGACCAATCACCAAATCCCCGGCTCGCTTGTTTGTGCACCTTTGCTTTTTCCCCCACCTGCGGTTTTTGGATGGCATTTCTCCATCTGTCTGATTTTCGAGATCCTCTCTGGGGGCTTTTTGTTTCTTCGTCAACCTCAACCTATGGAACTTGCGGGGATCGGCCTGAGGAATAACAACTAAGCTTTCCCACCCCGTGACGGGAATGTGGCATCCAGCATCCAGCATCCGTGCAGAGCGAAACCATTGCCAGATTCAGACAGCCGCATCGCGCTCTCGCGTCTCCCCAGTGCCACAGTTCGCTTGTTGTTGCCTGACGGGGGACTTCTGACCGCTCTCCAGCATCGACCATTACACCAACGAGTGGCATTTCCATTCTCCAGCTCTCATTTTATCCTGGTGTGTGAGTACTCACCGAGCACCTCTCTGGTCATCACCTTCCTGTTTCGACTATGGGGTCATCTCGATAAATATGTGGTTCGGCATCATATCTGCACGGCAGTGGTTGAGCACCTCTATGACACGGGAGAGGAATACACGATCTATTTACTACAGTGTCAGTAACCCACGGGAGCGGTCTGGAGAAGACGGACGCGTGGTTGCGAGCTGTTGCACAACCTTCATGCTGCACCCCCCTTTCTCCCAATATCAAAGTGTCTGGGCGCTGCTGCAGCCGCTGCATGTTGTGCGACCCCAGGGAACCTGGCAGACGATTTCGATATAATCGGTATCTCTGATAGTTATGGACCTGATCTGACGTGTCTGATATCTGAGATGCTGTCTCTCCTGTTGAGCACTGCACTACAGTCATGCCACCAACGATTGCCGAGAGGCTCATGCTCACCAAAGCGTGATATGGAACTTTCCATGGAACCATCGACAACTGGCCGTTGTGTTCTCCATGACTTGGGGACCCATCTCGGGATCCATTCGGGAATACCCTGGGGGCCCCGGTTAAGTTTGTTTTAGCGGACGGCATCGGTTGACGGGGGTTGTTGGAGGGGGGCGTGGATGAGTGCTTAGCCCCTTCCCAGAAGCCACCGTCAACCCGGCGTCTCACTTAGCGAAGCCAGGGCCGCCACTCTGTGATGCTTGTTCCAAGTATGTACTTATTCCAGGTATTTTTCTTCCCGCCTTCTATGAACATGGCGTGCCTCTCGCTGGAGGCATGTCTCGGCTGCATCACACCAGTGGTTACACTTCGGCTGTGGCTGACGTGCTGTCGTCCCTCTCGGGGCGTAGTGTGCAAGCAGTTGTGAGTATGCGACCAGGCTGTCAGGGTAAAGGCTGGCTCAGGCTGGGCCTGGTCCTGCTTTCTCGCTTCACTTCAAACCTTATTCGTCCGGCCTGCATTCTTCGCTCCGGCCATGTGGGTTGCTAGGCAGACGAAGATCCATCCATCACCCAACCGCCTGGTCATCGTGATTTTTTCATGTGTACATCCCTATTTGTTTTAGAGCTAGAGCTGAGAGCATAATGACAGTAATAATAGCAATGGATAATAACATTGACTTCTCCTCGCCCTCGCGTCCGCTCTCGCTCGCTTCCAACGTCATGCCCCGTCTTCAACCATATACTCAGTCCCCGAGTGCGTGTGCGGCTTGTTGTCGTTGGTGACATTCTGATATCCCTGTTTTCCTGTGCCTGTACCGGTTCTATCAAGTTGACTCTTGCTCAATGGCCTTGTTCTTTGTACCGGAGCGGCAAGACTGGCAAGGCGTAGAGTCGGGAACCCACAAGGGCCGCCGCTCGCTCGCTTGAAGATACTGATTATTGTCACTCAGCCCCTTTATTAGATCTCGCCAAATCTGAAGTACGCACAGATATATTCAGGTCCCTGCCTCTTTCGCAGCTACTCGTCCACACGGGCATCGGAAAACAACCAGACGACGCCGTCAAGATGTGTCGACCACCATCAGAACAGACAGTCCGAAACATGGTGGGTACCTCGATTTCCCAAGATGTCACCGTCACCAAAATACAGCCATTTCCAAGTCTCAGACCACAGAGGGTATACCGAGTCGACCTCTCGGATAATACAACACTACATCTTGTCCTCCCACCACTTTCTATGTGGCGGCCTCTACGGTCGGAGCAAGCCATAGTGGCCACCGAGGTAACAGCAATAGACTGGCTTCACCAAGTTCTTATCCGGAATTCCTCATCGAGCTCGCCATGTTCTTCCCGTTCCTCCGGAAGAGGAAGCGAGGAAATCAACAAACAACAAAACGAAGACTCAAAAACTCTGTTGCGACTGTTACCGTCCCTTGTACAACACGGCCAGGACACTACCACAGCCCTTCGCGAACTATTCGCCTTTTATGAACCAAGTCAAGGCACAGCAGTCGCCCTATCGGAGCCCAAAATACCAGACGATCCAAACTCTCCAGAACGGCAACAGATAGACTTGGAAGTCGGCACTTTCTACCGACGGTTGCTAACCCAGCCTGGTTTGGTTTCACCTACTGGCCGGTTCGGTCCGTTGGCAGCTGTTATCCCTCTATTACAACCATCACAGCCTCCGCGAACACAACCAGGAGCCGGGGGTTTATTCGGAACGGGCGGAGCGGGCACTTGGTCAGTGGCCTTTCACTCCATGCTCGAAGGAGTGCTCAGAGACGGAGAGGACATGGCGGTTGTGCTGGGTTACTCGACAATACGACGGCACTTTCGGCGGTTGGGATACCTCTTGGACGACGTCACTGTGCCGAAACTTGTGGTGGTGGATGCTGCCCATGACTCCAACCTCCTGGTGGAAAGGATACCGGAAAATGACGGCGGAGGAATCAGGATAGCAGGTCTGCAAAGCTGGTCCAACTGCACCTTTGGCGATCCCCTTTTCGCGACGGTGTTTAGCGATCCGGCTGACTTGCCACCGCCTCCCCCTTCCGCCTCCTTTTTGAAGGGGTTTAATTCCACATCGCCACCACCTCCACCATCTTCCGCGTCGACAGTGACGGCGGTAACATCAAACTACTTGTCGACCCTCAACCCACAAATCATAGAAGCCCTCCCATCTGCCCCCGTCCGGCTTTTATTCTACCAGATCTACCACGTCCTCACGCGGATCGTTTCCGAGTTCTACCGCCCCCGACCAGACTCGACAACACGAGAGCTAGAGGCGCGAAGGAAGTTGAACGTGATGCTGGCAAAGCTGGCAGAGGTGCCGGACGATTTCCTGTGCCCCCCCGACAACCATTACTCAAGCCTACCCGCGACGCCCAACAGCAGCGCCAGTGCCAGCACGAAGAGCCTAAGCAAACGAGAACACAGCGTGGCAAGGCCAACAGGGGAAATGAGCCCAGCAAAGAGAATGAGGGAATTGGAGGTGCCAATACCAAAGAAATAATGCCTTTTTTTTCTTCTTCTTTTTTTTTTTTTAATCAAGGGGGGACAAATAAACAAAGCGGGAAACAAGGGGAAATAGAAACGAAACATGACGGGATTACACACGGATGAAACACAAACATACATGTAGACGTGCCATTATAAATCTACATAAATATACACAAGAAGTAGATCATGTCTTTTCTTTGCCTTTGCCTTTTTCTATGGTGGCGGCGGTGGTGGTGTGAGTAGTAGCATCTTCGTCCTCGTCAGAATCATCGTCTTCGTCTCGGGGCAACGTAACCCCCATTAACCCCAAAAGATTCCCTGCCGGCCCTGCCATACCGGCCTGGGACTTGAAACTTTCGAGGAGGTTCTTGGCGAGGTTGTAGTCGATGTCTACTTCTTCTCCGTCGTTTTCACTTTCTTCTTCTTTGCTCAGACTTCCAACATCCTTGATCCTTATCTCTCTGGATGTTGCTTTGGGGTCCAAGCTCAGTGCTCCCAGACCCTTGAGCTCGCTTTCAAACTGCTGCATCATTTTCCGGATCTCTTCCGCTTCGTCGCCTTCATCCTCTTCGTCATCTTCAGAGTCCAACTCTTCAACAGCAGCCGATTTTTGCCTCCCTTTGTCGTTTGTTGTCGTTGATGCTGTTTGTGCTAATGACGATTTCCCATCATCACCAGGCAACCCCATCATCTCCTTCATCATCCGCTGGAACTGTTCCTCGTCAAAACTGACTTCTTTGTCTTCATCTTCCCACTCTTCATCATCGTCGCTCTCGTCTTCATCGTCGTCAACATCCATCTCGTCATCATCCTCGTCTTCATTCCCTAGCACAGCCCCATCCACCCCCGCGTCTTCATCGTTCAAAAATGCCTCAAACCTCTCGACTATTTTTTGTAAATCGGCTTGGGTGTTCGCATCGCCAAAGCCCCTTTCTCCCTTTGTTTTCTCAGCTTTTGATGCTTTGCTGCCGCTGCCAGAGCCAGTCAGCTCCTTTTCAAATTGGGTATAATCGATGTCCATCCAGCCATCATCGTCCTCCTTTTTGGCATCTCCCCATTCTTTCTCAATCTGCTCATCGGTCGGTAAGACGCCCTCTTCACCGTCCTCTGCCAAATCTTCCAGCAACAACGCTACTTCCCGTACAACCCTGTTGGGGTGTGTTTCTGCCTTGTCACCGGCACACAGCAGTTCAAACCCAGTAGTGAGTTTCGTGCCTAGCTCTAACCTCGCCAGTTTCTTTTGGGCAGAGTCAAAAGTAGGGTTTGTGGCGGCTTCTACTTCTGCGGTGTGGAGGAGGGACTTCCATGCTGGGGGAGGGGGGGAAAAGTGTTGAGACTTAAGCTGGGCGTAGAGCACCTTTGTGAAGCGAATGGAGATGGTGATGAGGTCGTTTGGCGGAAAGATTAGTGGCGTGGATGCCGAGGGGAATAATAGGGGCTTGAGAGAGACGGGATCGCGGAGGTAGAAGGCTTCGGTGGCCGGGGCGATGGATTGAGGGCGCGAGTGGAGGATGTAGGCTAGTTTTCTAGGGATGGTGGCGAGGGAGTAGTGAGTGGAGGAGGAGATGGCGGAGGGGTACTTCTCGAGGCGGTAGAAGGATTCGGCTTCGATAAAGGGGGAGTGGAGGAGGGTTGATGGGGTGGACTTGATGATTGAGATGGCGGAGGTTAAGGTGAGGTTCTTGTTGGGTTGTTGGTTGTCCAGAGGGATGATGAGAAGTTTGCCTTGGTGAATCCATACTCGGTTGGTGTCGTTTTCCGGACTGAGCCACTTGGGCAAGACTTTTGCTGCTTCGATGAGGAGAAACTCGCCGTCACTGTCCGAGACACGAACCCAGAGATCGGGGAAGGATTTGGTGAGCTCCCGGAGGAGGTAGACAATGAGCCACTCGTCTTCAACATTGTCGCCGTAGTGGGTTATGCCATGGAGATGGGACAGACCGGAGCCTAGAAGGGCAGTTAGCTGGGGTGGTCTCATTCACTTGACGCGGAGTACACTTACCTTTTTGGATTTTGGTCTCAAGCTTGAACGGTTCACGCTGCCATATATAATCCCTCGCCAGCTTCGTCAGCTTTTTCTCGGCGGCCTTTTTCACAGCTTCCAAACTGGGAAGGTCACTGTCTGACTTTTCGCGAATGATGAACAGCATGTACTCGACACAGTCCTCAGGAAGCCTCATACGAAAGCCGCCGAAACCTTCGTCCCCGGGACGCAGCTCTGGCGTGTTATTCATTTTGTCTTCTTTCTGTGTACTTTCTTTTTCTGACCTCTCGATGAGGCAAGCAGCCACCAATCGTTCGTTTTTGGCTGCCAGGCAGGGCAGGCACGTCAAGAGGTCCTGGCCTGAAGCTTCCAGTTCCTCTGTGGCGGATGGTTGCCTAGGACAAGCTCCCCAACTTTCAAGAGCAGCGAACGGCCACTCAACTGTTGTCTTTTTATCAAACTTGCTTCCAACCCTTCAAGCAGATGCAGCCTCTCGTCGACCACAATAACTACCGCTCCCATCAGTCGATGCCACTGGCAGTTGAGCCCAAAATCTGATCCACTGTAACCGTGGGGTTTAGTGCCTGCACGGGCCGCCTATTATCAGCTCCAGCTGGGCGAGGAGTGGGGACAAGAGATCACTGGATCTGGGGGACAGTTCGCGCAAACGACGCGTCTTGCGGGGCCTTTTCCACTGTAAGGGACACGCGTGCCTGGCAACTGTCTTTCAGCCCTGATCCTGCGCCGCCCACCTTCTCGCACCCACAAACAGCTCCGGGACCAGGCGTCGGCTGTCTGAGGCCCTTCACCATTCAGAGGTTCAGACATCCCCATTGTTCTCAGAATGCCATCGAGGACCATCAATAATCTTGGCGCCGAGTCCTCGCGGAAGCGACACCACCATGGTGAAGTTGAAGCAGAGGAGGCTGTACGACCGCGTTCACATCTAGACGCTGAATCTGTACGTGCTAACTCTCCTTCTCACACATGCGCAGCGTGTTCTTCTTCATGTTCCGTGTGCTGATTGTGACCCAGCGAAAACGTGTCCGCCTTTCCGATGTGCGCAATGAGACGCCTGCCGCGAATCCCGGTGACGAACCCGACTACCAGGCGCCCGCCTCTCCTGACACTCCACCAAGAACACAGTATGAGCTAATGCGCGATAAGGGGTTTGAGCACTTGCGGAATGAGGCTGCCGACGACCAGAGGGCGACCCAGCGGTTGCGGATGCGACCCAATCTCCTGGGAGAAAATGTAATCGCAGAAAATGGTATCCTCGAGCTTGTTGAGTGCATCAACTTCATGTGCCACACACGACTGGTCTGCGAGCTTGGCCCGCTTCTCAATTTTATTGTGGGCGAGAACGGTAGCGGAAAGAGCGCTATTTTGACAGCAATCACCCTCTGCCTTGGTGGAAAGGCAAGCTCGACGAACCGCGGTGGCAGCCTCAAGGCTTTTGTCAAGGAAGGGACTGAGAAGGCCATATTGACTGTCAAGATAAAAAACCAGGGAGTTGACGCCTTCAAGCACGGTGTGTACGGCGATTCCATCATCGTGGAGCGTCACTTCTCCAAGTCTGGCAGCAGCGGCTTCAAAGTAAAGACAGTTACTGGCGCCGTTCACTCGACAAAGAAGCAGGAGGTGGACGAAATAGTGGAGTACTACGCCCTTCAGGTCGACAACCCGCTCAATGTGCTCTCCCAGGACAATGCCCGACAATTTCTCAACGCCTCGACCAAAGCCCAGAAATACAAGTTCTTTATCGAGGGCGTTCAGCTTCAGCAGTTGGATAACGACTACAAGCTGATCGCTGAAAGCTTGAGCCAGATGGAGGCCAAGGTTCCAGAGCAAGAGCAGCGGGTTGAACGCGCCAAAGCGGACCGGGCCAAGGCCGAACGCTTATTGGAAACTCTTGAGGGTGAGCGATCAATGCGAGAGAAAATCAACAGACTTCGCCTCAAGGTAGCCTGGTCTCGCATGGATACCTGCGAAAAGAAAATGGCGCAAAAGCAAGCGGCTCTTGCGGAGGCCACGGCAGCACTCGTCCCAGCTAAACAAGCAATGGACGAAAAGGCACAGGAATATGAGCGAGCAAAGGCGCAGGACGAGGCAGCCGTTGCGAATCTTGAGAGAGTCAAGGAAGAGGAATCTGAGCTCCAGAGTAAAGTTGAAGAGGCTCAAGAATACAACAAGGCCATGGTAGCAGAGCTCATGAAGGTTCAAGCGGAGGAGCGAGAAGCACACCAAAACTGGAGGACACACAGCGATCAAGTGAAGCTTTTTGAGCAAAAGATCGCCGAGGAGGAGAGGAGCCTGCAGGAGGCACACGGTGGTGCCCAAACCCAGAAGATGAAGGAGCGCGACGAGACCCAGGCCAGAGTCCAGGAAATTCGGCAGAAGATCGAGGACAACAAGAGATTGATTCCTCAAATCACAAGCCAAGTGGACGATTCCGCCGAGGCTTTGACCCAACTCAGAGACCAGGTCACGAAAAAGCAGCTGGAAATTACCAACGTTAAGAAGGAGATAGACAACATCCAGGGACAGGTCCGCGGGGCACTTGCTGGATACGACCGCTCTATGCCAAGGCTTCTGAAGGCTATTGAAGACGACAATAGGTTCCAGCAGAAGCCTATCGGCCCGCTAGGTACCCTCGTGCATCTTCACAAACCGGAGTGGGCAGGAATCCTGGAGTCATACTTTGGCAATAACCTGAACGGATTCCTCGTCTTCAACAAAGGCGATATGAATATCCTTGCAGATCTGATGAGGCGGTGCAATATTGACAGTAATCGCAATCCTATCTTTGTGGGCCAACGAAACCCCCTCAATTTGGAGAGCAAAGAGCCGGATGAAGACTTCGACACCATCCTTAGGATCCTCAAAATTGACAACCAGGCTGTTCGGGATACGCTTGTCATCAATCACGCAATTGAGCAAGTGCTCTTGATCCGAAAGCGCACGACAGCTCAAGATGTGATGATCGATGGACCCACACCCCCACGTAACGTCAAGAGGTGCTTAACATTCCATGACACCAAGAAGGAAGGGCTGAGCATTGAGATGAAGTCGAGCGGCATATCGACAAGTCCGGTTAAAATTTGGCCCAACCAGCCCAAGCGCCTGAAGACGGAATCCGCCTCTCAAATAGCTTTCCTGAAGGAGTCATTGTCAAAATTAGAGTCGGAAATCCAGGCTCTTCATGTTGAATACCAACGTGCTCAGAATGAAAACTCTCGCCACAAGGCAGAGCTTACTAAAGCGCAGAAGGAGAGCACCCATCTTAAACAGCAGCTCCGCGAAACCGAGGTGGAGCTTATGGAGATTGAAATGGCGTTGGATGAGTGGGATGGATCTGATGCCAGGCTTCTGAGTTTGCGGGAACAGCTGGCACAAGCAAAGGAGCAAAAGGCTCACCACGGCGAGCAAGTCACTGGGCTGGTCCTGGCCAAAGACCAAAAGAATTGCAATGCCGAAGAAGCCAAAAAGAAACTGCAAGCTGCGAAGCTTCAACTCAAGGACTTCGAGGCCCGCCTGAGGAAGGCAGAGGAAAAAGTAAAGTCCAAGCATGGCACTCACACCATCGCCCTTACCGACAAGAATGAAAAAGTCGCAGAATACAATGCCCTGAAGGAGAAGCATAAGGCCATCGAAGAAAGTATCGAGAGGGAGCAGGAGAGAATCGCAGCGGCCGAGGCAGAAGGCAAATCGGTATGCGAAGAACGGGTGCATCTGTCAGAGGGTGAGACGGAAGCCTCTGTCAATACGACTTACTATACGCTTCGCGAGCGATATGACAAGTTGACCAAAACACGCAGAATGGACGAGCAACAGGTCCACGCCCATGTTATGAAAGCCCGGGAGACATACGACAGAGCGGTGAACGCTCTCAACTCCATGATGGAGCTTAACGAACGTCTCAGGCAAACGCTGAGCCAGCGCCTGGACAAGTGGCGCAAGTTCCAGCGCTACATCTCCTCCCAGTCGCGCGCCAACTTTATTTATCTTCTCAGCGAGCGCGGGTACCGAGGGAAGTTGTTGCTGGACCACGAACGCAGGGCTCTGGATCTCCAAGTGGAACCTGACAAAACCGAGAAACGTGCCAATGGACGGAGTACCAAGACTCTGTCCGGCGGAGAGAAGTCTTTTGCTTCAATTTGCCTGCTGTTGGCCATCTGGGAGGCCATGGGTTCGCCGCTGCGGTGTTTGGATGAGTTTGATGTGTTCATGGACAATGTGAACCGTGCTATTAGCACAAACATGCTGGTAAGGTTGACCTGGTCCTTTTGCGGATGTGCTTTCTGTTGCTAACCCTCTATAGGTTACTGCAGCTCGAAGGTCGGTTAACCGACAATACATCTTCATCACGCCCAACGCCATTGAGGGACGGAACGCTCTCGAGGCTGATGTGAAAGTCATCCGACTAACTGACCCGCGTCAACGGCAAATCACAAACATGTAATCATTCTATTGGGACCTTTACCCTGTTCGTCTTCGACTGTACAATTATCTCGGGTTTTATCATCTTGCGCAGGAATTGGAAGGAATGGAATTATGGGTTAGGGCATGCTGGTGTTGGGATTTGGGCGGAGGTCTGGTGGTGAATCAACGGGGCACTTTGGAATCATCCATGTATAAACTCATGCGTGGGAAGCCTTTCATAGGCTTGTGTGTTGCATATGGCGGAGAAGACCATAATGATTGGGATTGCTCTACCAGGCCTAATCTGTGGCCATCTCCATACGTCAGTTTTTTCGAAGTTCTTTTTGGCTTCAGAACCAATGTTTAGTTGGTGGTTGTACATACAGTATAATACACAAACATCTAATCACCAATCCTCCTCCCTGGAGTGATTTGTTGCCCATACAGCTTGTTCTCCAAGCCAAGCGCTATGTTCATATCCTAACCCCTTTACTCCTCAACACGTTGATCCCCGCGCTCGCCGTGAAGCCAACCCACTCTCCAACACCTTTCACCGCCCCCCCCAGCTCCTCCGCCTCTTGCAACCTCCTCCTGAGGAACCTCCTCGTCTCCTGGAACCCCTCGCTCTTATCCGTCGTCATGAATAGCTCCGCGGCGGCATAAATCCCACTGAGCGCGCCCCGCTTTGTATACCAGCTCGGATCAACACTCTTGTCCCCGGCCAAATAGTACACCTCATCCGCCAGCATCGCGAGCTCCTTCACCGCGGTCGGGACATGCGACGGCTGGGCCAGGACGGCAAGAGCCTGCTGCCAGTGCTGGATGATGGGCTCATTCTGCTTCAGTCGCAACCAAGTCAGGAGTTCAACTTTTTCGGGGATGGTGAGACCGGAAAGGAGGTCGGTGTGCTGAGCCGCGAGGGAGGAGAGAGTGGTGCGGGTGGTGTAGAGGTGGAAGTGGATTAACCTTGCGATGGGGGCTGGTCCGAGGAAGGAGGGGGAGATGTCGAGGAGGGAGAGGTCGCGGGCGGCGAGGGTGAGGGATTGGAGGGTGAATCCGTGGACGGGGACGTGGGAGGTGAGGGCGGTGGTGAGGAGGGAGGTTTCGGCGGGGGTGAAAGGCCCCGGGGGAGGGGGGTGGGTTGTTGAGTGGTAGGTTCTTTGTTGGAGGGAGGAGGGTTGTTGTTGTCCTTGTTGTCGTGGTTGGGGTAGTTTGTTGCGCTGGCGCGATGGATATGTTGAGGCCGAGGGGAGAGTGGTGACAGACCGGGTGGTGACGGCGGCTAGGAGGGACCGGGTGACCGGGCGGGTGGGGAGGAGGAGGAGGATGCGCCGGGCTGCGCCGGAGCGGTTGACGGCGGCCCGGGAAGCCATTGTTTGGAGTTTTTACTTTTTATCAGACCTTCGGCTTGTATCGGTCAGGGAGTTGTTGCCCTATGGCCTGGGTAGGGGTTGCTGACGTGACGTGATGGATCGCAAGGCACTGTCACCTGTAAATGCAGCAGCACATTGAGAATCGATATCATATCATAATCGGTGGTGGTCAAAGCTCGGGGCCTTTGCAATTGAAAACCTTACTGTATCAAGCTAGCTTAGCGAATACAAAAGCGGTTCCCTGCATCTTTTGCCCCACATTTTCTAGAGCCCAAGCATGGCGCTGATCTGTGCTTCGCTAACCCCAACCCTCCGGATTTTTGTGATCTAGACCCAATTGATCTCGATATCATGTTCAGACATATTTCCATTTTCAGAGTAATTCATCTCAGAATAGCTGCGCACCCTTGAGGTACAGGCGGATTCTAAACGAGGAACAATCGAAGATCAGAACGGATCAGCGGTGGGGCCTCTTGGACAGCATGGCAGGTGTCCTCGGCGCGGGCGTGAACGATAGACTGCAGCACGCATGCAACAGGGACACCAATGCAAGGCCTCCCGGAATCCAGCTTCGATACCAGTCCCAGTACCAGCTGGGACGGAAAGACCACTCAAGACCGAAGAGGCCAAGCCCAAGGGTCACCGTGCCGAAATTCCAATTGATCAATCACATATTCATCAACCCACGTTGGTACGGCCGCGGAAACCCTCTCCCATATCCCCCTTCTTTCTCATCCCTAGGGCCTTGATGCAGCTTCAAAGCAACGCACTCATTACCATAACTCATCGAGTCTTGGAGATTGTCAGGCTATGTGCAATATGGGGACTCTCGTCCTGCGCCCAATGGACGACGTCCATCATGCTACCGTCCATCTGTATCATCCCCGCCGCCTACATTTTGCGGGGGCGCCCCATTGACAAGTCCGCGGATACGGGATCCCCTCAAAAGAATCATATGCCGTGGCCCGAAGTTTGGCTATTTCGTTCTCGGTGAGCTATGCTGTCGTGCTGTCATGCTGTGGGGCAGCAAGGAGCTGGATGCTGTTGACAGAGTCTTGAGCGTGAGTGACATGTCTCTCAAAGGCCTTGAAATCAACCTTCAATCGCATTCGGATCAGTCTCCGCCGGATCAAGTCCCCGGGCCGCTCCACTCCCCCCTCCTCCGTTGCCGAAGGAGGAGCTTAGGAGTGGTCCAGGCCCGTTCTTCTGCGCAAGACTCCCAACTCGTCACCCGCAAGTCGGCCTTCCCACCATGGTACTGTTGCATACAATTTTTTTTTAGCCGACTCACCGGTTTCATGCACTACTGGTTGGTCAGACAGCAATGGAAGGGCCCAAGAGTTTGCCCACAATCTATGGTGTTGGCAGTGGATCAAGGTGGTTTCTGTTGGTCTTCTTGGGACAACAAAGGCAGCTGCTTGATCGGTGAAAAGGTGCCTGCAAGTAGTAGAACTCGCTCCAAGCTCTGCCATGACTGACAATGTCGGCTCTTTCGAAAAAAGGCATCGAGCATGCTCTGGATGCCTATGGCTGACGGCGTGGTTGAAGAAGGCAATACAGCACTAGGATTGGGTAGTTCTGTCCCCATTGTGCTGCATTTTCATCTGCCGTGTGACCATTCACCCTACTTTCCAGCGTAAGCTGTTGGTGGCAACCGTCGAGGCTAGCGGTGGCTTCCTCAGCGCGGCACATGCTTCGTAAGGCAGACCAATATCAATATATATCGTGCCCCTGACCTCGTCTTCGGCATGGTTCGCTTGGTTCGCCCAGTGCACTTGATGTCTCCCACAGCCAGAGGGAAAGATGGCGGGGCTGACTCCTTGCCTTGGTGTTGGTTGGCACAGAAATCTCTTACCCACCACACCATACCGCGCTGTAGTTGTCACCATGCAGATCTTGAGTGTTCTGTCATGCTGGCCTATGTTCCACAGCACGACGAGTGATCGGCTCGGCGACGAAGGACCCAGCCTTACCCGGGGCAGCCGTCTCTGCGCCATCATGGCACAAGCCCAATTGACCACAAGATTGCGGATGTGCTGAGGGGGAAGGGGGGCATCATGTTGAAAGGCACGAGTGCAACCGCCAGCTTCCACCAATGAAATGCTCCATTGTAGGTTTGTGGGCAATGATCTGGGACGGCCATAGAGACGTACTTATCTGACATGGAATGTGAAGACCTCGCTGACCTCGGGAGAATATCCCGAGCCTGTTATTAGAAAAGAACTGGGGCGCTGCTGTGCTCGTACCAGAAAGAGGTCTTGTTGGATTCATACTTCTGTACGTGACTTGATCGGGACACCCATTGCACCCCTGGAGTTGAACAGCTGTCTGTGACCACAAGGTACCCCTGGGTTCATGAACATTGCAAACGTGGGGGACGACTCGGCAGGGCAGGTGGGGTTTGGACTTACTGTTGGGCCTTCGCTGAAAATACTTTGCAAACAGAGTTCTATCAGACAGGCAGGTCAGTTGTAGTGTTAGGTTAATATCAGATATGAGAGAATCGCCTACTTGCACGCCTATTAGCTGATGGCGGCATGGTAACGGCAAACAGGCTTTTTATCTGTCCCTCGATGAGCGGAAAACCACCAGCTGTGAGTCTTAACAGGGCCGTTCATGGTTCCAAGAAGCAATCAGCACGTCGGTGCGGGACAGAGCCCCCCCTGTCAGATGCAGCTGTAATCCACCACCCTATTTTCCCAGAGTTTTCTAGGCGCCAGACAGGGTGATTAGGGTTCATCAATGCTGATGCCATTCTGAGATTATTATGCAGACGCCGCCGGGGTCCAAGAAGCAGAAAAGCGAAGCGCGAAGTGAGACCGAAGATCAGAGGTCTTGATGTTTGAGTCGGAGATGGTGAAGGGCTGGAGTTGACATTTAGCAGTCTCACGTTTTTCGTGGGGCTCGAGCCCCACTCCGAATTCTTGCGCCATTGTCAGAAAAGGCAGCCATCAAGGTGACAAGGCTGCCGCCATGCTTCCACAGAAAACTTTTGAGCATCAAGTGTGACCCAGTATGTCAAAGTCTGTTTTGATCCCCATTCTTTTTGCTTGTGGTTCAGAGGAGAGCAATGTTCCAGGGCGGCCTGGCGCCGTGCTGCAATGGGTTGACATGAAGCTTCCAGGCCCTCACAGCCTTGCCCAGCAAACTTTTTGAGCCTTTTCCCAAGACCAACCCCTCCTGTGACAAGGAATCCCTGAACCGGAAGAGACGGCTGATCTCCGGCCGTCCCCGACAATCTCAGTCCGTTCTCTTGGTGCTGCTGCGCTAAAGATTAGTGGGCTGACACAGTTGCAACGGTGACAATATTTTGTCCAACATTCCAGGTGATATACGAGCCTCATATGCGAGAATCTGGCGGACTTGACGAAAGAGGCTCAATCATGGTAATGAATGGAGAGCCGGGTTTGTTATGTGTGATGAGTCAGAGAATTAGAGATTGCAGATATTGGTGTCTACCTACCCTGCGTCTGAACCTGCCATAGAGCTCATAGGACAACCTTGGCTTGGTAGTAGATGATTTAGAGGATCAAACAAATGCCATGGCAAGACAGACATCACCATCTCTGCCTGCACTGTTCATTAGCCAATGTTACGGGGCACACCGGGCTGCAACGCTACCTACATTTTGGCCCACGCCGTTGTAGCTGGTACATTGTCCTGCTCTGCGCTACCGCGGTGGTTGCATTCTGTGTCGCAAGCCTTGACATGACGGTACCGTAAAGCTGCGTAATTACGGCCTCGGCGCACGTAAACGGGTTCGCATTCTCGTATCCCACCAGTCAGCGTATGTGTGGAGTTTCCACCGTTTCATCAGCCACAACAGGCCTGTGCTCATGCTGCCTGTCTTCTGCCTCAGGTATCAGGCTTTCGCCTGAGGTAGTGTACTCCGTCCGGCGTCCGTTTGCTCCTCAGTTGAAACAATCCCTGCCCACAGCATCTTTTTCTTCACAGTCAGTGGCGGTCTCCTCTGCTCCCCTGCGTACAGACTGACTGACCATCGCCCGTTGTGCTTCAAGCCCACACAAACAGACAGCCACTTCGCCCTCCACTGCAGAGCAGACAGACCCCCAAAGAGCGCCATTTGCAACCTCCACAACTCTGCCAAGAGCTCCACACTCAACCTCGATCCTTGCGGCACCTGACTGGGCCAAACTGTCCGACGCGTTCTCCCTGGCGTCGGCCTTGCTCACCCCCAGCCCAAGAACTTTCAGTACCTGACTGATCCTTCGCCGTCAGACGTATCGACGCGATTTTTCTGCCCTGTCCAACATTGCCTCTGCCTCTGGCTGTACCTCGCACCTACCTTCTGAGGCTTTGATCCCGCTTTTTCGGACTTGCAGCGCGCCTTTGGACCTTTTTCGAGCCGCCAAACGCAAGCCTGCCCAACTCAGCAAAATTCACATTTTGGCAGCCAAAGCAACCCAGTGCCAGGTCCCAGGTTCCCCGTCACCTTACCTCTCCCGCCCTCAACCGACTCGGTGGCCCGTTGTGCGAACGTCGCGCCGTACCTTGGCCTCCCAGCTGCTGTCCGCCAAACAGCAACCATCCCAAAAGTCCTGCAGTGACAGACGCCTACCTTTCCGCACCCAATCGTCGCGTCGCCGAAATTTTCCTCCGTCAAGCGGCTAAGTTGACAGAAAATTTTCGATTTTCCAATTATCGCCATGGGTAAGTACGACATCAATTGCATTCCTCTCCCTGGATATCACCGGGATATTCCTCAGCCAGCCAGCCCAGCCAGCCAGACAGCCAGCCAGACAGACAGACAGGCACTCCCTCTTCGCTGCTTTCCCGCTTCCTGTCGGCTTCCATTCTGGTTCTCCAGGTGCGCGTGCGCAAGTCGCGTCCTCGTTGAGCCTCCTCCCGAGATGCCTGCCTTCCCCTCCGCTCCGTTCCCCCTCCCCCTCATCCCCATCCCGAGTCTTGCATACACACACCCCCAACAAGACATCAGGACATATCTCTGTCCATCCACACACATACCGGCCAGTTCTGGGATGAGCGGGCTACTCCAGGCCGGAACACCTCGATCGTGGGCATTATCCCAGATGCCTCAGTGACGTGTTACTGCCGCTTGTAACCCCCAAATCTCCAGGACCTGCCCAGTCGGCGTTTTTGGTCGATTTCCACAGGGCCAGTTGTTGGCAGTCGGTGCAGGTTGGTCGTCAAGCCTCGCTCACTCGCTCTGCCATTCACAAGGGCCCCTCGCTGCTGCAGTGTCTTGCAGTCCTCCTACCTGCACTACCTGGTCTCCGACATACCACCTACATACATACACCAATACACCCACCCATACATACATGTACCCTTCACAATCAGCCCCCCTCCCCTCCTCAGCCAGCCTGCATGTCTTTCCCATTCTGATCCACAATCCTCGGATTCTCTCACTACCACACCCCCCCCCGCCGCCGCACCCCCCCCTAAGTGCTACCTACCATTCCTTCAAATTGCCATTCCTCAATCACTTCACTTCCTTTCCCTTCTTTCCCCACCTATCACCAACCCTACCTTAGTTGGCCTTTTCCAACATCTCGTTTTTGACCGATTTCTAACCTTCTCTTTTTCTCTCTAGCTGATTCCGGTGATACCTATCGCCCTGTAAGTATTGACCATCGTTCTTGGCCTGTGCACTCAGTTCTTCGGTCGTCTCTATGAGGCCTGCGTTTATCTATTCTAGCCGCATGCTCTCAGAGGAATGGCGTGACTGGTGGACGGACCCGACTCGTATCCTTCTGGTGTCAGTCAGCTATGTGGTTTGGTGCTCGCACTCTTGGACTCTCTAGTTCTGATGAGTTCGAAACCTGTGGGCTCTTTGTGTCGAGAGTCCAGAATTACGGTCTGTGATGACTGTGGTGCTGGACGATCAACACGCCGCTCTCCGCTTTAGGCGTGCCAGAGACAAGGACACATATTGGCGAGTCACATAATGTGGTTACATGCTGACATTGGCACAGCGTGAGAGGTCGCGCTCTCCCAGACGTGGACGTTCTCGCAGCCCGAACAACGGTACCCGCCGGTCATATTCGCCCCGTGATCGCTCACGGAGTCGCCATCGGAGAAGAAGTCGTTCTCCCATGACTGGACAGGGCGCATCCGTTGGTGGATCAGGTCAAGGATACAACAATAACGGAGCTCCTCATAGATCGTTCGAAGATCGTGTCGTTCACCGTGAAAACGTCATGAACAACATTCGAGAGTCGTCGCAGCAGGACCGTCGTGTCTACGTCGGCAACCTCTCTTACGACGTCAAGTGGCATCACCTTAAGGATTTTATGCGGCAGGGTGAGTGGTTGGCGCTTGGAGAAAGAATGGATGGAAGAGACTAACGTGCTCCCTCTCAGCCGGTGAGGTTCTCTATGCCGACGTATTGCTTCTTCCCAATGGAATGTCGAAGGTGGGCTTTCACAAGTGATTTTGGCTGGTTCCTTTGTGGTTCCTATTCTCTTTGGTTATTTGATGGACTGTTGGGTTGACGGGTTGGGACGCTGTCCACGGTGATATTTAGGGATGCGGGTAAGTTTTCCTCACGCCCATCGTTGATACAAGACCAAATCGCTGACTTGCTTGTGTCTAGAATTGTAGAATACGCCACTAGGGAGCAGGCTCAGAATGCCGTTGCGACGCTCAGCAATCAGAACCTAATGGGTAGACTGGTTTATGTCCGCGAGGCAAGTACCTAAAGCCGGCTAGGGACGACGAATTATGCCGCGATGCTAACTACGGGATAGGATCGTGAGGCCGAACCTCGTTTCGGTCCCCCTGGAGGAGGTGCCCGTGGTGGTTTCGGCGGCCCTGTTGGCCCCGGCGGCGGCGGCGGCGCCCCTTATGGTGGTGGATTCAACCCCGGCATGGGAGGTGGAGCTCCCGGAGGCGGCCCCCCAGGTGGCGCTCGTCAAATCTTCGTGTCTAACGTTTGTCACATCTCCCCACTCCGGCCTGTTCCTGTCGATGTGGTAATGTAGTGCTAACGATTGTCTTCAGCTTCCCTTTAACATTGGCTGGCAAGATCTGAAGGATCTGTTCCGACAGTCCGGTAAGCAACTTGATCTGAGTGGTGTATGAGGAGTCTAACATGTGTGACCATAGCACGAACTGGCGGTGTCATTCGCGCCGATGTTCACCTCGGTCCTGACGGTCGCCCCAAGGGGTCCGGTATCGTTGTATTCGAGTCCCCCGATGATGCTAGAAATGCCATTCAGCAGTTCAACGGCTATGACTGGCAAGGTCGCGTCATCGAGGTCCGAGAGGACCGTTTCGCCAATGCTGGTATGGGTGCTGGCGGTTATGGTGGCCGCGGCGGCTTCGGCGGTCGTGGTGGCTTCGGCGGTGGCTTCGGCGGCCGTGGGGGTTTCGGCGGTCGCGGCGGCTTTGGCGGCGGCTATGGTCGTGGTGGTTATGGCGGTGGCCCTGGCGGTGGTCCTGGCGGTCCTAGCTTCGGTGGTCCTCCGGGCGGCGATGCCTCCGTTCCCCCTAACCCCTTTACTGACAATGCTACCGCCGGCACTGAGAAGAACGAGATTATCTACGTTCGCAACGTGAGTTCTTTTTTTTTCATTCTTGGCCAACATCGATTGTCACTAACAAGGTTCTAGCTGCCCTGGTCTACCAGCAACGATGATCTTGTTGAGTTGTTCTCGACCATCGGTAAGGTCGAGCAGGCCGAGATCCAATACGAGCCTAGTGGCCGCTCGCGTGGCAGCGGTGTTGTTCGCTTTGACAACGCCGACACTGCCGAGACTGCCATTGCCAAGTTCCAAGGTTATCAATATGGCGGCCGGCCTCTGGGCCTGAGCTACGTCAAGTACCTGAACCAGGGTGGCGGTGATGCCATGGATACCGATCCTCACGGTGGATTGACTCAGGACCAGATCATGTAGAAGAAGCATGAACACCTCTCTCCATGCTAGGACCTAATCCGGCTATCGGACTCTTCCAGCAGCCAATGTCGAGAAACGCAGCAATCACTGTTCTCGAGTGAGCCGAAGTCGCTACAAGATTCGCCTACCGCTACTCGACTCTTTGCACGCGATCTCGGTGATTCTATTCGACATAGGCCCAGAGCATTCGATAGCGTCTCGGTTCTACAGAGAGCAGTAACGACAAGCCCCCACCTCAGCAGACTGTTTGTATTGCGTTTTGTTTCTTTTTGTCAATAGGGAGGTGGAGGATTTGGTAGCTTATGTCAGGAGGAATGAAAAAGAGGTGGTGACAGATTTCAACGTTTTAGTCTTCAGCACTCGGGACTCAGCAACGCAAAAGCTTTTGGTGCGCAGTGTTTTGCTCGATTGGGACTCTTCGTTCTTTTTGGCGCCGCGGAAAATGGAAATCGGACGGCTTTTAAACCCTAGAATGTACAGCGAATAGCATCTGATTATCCCGTTGATGGCGGCGTTCGATGGAAGGGCGCCGGGCAACGATAGGCTTGTTGGTAAGGGTGCGTGCGATGCGTAGGAGCGGGCTGGCCAGCCATGGTTCGCAGGCTTGAAGAGTGCGGTGAGTTTGCATGTGGAAAAGTGTAGGGCCGGTCGTTGTTCAGAGCATGGTACTGGTGCTGTTATTGGCGCTGGCGTTTTTGGTATGCTTTGGGTCCCAGCTGGCTGATCGTGATGGCATGGCGAGATGATGGATGGCCCCCAGCCCGTATGGTTCCCGATGCCACCACTTTGTCAGTGGCCTCCACAATGGTTGTTTAGGGTCGTGGGTATCGAACCTGTTACGAAAAGCTATGGAGTTGAAGGCGTTTTCTTTTTTTTTTTTTTCTTTGTTGAAAATTCGATACCCCTGTTGCGCTGATTTGGTGGTTCTTTCATTGATCGAGGGACACGTTCGAAACATCATTGGCTTCACTTCAGAGGCAACGGAAGCTAAACGTAGATATGTTGGGGCATATCGGCCATTATTCTGAATACCAAACCATTTTTCGAACTTTGTTAAAAGTAAGGCTGTCTATGGGAGGTGTGTGCTTTGTGATTGGCTGCAGCCTGTCGGCAGCCGGTGTTTGTCTGACTTCTAGGCCATTCCCAGAGAGCAAAAATGTTCAAGTCCGAATATTGAGTAGCTACTACCAGATCAAAGTGTGCTACGCGAGTGGCTCAATTTTAAACACATGTCCGCTGGAATAAGACCTGCTTCACATCAAACACGGGTATTGAGAGGGTGCCCATTTCCCAATTTCATAAGACTTTGCTCGATCATGACGAGTTAGATATTTTAAACCCACCAACCCCTTTTATTGCATGACTCGCCCACAATATTAGATACAGCACGATGAAGACCCCCCGGTTACCTGGGTCGCCTGGCTCTAGCTCTCTTTTTACGCCTGAGCCTTCATCTTCCTCCTCGCCTTTTCCTTGGCCTTCCTCTTGGTCCTGTCCCTTGGCTTGAGCCCGCTCATTCCCGCCTTGCAGACCTCGGCGTATCGGACGTAAAAGGCATCGAGCTCGTCGGGCTGGACGAGGGTGGAGAGTTTGACCTTTCTGCCTTCTTTGCGGTGGTCTTTTGATTTGGCGTTTGTGGCGCGGATTATGATGGGCGCTGGGGGGAGCCGGGTGGAGAGGGAAGCGAGGGGATCATCATCTTCTTGTTTTTCTGGCGTTTCTTTTGCGGACTCGTCGTAGGAGACTGAAGGGTCTGTTAGAGGAAAGGAAGCGGGGAAGGGGGCAGGGAGGGAAGGAACGAACAGCGTTTTTGGGAGAGGAGGACGGTCCCCTTTTGAGTTTGTTTTTGGGTTGTGAATAGGGCTGTGAGGGCGGTGAAGAACTGGGACGGGTTAGTAACAACGAGTGTGTGAGAGGGATGGGGAGGAGGGAGGTACCTCGTCTTGGGATAGGTGTTTGCTCATGTTGGGTGGTTGGTTTGGGGGGGTTGATGCTGAGAAGGTTGTGTTATGGGGTGTGCTCGCCACACACACTACAGACGAGTGTGTGTTAATTTGCGTGAGAAGGTGAGTGAAAATGGAGGTTCTACTTGGTGTTTAAAGTGAGAGTGAGTGAGTGATAGCCCCGCCAGTACGCGGTCGTTACCATTTGATGGAGACTGGCGGGATTGCCCAGGCTGGTGGTGTGGGGTTCCCAAAGGTTAGTTCAGTGAGGTCAAAAGTGGGTGATACATTTTAGTGGGCCCTACTTGGCACCTCAGGAACTATTCAATACACTTCTACAGGCATTCCGATTGTATCTGGATGCCTATTGACCATCTTTCGAGTATCTTTCAAGGCTTGTCGAATGTCTTTCGAGGCTCCCCAAGTAACTTTTAAAGCTTATTGCCTAGCTTTGTATACCTATCGACTATCCTTTGACACCCTTAGCCTATCTTATAGCACCTGTTTGCCAAATTTTGAGGCCTAGTCTGCTTAGTCACCATACACTAACCTTCGCTTGCGGTGCACTGGGCACCGTTATCGATAAGAAAAAGCTCAGGACCTTGGGAGCTTCAAGTGAACCAAATCCAGATCCAAAAGCTAATTAGGTAGCTCACCCTCGAGTATCCCGTGTCCCCATTCTTCTTAGTCCCTCACCAAAAGCATCAAAGATGGCACCTCATGGCCAGGGCACCATAAAGCGGCCCGCGCTGCCACCGCACCTGCTAAAGGAACTCGGCGCATCAGATAAAACCCACCGACGAGACAATCGCACTGCAATTACGTCGAGAAAGGAGCAGCGCAAGGCCGAACGGCAGGGTAAAAAGACTGGGAGGGCAGATGCGATTCGAAGTCGTCAAGCGCCTGCGTCCGCGCCCCGACGATCCAACCCATCCTCGTCAAAATCCAAGCCCCAAAAGAAAGCTCCTGCGGCGCCAGCGGAGACCGAACCAAAACCCATACCCAAGGAGCATAAGAGGCCAGAACCAGAATCGGAAGAGGAGGAGGAAGATGGTTTTGGAGGCTTTGACGACGAAGATGACGAGCTGTCAGACGGCATTCTGAACGAGGACTCGGACGAGGATATGGGTAACGACGGGGAGGAAGACGATGATGAGGATGAGGAGGGTGAAGATGAAGACGAGGAGGGTGGAGATACCCCACCACCAGCCAATACAAAGATCTCGAAGACGCTCAAGGACAAGTTCGCCGAGGATGACGCCGAGATTGCAGCTCTGGAAAAGAAGTTAGGGATGAAGGGAAAGAAGAAGCTACCACAGTCGTTCCTTGACGATGGGTTGGGCGAGCTTTTGGGTGAGGTGGATGGCGGTTTGGACGAAGGAAGCTCAGATAAGCGGAAACGCAAGGCAGAAGCGGACGAGTGGCTTGCTCAAAAGAGGAGGAAGGCCGAAGCTGCTGCCGCTGCTTCCACGCAAAAGAAGCGAGCGCAATTGGACTCCGACGAGAGCGGGGATGAGGATAGCGACGAGGACATGGACGACCTTGGGTCAGAAGAGGATGAATTTGACGAGGAAGGTGGCGAAGAAGGCAGCGAGGGGGATGAAGATGACGAGTTCGGTGACTTTGGTTCCGAAGATGAGGAAATGGAAGAGCTGCCAGCGAAAAGGGTCCGCGAAAACCCATATATCGCTCCAACGACAGGCCAGACAGCAAAATATGTTCCGCCATCTCTTCGGAAAGCCGCGGGTTCTGAATCAGAGCTGGAGGCCCGGGTCCGCCGTCAGACGCAAGGTCTTGTCAACAGGATTACCGAAGCCAACCTCCTGACGATCCTCAGCGAAATCGAAAAGCTCTACAGAGACAATGCTCGACAGCACGTCTCATCCGCCCTTGTCGATTTGCTTCTTATTCAAGTGTGTGATCCAACAAGTTTACCAGATACCCTCCTTATCCTCTCGGCCGGCTTTGCCTCTGCTGCTTACAAGGTCTTTGGGACAGACTTTGGAGCGCAGCTGATTCAGGAGGTGGTAGAGCGCTACGACAAGTACTACGAAGAAGCTCAGAAAGCCGCACGTGGCGGGCCAGATGTACCAAAGCAAACTTCAAATCTGATAACGTTCATCTCGCAGCTGTACAACTTCCAGCTGGTCGGCCCAGGTCTAATATTTGACTACATTCGTATCCTTCTGGATAACCTGTCAGAGCTGAATGCTGAATTGCTGCTCCGAATTGTGCGAATGTGTGGCACTACCCTCCGCACGGACGACCCAATGGCTCTCAAGGACATTGTCACGCTGATCCCAGGAGCCGTTGCTAGTCATGGCGAGAAGAACCTGACCGTTAGGACCAGGTTCATGATTGAGACTATCACAGATCTCAAAAATAACAAGCTCAAGGCTGGAGCCGGTGCGTCAGCTATTGTCTTAGAGCATACCACCAGAATGAGGAAGACACTGGGTCAGCTCAAGGCGAGGAAGCTCAAGGCCACGGAACCATTGCGCATTGGTCTGCAAGATATCCGAGACGCTGACAAGACTGGGAAATGGTGGTTGGTTGGTGCTAGCTGGGCGGGCAAATCCAAGGAAAAGAAAGAGGCCAAAGGAAAGCCAGCTACGGGAGAGCAAGAAGATGACGACAGTGACGACGTGAGCATTGTCCTAGATGACTTCGAAGAAGGCCCCGACCTCTTAGAGTTGGCCAGGGAACAAGGCATGAACACAGAAGTCCGGCGGTCCATCTTTGTCACCATCTTGTCAGCCCTCGACGTTCAGGACGCCTATATCAGGATTCTCAAACTGCGTCTCAACAAGGAACGCCAAAGGGAGATTGCGACTGTTATCACCAAATGCGTTGGTGCCGAGAAGCACTATAACCCTTACTACACTCTCATCGCCAGAAAGGTATGCGAGAACATGCGCGAGGTGAAGTGGTCATTCCAAACTTGCCTCTGGAAGATGTTTGGCAGGATGGGAGAAACAGGGTTCGTGGACGACGACGAGGAACTAGAGGAGGAAGAGCTCGAAGAAGAGTTCAGCACCCAGAGATTGATCAATACAGCCAAGATGGTGGGCTCATTGATTGCCAGTGGGCATATGAGTTTGATTGCCATCAGGCGGTTGAACCTTGCTTATTTGCAAAAGAAGACGCGAAACTGGATGGAGATCATGGTCAATACGCTGTTGCTGGAGTGCCAAACAGGCGAGAAGCCTGGGGAAGAAGTTATCACGAGAGTTTTTGCGGCTGTCAATACTGCCCCTGAATTTGCTATCCAGTTGCAGCACTTCTTGAAGAAGGTCACGAGAAAGACGGATCTGACTGCAAGTAAGAAGGAGACTAAGCTGGTGAGGGAAGGGGGGAAGATGGCAGAAGCGGCACTGCAAGCGGTTGTTACAGCTGAAGAGTTGTTGTAAATTTTTTGCCTGGTTTATGAGGTGTTCAGTGCCAAAACAGAAGAATCAATAATGCCGTCAATCGCCTGTCGACTATCTTCGGGGGTCTTTTGACGATCCTTGAACGTCTCTTAATTATCTTTGAATGCCTACGAAGTATCTTTTGAGGCCTCTTGGCTATCATTTTAAGTATGTTTTAGCGTCTGAGAGGCTCAGAGCGTGAGTGGTTATTCTTGGGGTTGTTGAGATGTTTATAAGCCAAGCGAAGGCCTTGTTGCAACTCTGCTATCAGTTCGCTCGATAAAGCTCCCGGCCAAAGATGCGGTCATGGGTCAATTTTTGGGAGCTGGACCGAGTGTTTCCGTGCCACTTTTGATGTCTACGATTGAGCATGTGTAATATCGGGGAGACTTAGCTAAGTAGTTCCATGTTGATTATGAAACGTTTTGCCTCACACTTCTCGCCTCTTAAGCACATGATTTCTTTAGCCGAGTCGCGATGCTGTGAAGAATGTCAAAGTGGTCATGTGGCTT
Source organism: Triangularia setosa (assembly GCA_033296915.1). Classification (NCBI taxonomy): domain Eukaryota; kingdom Fungi; phylum Ascomycota; class Sordariomycetes; order Sordariales; family Podosporaceae; genus Triangularia; species Triangularia setosa. Next base: position 39,032 of record MU866111.1, on the reverse strand, counting down.
GCACATCCAAACAAGTGGCACTTTGGTGCGGCATTTGGGCGGGCGGGAACTGGCGGCTTTGTGGAGGTTTTGACAACTGACAGCACGCTCCGGGGCGTGGAAACCTGAAAATAGCGTGCTCCCGGCTGGGCCAAGTCCCGCGAGAACCCTGGAGCCAATCCGATTTCCGGGCTGAGAGGGGGGGTCCACGGGCCTCAAGGAACCCTGGAGCAGGTGTGGCCCGACGGTTGGACGGAGGTGACGGGGCGGAATAAGCTGGGGACATTTTTTCATGAAGCCGCCGCCAATTCCCAACAACTCCATCCGCGACGCCCTGTCTAATCCCGCTTGTCGCACTCGAACACCGCTTTCAACCCTCCACGATCCAGCGCATCCTTCCTTTTTCCGTCCTTCTCCTTTGATCTTTTCAGTTAGCACAATCCAGCATGCTGTCCCAGAAATTACTCGGCCGGACCGCCGTCAGGTCCGCCTTCAAGCCATCAGGGTAACTATCCATCCATGACGACACCGGACCCCTTCTGCGCTGTTGCTGATCTCTCAAAACCTATAGCTCTTCCCCAATCGTCCTTGCGAGCAGATGGTCCAGGACTTATGCTACCCAGTCTGGTCAGTACCGACACCAACGAACCCAGGAATTCCGATTTGGCCGCGAGGCGCTGACATGTTGCGCAGAGGAGAAGGATCTCGTTATCATCGGTGGTGGTGTTGCTGGCTATGTTGCCGCCATCAAGGCCGGCCAGGAGGGCATGAAGGTGCGTTAGCAAACAATGCATAACTCCCTGCGCATGCCCATGCAGGACAATGGCTAACACGTGCTCCCCTTCTCATCAACAGGTCGCATGCATCGAGAAGCGCGGAACACTCGGCGGAACCTGCCTAAACGTTGGATGCATTCCATCAAAATCGCTCCTTAACAACTCACATCTGTACCACCAGATCCTCCACGACACAAAACATCGTGGTATCGAAGTTGGTGATGTTAAACTCAACCTCCAGCAGCTCATGAAGGCCAAGGACACATCCGTCAACGGTCTCACCAAGGGTGTCGAGTTCTTGCTCAAGAAGAACGGCGTCGAGTATATCAAGGGCACCGGTAGCTTCCAGGACGAGCACACCATCAAGGTCGAGCTCAACGATGGCGGCGAGACCAGCGTCACCGGCAAGAACATCCTTATTGCCACCGGTTCCGAGGTTACCCCTTTCCCTGGCCTCACGATCGACGAGAAGACCGTTATCAGCAGCACTGGCGCCATTGCCCTCGAGAAGGTTCCTGAGAAGCTCGTTGTCATTGGTGGTGGTATCATTGGTCTCGAGATGGCTTCCGTATGGTCCCGCCTGGGCTCCAAGGTCACTGTTGTCGAGTACCTCGACCAGATCGGTGGCCCCGGCATGGATACTGAGGTTGCCAAGGGCATCCAGAAGATTCTGAAGAAGCAGGGCATCAACTTCAAGACCGGTACCAAGGTCCTTTCCGGTGAGAAGACTGGTGAGGAGGTCAAGGTCCAGGTGGAGGCTGCTAAGGGTGGCAAGGAGGAGACGGTATGGTTTGCTGCGGTATTTAAAGACGACGGAGCCTGTATGCTGACTATCATTGTAGCTCGATGCCGACGTCGTCCTTGTTGCGATTGGTCGCCGCCCCTATACCGGCGGCCTCGGCCTTGAGAACATCGGCCTCGAGGTCGATGAGCGCGGCCGTGTCATCATCGACTCCGAGTACCGTACCAAGATCCCCCACATCCGCTGCGTCGGTGACGCCACCTTCGGCCCCATGCTTGCGCACAAGGCCGAGGAGGAGGCCGTTGCTGTTGTTGAGTACATCAAGAAGGGCTACGGCCACGTCAACTACGGCTGCATTCCCTCCGTCATGTACACCTTCCCCGAGGTTGCGTGGGTTGGCCAGTCTGAGCAGGACCTCAAGAAGGCCGATATCCCCTACCGCGTCGGTACTTTCCCCTTCAGCGCCAACTCCCGTGCCAAGACCAACCTCGACACTGAGGGTTTTGTCAAGATTCTCGCCGACCCCGAGACCGACCGCCTCCTCGGCATCCACATCATCGGCCCCAACGCTGGTGAGATGATTGCTGAGGGTACTCTTGCGCTTGAGTATGGCGCCTCCAGCGAGGATATTGCCCGTACCTGCCACGCCCACCCTACCCTTTCTGAGGCCTTCAAGGAGGCTGCCATGGCCACCCATGCCAAGGCCATCCACTTCTAAGTAGAGCAAGCTTAGGGTGCTGAAAAGAGGGAGGAGGTTTTCTTATGTATCTGTACTGTAGTTGTTTTTTCCTCTTTTCAGGCATCGATGAATGGACTCTGCTGGGATGGTAAAGGCATTTGAAAGCAGTATTTATAATTTACCCCTGGCCGCTGTTGTTTTTAATCGTGGTGCCGAGAAGAAAAAAAGCTTGCGCAGCATGAGGAGCAATTTTGTTTTTAGAGCAACGGCAGGGAGGGTGGGAAAGGGTTCATGAAGTCCATGGTATATCTAGCGTCAAAACATAGAAGGTTGATTTTCTGTATGATCATCGTACTTGCGGAGTTTCTTACTGATAGTGTACAATGATCAGTAAATACGTCAAGGGGGGGACATCTCCTGCAGGACGATAAACAATCGCATTTGGCGTCTTCGTCCTATTAGACGTACACTCCTGAGAACCCTAACCCTGTTTATATGAGTGCAGAGTTCACTGTGTGCTGTCGCATTTCTTGGCAGGAGGTGAGGAGGAAGCCGACGATCGTACCACATGTGGAAAGTGGGGATACACGAGGAGATCTCACTGGCCCGATCTCACCAATCTTTCTGGAGTCGTCAGGGGAATACGGACGACATGCCATTCGATATACAACACTCAGCCCCCTTTCCTATCAAATTATTTTTTCCTTTCTGTTCCCAACGACGACCTTATGCATGAATAACGAATGCATTGAATCCAACACAGGTCAATCGGATGATTTGAACTGGACCAAAAGGCTTGGAGGAATTGTAAGGCGACAGCAAGAGGTGGAAGTTTGGTATTGTTGGGACAAGGACGGCGGTCAGGGAAGCGTTTAACGACAAGCCAACGCCAACACACATACCTACGTTGCCGGGTATGATGGGGTTTTGAAGAGACACGGCACGCACCACTTGATTCATCAGCTTGATGAGTCCTCTTCTGGACCGTTTGTTGACGTCGCGCCCTTATCACTCATTATACAACAATATCAGCGATCATGGCGAAACCAGCTAAGCAACGCACCTACCCGCTGATGACCCGGCGGGAGATCGAGGCTCATATTGCTGATGGGAGGCATATGGTTATAGTGGATGGCCATGTCCTCAAGGTCGATGCCTTCATGCAATTTCACCCTGGTGGTGACAAGGCGATGCAGCATATGGTGGGAAGGGATGCCACAGATGAGGTCAATGGGTAGGTTTTACATCTCCTAAATGACTTGAACACAAGACCTATTAGCTTACTTGGCAAAACAGACTTCATTCCCCTGAGGCGAGGACGATGATGAACAAGTATCGTGTTGGGAGGATCGAAGGAAGATGGAAGAACTTCTTGCCGCCTATCCAGGGTGGTAAGTTCAGGAAAAGGCTAGAGGCAGGTGGAAAGGATGTTGAAGTGGAGGATAATTCTGGGCAGTTGTCAACTCCCACGGTGACGATAACAGCAGACACACCACTGAGCGAGGTGGAGTCCAGACCACCCTCGCCACTGTTCGATGTCAACGATAATGGCATGCGAAAGAGACACGTGAAAGAACCGACAATCTCCAGTACAGCGTCAACAACCTCGGTATCATCGATGGAAGAGTCTCATAGCGACAGAACTCTACCTCTCGACGGCATGGCACACCTTGATATCCTCACCCGCAGAGAGATCAAACTCGACCTCGACAAATATCCCGCCGTCGACCAGGACACTCAAGATACAATTGTTGAGAAATACCGCCAACTCCACGACCGCGTCAAAGCCGAGGGGTTGTATGACTGCAACTACTACGCATACGCTATTGAATGCACCCGGTACGCCATCTTCTTTGGGGTTATGCTGCTGTTCCTCAAGTGGAAGTGGTACATCCCCAGCGCTTTCTTCCTCGGCGTCTTTTGGCACCAGCTTGTTTTCTCCGCCCACGACGCCGGCCACATGGGTATTACCCACAACTTTCAAGTTGACACCATCATCGGGATCATTATTGCGGACTTCCTTGGGGGTTTATCGCTGGGTTGGTGGAAACGCAGCCACAACGTCCACCATATCGTCACCAACTCGCCAGAGCATGACCCAGATATTGAACACATGCCTTTTTTTGCTATCTCCCACCGGTTTTTGGCGAATCTGAGATCGACGTACTACGAGCGGATCATGCCGTATGATGCTGCCGCCAAGTTCTTCATTTCGATGCAGCATCACCTGTACTATGTCATTATGCTCTTTGGGAGGTTTAATCTCTACCGCTTGTCGATGGAGTATCTGATCCTCGGTCAAGGTCCAAAGAAGGGAATCGCGGCTTGGCACCGCTGGTTTGAGTTCGCCGGGCAGGTTTTCTTCTGGTACTGGTTCGGGTATGAGCTGCTCTACAAGTCGATTGATGGTGGGTGGAACAGGTTCTGGTTCGTGATGGTCAGCCACATGGTGACTTGCCCGCTGCATGTGCAGATCACGCTGAGCCATTTCGCCATGTCAACGGCTGATTTGGGGGTGGATGAGAGCTTCCCACAAAAGATGCTGAGGACGACAATGGATGTTGATTGCCCGACTTGGTTGGATTTCTTTCACGGGGGTCTGCAGTTCCAGGCGATTCACCACTTGTTTCCGAGGATTCCGAGGCATAATCTGAGGAAGACGCAAAGGTTGGTGCAGGAATTTTGTGATGATGTCGGAATTCCGTATGCACTGTTTGGGTTTGTGGATGGGAACAAGGAGGTTATTGGGAGATTGGGGGAGGTGGCGAGGCAGGCGGCTATTTTGAAGAAGTGTCAGGGGGTCATGATTGGGGAGGGGAGGGTGGAGGGTCATCACCATCATCACTAGGAAGGTGGGATGATAATGATGAGAGGGGAAGATGGATAGAGAGAGGCTCAAGCGGAAAAGGAGCACGAAGCTCTATATGGTTGGCGGGTGTAAGGATGATCCTCAAAAGTTGACCTTATCCCATGGACTTGAACTCTCAACTCCTCTTGGATAGGTTCAAGGAGACTGAGTGAGGAGTTATGTGACATGGATGTATGATATTGTCTCCAAACATTGAAAAGGTGGCCGGTCCCTCTTGGCTCGCGAAAAATATATATCTCCTGCGTGATCCAAACCAAGATCAAACGAACAATCACGAGGTCTCGGTCATTGCGATCCAGAAGAGGAAGTTGTCTTTTATGACGAGATCGCCGAGGTTGTTCAAACTGGCCGGTCACAGTGCGTGATAGCCAAGGGACCACTGTGATGGTTGGGTCAGATGGGTTACTGAAAACGAGCCAGGGCCCTGGATCAGCCCCCATGTTGCCTCCTCCTGCATGCAGATAATGCAGTAGCTCCGAGTGACACGGACCAGGATCCGCAAACCCCAATCCCTCCCTGGGACTTGAGAGTCCTCGACTGTCAACTGCACCCCAATTCTTGCGCGCAAGTTGTGAATCGAGATGTCAAGTATGGCGTGGTTATGATGTTATTCTACCCTCCTCTTCATCGGCTGTTTCATCATGGTTCACTAAGATCAAGGGATCAATAGATCGAGAGTTGGGGGGCCAGATAACCGCCGCAATTCTTTTGCTCCTCCAGGACATCGGTCTCTAGTGATGATTTCTCCACTCTTTTGTTTGCGTTTTTCCTTTATTTTCCTCCCCGAACGAATAAGAAACTTTAGTCTGGTGCCGGAGGCCTTCCTGCATGTTCCATTGCCATCATTAAAGCCAACTGAGTCGACGAGCGTGTCAAAGGTCGAGCCGGCTGCCGGCATTGTGTTCTTGCCAGGCTCCGAGCACGACATGAGCAGGTACACAATTGACAGGAAGAAGCAATTCAAATTAACAGATTGTCATGAGATGTTGCTGCATCTGGGTCGAATCTGCGAGCGAGAATGCCCCCAGGAATCCGGAAATACAAGACTTGAAGAATGCACCTCACAGACGCCGACCCTGTCCTCACCTAAGATCCTCACCCCGGGACTGGAGAACGAGGCAGCAAGGGTGTGATAGCGGAGGGCACTAACTAGCCTGGTTATAAACCGCATCTCGATCTTCCCCCGCCTCTCACTACTCGCCAACAACATCGCAAGCCAAGCACCAAGCAACCTGAAGAGGGAGAAGTGGTGTCATGTTGATCCATGCCGGGACCCTAGTCCCATGTTTTCTGAGATATTTGAGAAACGCAAAGAATTGGCTACATACGTCACAAACACAACATGGGTTCACTTTGTTGATGGTTGCTGCTGCTTCTCGATGGATCGATGCCGGCAGCCTTCCGCCAGTCCCATGTCGTGCATAGCTTCATCCCACCTTTGCGGGCGTCTCCGATGTTTATCTGCTCTCATTCATTAGTAGGCTGGACAAGGCCCCTATCCCCGAAGGCAAACAGATTTGATAGTTTTAAGACCACACAGACACACACACCACACCATACAACCCAGATGACCACCGCGTTTGTTCCTACCTGCTGAGGAAGACAGAGAAAAAGCAATGTGACAAAGGAATGATCAGTTGGTGGCACACTGGATGCATAAAATATATCTTTATGGCCTGCCCTCTTTTCTCTGCAGTCTTGGATATTCTCTCGGGCAGGCACACTCTCAACTTCACACAGTCCATACCTACAAACGACAGGACTGTGCTAGCAGTGAGTTGCACCTAAACATCAATACCACCACCTTTCCATTGCCTATCAACACAGATACCTATACCACCTGCTTTCTTGCCGAGTTACCACTACCTTTACCGTGCCTCTTCCATCCAATCCATCTTCCTACAGACAACTCCGAAAATGGGCAAAAGAAAGATGGACGAAGCGGCAGCCGAAAGGATCAGAGCAGCAAGAGGAGACAAGGTACATAACCAATTTTTTTCCTCCCCCATCCGAGTCTTACTTTACCTCAACCCCCTTCCACCAATGATATCTACAGAGGCTCACCACAACCGGAAACAGGACCCTTTCGCCAGGCGGGCAGCAACTACAGTGCGGCAAGGCAAACAGGAAGGCGAATCATCTTCGGGCAAGAAGGACGGAGGTAGCAGCAAGGATGGTAAAAGCGATGGAAGCGGTGGTAAGGGGAGCAGCTCCTCAAATTGGAGGACTTAGATGGCGATTGCACGATGGGATATGGGGAGAAGAGGCATGAGATGTGGCAACAAGGGCTGTTTTAGGTAAATACTGGGATCAATGACGGCTTTCTACAGGAAATTGATGAATTTACAAGATGGATAATTTTCTGGACTTGGGCAGGTCGTTTGTTGGTTGATGTCTTTGACAAGGGACTGATATGCAGCTTGTCGTGAAAGTAGATTAAGATCTCTTGCGGGATGATCTTCCATTTTTGATGTGTTAAGAGCAAGGTGTGCCTGAACAGGTTTTTTGTTCATAGCAGAAATAAGGGGGCCGTGTAACATATTCTTGAGCACGTCGGCCTGGACCGGTCAGCTATGTAGCCAGCGTTGACAGCCGGTGGTGAAAGCAGCAGTACGTGACTGCCCCGGAGCCGAGACATGCTTCAAGAGTGCGTCACTTTCCTGGTGGAATGTTCGGAGAGCAACCTCCGACTTGGGCGGCCTCATGCTTGTCCAACTGAATGTGTTGCTGACAACCTTGAATCTCAACGGCATGCGACATTTTCTCGCACCCACGAAGAGGCTGGCTGGCTTGGCTGGATAAGGCATGATGTCTCAAAGACGTGGCTATGACTGATACAACTGGAGGATGATAGGCCAAGCTCACAGGGTGTTGTTGCTTCTTTTCTGCCGACTGGCCCCCCTGTCAGCCACGTCTTTCATAGCCCGTGTTGTTGAAGAAATCGAAGAAGCAACGATGAATACCACACTTTCCAGTTCCTTCTCTGCTCATTGAATAACAGGGGCACGTGGGGCGGTGTAACAGACGTGTAGATGATACCTGAGGAATGACGAGGCTTCTTTGGGTAACCCGCAAGATGACACCCGACACATGGAAATGGCGTACATACAGCCCAGAAGTATAACATGGGCGAATCTACTGAGGACCGGTGAGCAAGCCATCGACCTACCGTAGCAGCCCTTGGCTTATACAAGAATACACAGAACCAGAGCGAGGGCAATAGCACTGCAGCCAGCCTAGTACCTTCTACACTCTTCAGAGCTCAGCATCGGATCTTGTGGTCCGGCCTAGCCACCGTTGAGGACTTGGGCTGTCCATGGGATTGGGGTAATAATGTGCCGAACACACAGTACATCGTTGAACCAGTTGGTTGTTCAAGGGGCGGTCCGATCTTTGGATGTCAATTAGCACAGTGGAAAGCTACACCAGTTGAACATACCACGGGGGAACGGAACCGAGCACAGCTACGAAGCTATAACAGGCTAGCAAGACCGATGAGCTTTGAGAGGAAGGAGTGTGTAGAAGAGTGGGGTATATTTTGTACTGACAGGTCTTTCAAATGTCATGAAACGGCTGCGACCAGTTTGCAGCAGTAGCCAAGTTCGAGAACAGGAGAAGGTATTCATGTTCCAGTCAAGAGGTGAGAGGGATCAAACCCAAAGTAAATGACAGCATTCCAAGACGGGATCAAAAACCACTGAAGCGACAGACGAGTTACTAGATTTCACGTGTGAGCTCCTCGCTGCGCGCCGGCATTCTGGAGCGCTGCAGTGACGGTTGGACCCAAGATTGAAGTGAATATGGTTGAGAGAGGGCGCCTGAGGAGCTCTTTACAGGTAAAGGATGCGCACAGTGCGAAAGACACCCACAACCCCCATCAACCCCGCCCACAATTGCAGGCAGGAACCGTGCCCACACTTCAACTGTCCCGTCGTCACCTTTAACCCTCTTGGGGAAACCACAGAGTGCCGGGCCGTTCGTTGATTGACATCCACTCCCCGCCCACGAACCCTTGATGAGGCAGCATCCTCGACCAGCACCCAACTCACTGACCGCATCTCTGTACTGTGCTATCGCCCATCCACTCATCTGTCTGTCGTCATTTCCGCTTCACGAGTAGATGAGAAACGTCTAGAGTACAGTCGCTTAATACCCCCGACACATCAAGTTGGACTATAGGAAACTCACCAAACACAATCTCCAGTCGGTCAAGTTACCCCACATCACGGGAAACAAGTAAAGCGAACGCATTCCGTCATCGAGGCTCGGCTCGGAAGACCCCGAATCTGTCAACCACACAGCAGGTCCGTCTCGGCAGACCAAGCAACCCATTCGGATCCGGACCCGGGCAGATCCATCCGAGTTGTGCTCCCGTGTTCACCACGTGAATCGGGCAGCCTTCTCGCCAACCCCCGCTCCTGGTTATCTCCTTCAACAGCATGCCCGGTGGTCAAGCCCAGGATTCCGCCTAGAGAACCAGCGTGATGGATCCCGCCATCCAGCGCGCCTTGAACGACAAGCTTTATGATAAGCGCAAGGTTGGCGCTCTCGAGTATGTTGTTTTTTATATCTACATCGCATTGCATAGACAGCTGCATACCCGGGCCCGCCCAGGCTGCAGGCAAACAGCCCCTTCTCCCCCCACCTTGGCCCTGATTCGACAATGGTTTCGCATGGCAAAAGATGAATGCGACTTACATCTGCTCTCACACAGGCTTGAGCGCGTCATCCGCGAGGTGGTCGCTGCCAAAGATGATGCCAAAGTCGAGGCCATTCTCGACCAGCTGTGCAACGACTATGCCTACGCCGTCCACCAACCCCATGCCCGCAATGGAGGCTTGATCGGCCTGGCCGCTGCTGCTATTGCCTTGGGTTCTGTATGTTTTCATTTTCTTTGTTATTCTCTCATCTTTCCCTACTGTCACCCCGTTTGGATGGCATGACGCCTACGTGCCACCGACCTCTTGCTTACCCGTGACCGTCCTTCCCTCTGTTGCGAACAGGAACTCGCCAGATACCTCGAGGTCATAGTGCCACCGGTCCTAGCCTGCTTCACCGACCAGGATGCACGGGTCCGATACTATGCCTGCGAGGCCATGTATAACATTGCCAAGGTCGCAAAGGGCGAAATCCTGATATATTTCAATCACATCTTCGATGCTCTCTGCAAGGTAGGCAATCCCACATGTTCTCCTTTTTCCCGCATACCCTTGTCTCACTATCTCATTTCACATCTTTAGCTTGGTGCCGATTCGGAACTGTCAGTCAAGAACGGCGCCGAGTTGCTCGACCGTCTCATCAAGGATATCGTGTCAGAATCTGCGGCAACCTACGTTTCGGTCTTGGAGCAGCCGCCGCCATATCAGGAGGACGACAAGGACGTCCTAGATGACACGGCCGAACTACCAACGGCTTTCTCGCTGAAGAAGTTTATACCGCTTCTCCGCGACCGCATTTACGCCATCAACCCCTTCACGCGGACCTTCCTTGTGGGCTGGATTATTCTCCTGGACTCTATTCCAGACCTGGAGCTTGTCACTTTCCTGCCTGAATTCCTCGGTGGGCTGTTGCGATTTCTGAGTGACCCCAACCGGGATGTCCACGTGGCCACACAGGGCTGCTTGGACAAGTTTCTTAACGAGATCAAGCGGATCGCACGCATTAAAAAGGGGATTGCCGAGAGCAAAAAGTCCAAGGGAGAGGGAAAACGCAAAAGAGAAGATTCCATCGGGAGCGGGAGTGTACGCCCCCCTCTCGAAGAAGGCGACGAGGTGGATTCCGAAACGGCGGCCGATGACGACGAGCTGGATAGCGAAGATGACTGGGTTCCGGGCCAAGACGTGCAGATCAACCACAAGGCGATTTTGGAGATTCTGACTGCCACACTTGACTCACCGCTGGGTAAGCCGCCCTTCGACGACAGTCGCCAAAAGACTGCTAATCTCACCTCCAATCCAGAAGAGGACGGACTGCTGGAGTCGCTCCGCTGGATTGTCGAATTTCTCGACATATGTCCAGAGGAGGTACTCCCGTTTACGCCCAAGATCCTAGCTCACCTCTTGCCGGCGATGGCCAGCGGCGTGGAATCGATTCGCCAGGCTGCCGCCAGAGTCAACACGTCACTGATGGACTATGTCGTCTCGCTCTCTGACGATGCTGAACTCGCAACCATTCCGCATCATCTGTCGAGGATGCCGCACGGTGACCGGCAGGACGGGACCACAAGCACTCGGGCATCACTCTCCAGCTCCAGAGAGCTCGAAGTGCGAAGTCCCACACCGGCCACGGGGAAGCCTCTTCCACGGACTCCAACCCCGGGGATAACTGGGGCTTCTCAGCCGCAAGCAGACCTCGACTATGCTGCTGCCGTGAACTCATTAACCCTGTTATTCTTGAATGATCATGAGGCTACCCGGGTCGCCGCCCTAACGTGGCTCATCATGTTGCACCGTAAAGCACCGAGAAAGGTACTTGCCTTCAATGACGGCACGTTCCCAGCGCTCCTCAAGACACTTTCAGATCCAGCGGAAGCGGTTGTCACCAAGGACCTGCAACTGCTCTCGCAAATATCAAGGAATAGTGAGGACGACTATTTCACCAATTTTATGGTAAACCTGCTGCAACTGTTCTCAACAGACCGGAAGCTTCTTGAGACAAGGGGGAACCTGATCATTCGCCAGCTTTGTACCAGTCTGAGCGCGGAACGGATATACCGGACGCTCGCCGATTGTATTGAGAAGGAGGAGGATGTCGAGTTTGCCAGTATCATGGTCCAGAATCTGAACAATAATTTGATCACGGCACCGGAGTTGGCAGAGCTGAGGAAGCGACTGAGGAATTTGGAGACAAAGGTTTGTGCTGGATTCTTCGTATGCGTCAAGAAGAAACTAACGCTGGGTACAGGATGGGCAAACATTCTTCGTGGCGCTATTTAGATCGTGGTGTTATAACGCCGTGGCAACATTCTCATTATGTCTGCTGGCGCAGGCGTATGAGCAGGCGTATAATCTCTTGCAGATCTTGTATGTTTCTTGGCTTTGTATTGAGATTGCTTTTACTGACCTTATACTAGTGCGGAGCTTGAGATGACGGTCAACATCCTGATTCAGATCGATAAGCTGGTGCAGCTTCTGGAGTCTCCAGTGTTTACATGTATGCCCCATCCTTTCCTCGGGTTGTAAAACACTGCTGATACGTTTGTCGGGACAGACCTTCGCCTCCAGCTTTTGGAGCCAGAGAAATACCCGCACCTGTACAAATGCTTATACGGGCTTCTCATGCTTCTTCCGCAGTCGTCTGCGTTCGCGGCACTCAAGAACCGGCTGAACAGTGTTAGTTCGATTGGGTATTTGCATATTGCGCCGAGACCGTACGTCCATTTTCATGTCCATTCGCAAGTTAGCATACTTACATGGTGTCTACAGCAATGCAACCACACCCTCTGTCCCCTCATTTGACCGCCCTAACCGACTCAAGGGCCGGGAAGAAGGCATCATTCGCTGGGGTGAGCTTTTGGAGAAATTCCGGACAGTGCAGGAAAGAGCACGGCGTCTACAAAGATTAGGCGCAGACACAGATGACTCTCCATTCGGAGTAGGAGATCTTAGAATAGGCGGAGGTGATGGAACAGGGGACATGAAGCCAACGGCAGGAAGAGAAGGCGGAGGTACAGGGCCTTTGAGGACTGCCGGTGGCGGAGGAGGCGGCAGGGACTCTCCGGCCGGCGGAACGAACAATGCGAATTCCACACCGCCGAAACCGGACCCGCCACCGAAGACTAGGACGGGACTGGGAAGACAGCTGGGGAGATTTGGGGTGGCTGGGCGAGGCAAGCGGAACCCCTGATCTGAATCTTGTTGCAAGTTGATTGCCCCCTGCACCACCACCCAGCACTACCTGCCTGCCCCTTTTGGAAGCCCCCCTTTTTTGTTGTCACTTTTGTCCAAAGCGAGCGAGTTTGGTTTGACTTGGTTGATGGGTTAACGTATTGGTACCTGATTTACATATGATTTTTGGTTGAGTGGGTTTTTACTGTTCTTATTGCATAGCAAGCTGGCTTTTTTCGTCTATATCGTGCATGCCTTGGTTTGGCTTTTTGGCTCCCTCCGTTTTGGTCCGTCTGCTTTTGCTTAGTGCACAAAAAATAAAAAGAGAACGACATCTATGTGACCAACTCGAGTGACGGTAGTTTTCTAACGCGTACAAATCTATCTCTAGACCATCAGCCAACACAAAACCAGCTCCAGGCCCAGCCCGTCAAACAGCAGCAACTGGATGCCCAGGAAGAGCGTAGTAACTGTCGCACAGCAGCGGAGCAAAAACACGATTATAAACGTTCTCAAAGCCAAGCCCGTGACACGACCCGAGCTCGCAGCCAGACTCGGCAGCAGAATCTGATCCCGGTCCAACAAGCCCGGAATCCGAGTCGAACTCGCGACCCTCTCCAGAGCGGCGGCACCAGTAGAGGAGGTGGAGGAGGCTTAAGCCGTAGCTTGAGCCTGACACGCCACCCGAGTCTGGTCAGGAGCCAGAGCCAGGGTGCTGCTGCTGCGATGAGGAGCAACACGGGTTACAATCAGCATGGTTTGGGGAGGAAGGTCAGTCAATTTTACAGCCATGGTCATCATCATGGGGAGGCGAGTGTGGGGATCAGGGAGGAGAAGGAGAAGGAGAAGGAGAAGGAGAAGGAGAAGGAGGATATTGAGGCGGGATGTAGGAATGAAAATGGGGTTGTTAAAGGGGGGGCTGTTGCGAGGACAAGCAGTGTTACCAACTTCAACAACAACAACAACAACAACAACAACAACGTCACCAGCAAGAATAGCACCCTCCACGAGGTGAATAGTACTAGTGAAGCTGCTGGTAGTGGCGGTGGTGGCCATAAGGCTGTTGTGGATGGGAGTGGTGAGAATGGAAAGAGGGCTGTGAGTACTGCTAGTTCTATCGGGGGCGAGGGAAAGGGGAGCACTAGGTGGGCGGTGAAGGATAGTAGTGGGAAGGAGATTGAGGGAGGGAATAATGGGCTGAAAGAAGTAAAGAGCGAAAGCGGGAATCAGAATGTGAAGGGTGGTGGTGGTGGGTCTGCGGATGGCAAAGCTGGAAAGAATGGTGCAGAGGCTGCAGCGGCTGCTGAAGTGAAGGACAGTGAGAGAGCTGAGAATGGGAAAGGAGATGTGTAGATCTGTTGACTGAATGAAAGTTATGACGGGTTTTTTCTGGTGGCGCACATAGATGGGCTGTGGATTGATATTGTCAAACAGCCAGTTTAAGACGTGAAAATAGATTTGGGTTTCGCGGAAGATATGTGTCTTGTATTGCGGGTACACACGAACATCTCTTTGGGAAGTAACGAACCTTGGTAAATGCTAATATTCATATTGAACAGGTCTTTGGTAAGACAAGGAAAGCATAATGCCACTCAGATGCAGCTGTATTATGGTGTTACTCCCTCTGTGTTGGACATGAGGTGGACGAAGTCTACATGGTTGGATTATATGTACTGCCTTTGAAAGCACTTATACGGTGATTAGTACAGCATTCTGCTACTATTCTAGCAACAGTAGTCTTCAAAACCTAAAACTCGGTTGAAGACAAGCAAGAGAGCGAAGAGGGCAGAGTAGTTCCATTCGTAGGAAGGAGTAAGTCCAAAAAATACTATTCTTTGTTGAATGTGGTATGGGAAAAGTTTGCTTATTGCAGGATCTATACCCTCCTAGATAAAACTCACCTTACCCATCAACATAGCAAGCATCTGCCATGTCTACAACGGGACAGTGCAGAGAATTCTGTTGGTTACCGAGGTAGAGGTGAAAGCAAGATATGACGTAGATGAGAGTATGAGATGGCCTGGTGAGTAGGGAGGTAGGCTATGGTCTTCAAGCTCCAATGAGGCATTGCAACAAGATGGTCAGCTGGGTGCTACCACGGAATTTGCCAGTAGTGTACACCAAAAGCAACATCACAGAGGTAACCAGTTCAAAATAGAACCAAGACTTGGTTTAAACCGGATCAGGGACCGAGAAAAGGAGATCCGGCAGCGTGGTAGCAGCGGGAGAAGTGTGGCGCATGCCCCGTCCACCCCGGATGTTCCCAGAGATCTGGTAGCATTAGCTGTCATTCCTCGGGAGCTAACTTGTTTTGCTTGATGGTGGAGTGGAGAGAGTTTTGTCTGTAGCTTCGCCTAGCGGCAAAAGGGCCGTTTAAGGCCTCCCTTTCTGGTTTCTTCATCCACCGTTTCCGCGCGATCAACGCTGTGGGGAAACGTTGCACAGCCCTCGTCCGCCTCTGGGACGACGGGAGGGAGGGTACCTAAGACATTTCAGGGACCAACGCCCTGTGAGGCTTGATGACTTTCTGCACTAGGTCATCTTCGTGAATGTTGAATGGTTCGGAGAAAGGCAATGTTGTGGTCCGTGAGCTTGTGGCTGCCATGCCCAGCTCCGTTGTTTTACATAGGGCTGTGCAAGAGCAGATTGCATGTATGAGCTTCTACGTTTCATCCGGGCTGGCGGGTATTTTATATCATCGTGGGTGCATGGCCACGATGCAATGTGATGGCAGCATACAATGACATGTTCTGATGTGACTTCGGCCTGCCCTCGATTGGTTGGTGATTTTGGAGTTGGACTATCAAATAAATCGGAAATGCTCAAAGATTCTGGACCTCTCAGCATGCAAGCGAGAGGTGGCAATCGCGTGTTGAGACGTCTCATCTCGAAAAACCAATCTCGCTCCGGCCAAAGAAGAAATCAGATGCTCCCGCGCGTGGTTATCGAGATGGCGGTTCTGACAGTTCGTTGGAGGTTGGAGGTTTGATATGGCCCAAGCTCGTCTGTAAGCCCCCTGTTATTAGCTGAGTCGTGAGTGGCCCACAGAGGCTGTTCAGCAGCTCCACATCGAGGATTTCCAGGATCTAACCAATGGATGCTGCCGGTGAAGACCGAAGCTAGTCCGATTTGGACCTCATACATCAACGCCAATGTGCGTCTCGAACGACATCTCTTCGAGCAAAATCCCTTGACGGCCCAGTGTGTTCTCAAAGCGGATGTGGCGGGCTTACAAAAAGGTTAGTGGTGTCCGGGTCTGCATGTGCACCGCCGGCACTTGACGCACAAGACATACGTCGGCGGGGAACCCTTTTTCAGCGCAATTGCAAATGTTCTTCTTCGGTCGACTAATTGAAATGGTACACAGTAAAGAAATTGGAGGCTGTGGGGAGGGGAACTTTGACTTTGCGTGGGGGCCATATCGCGAGATTATTATTATCGAGTGCCTCTCGTCGATAAAGCGGAGGAAAGGCTCCTCTTGGGTAGCCCCCCCGAGAGATCTATAGCTTAACTCAGCTGAGGCCTATGGGCAATACTTAAATTGTCAGGTAGCTAATAGACTTTCTGATTGCATGCACAGCTGAAAACGGATAGCCTCAGCGAACCAAGCGGCGCGTAGCGTGTCCGCTGCATGTACAGGAAAAGGGCGAACCGTTCCAGCAGTGGGCGTTTGAAGGGCGGAGCTCTGGGTGGGTATTGGGAAGTGTTATTGCCAATTGATGAGAAGAGATGGTGAGACACATGAATGATGATGATGATGATGATGATGATGATGATGATGATGATGATGATGATGATGATGATGATGATGGAATGAGTGGGCAGTCGGCAGCACGGCAGCACGGCAGCAGTCGGTTTCTCGTCTCATGTCTCTATGGACCCTCGGAACTCCACGTGCTTGGCAGTGATCAGCACGAACCCTGCACGGCTAGCCCTGTGCCCAATCGAAGATCTGGATTGCCCACAACCAGCCATCATCAACCCCACCCTAGACTTGATTTGTCCGCCTGTTCGCCTCACCTTGTTGCTTCGCTGTGCTGTTGTGTGCCGAGTGTGCTTCTCACTCATCTCTGGGCTTGTGTCAGACTGCGTGTGGGTGTTAGCACGTTGGCCAGATCCTTTGTCCTCACCGTCGTAGCTCAAAGCTCTCTTCTCCCGCCCGCCGCAATCGCCTCGCCCCAACTGCTTCCCGCTCGAAACGGAATACCTGCCAGAGACCCTAACCACCCTTCCCCTCATTCCTCCGTTCCCCGTCCCCCGTCCCCTGCAGGTAAGTAGATCCCAAACTTGTGAACTGCCCTTGTCCTGTCTATCCTGTCCTTGACCGCTCTGTCGGGAACGCGCCGGGTCCTTTACCGTCCCTCGTCGTATCGCTCGACGCTTGATCCCGCACGCCACATCTTGCCTCGGGGGCTCAGCGCCGTGCTCATGCGAATTGCTGCGGCTTGCAAGACATCAACATCAACAACCCTCGCGATTACCGAACCCTCCCTTCCACCCCCTGTCCCGTGCTTCGACACCAAGAAGGGGTGCCTCTGCAACGCGTCTGTCCCGAAATTTTTTTTCGAAGAGCATAGTATTTAACTTTGTTGACGAACCTGCCTAGAGCTCTTTGCTCTCCGCTCTTCCAGTCCACAGATACACCCCGACGCCGCGTCCTTTGCCGCTCGACCAAGGCCTTTTGGCCGCCCGCCGATATCAACGACCTCCTTCTTCTGTTTCCCTTCGCCCCGTCGATAGAATGTCTGGATTTCCCGGTGCCGGTTACGCGGGAGGATATGCTCCTCCGCCGCAGCAGCAGTATGGTGGTTACTACCCGTACGGCCATTCCACCTCTCTCTTCGAAACCCAACCGTCTTGACTGACGTGAGCTTCACAGTCCCCAAAACTACGGCGGCTACCAGCAGGCCCCCCCACCACAGGGCCAGTATGGCTACCAACAACCTCCGCCAGCCCAACAATATGGCTATCAGCAGGTGTGTTCTCCGTTGGCCTGTATCAGAGGATCTGGAAGCTAAATACATATGGTATAGCCGCCTCCACAAGGCTATCACCATCCCCCACCACAACAGCAGCCACCGCAACAACAACAATACGGACGACCCAGTGAGTGGAACCTGCGATTGGTCCCCCGCTGAGGGGAAAGTATACGCATATGCTAAACAGAACATCAGATATGCCGACCGTAAACTCCAACTCGTACGTTCACGGGAACCACGCAGCCCCTCCGCCGCCACCCCAAGCTCCTCAGCACTTTGGATATGGTGCTCCACAAGGCTATGCCTTTCAGTATTCGCAATGCACCGGGAAAAGGAAAGCTCTCCTGATCGGAATCAACTACTTCTCGCAACGCGGCCAGCTCCGTGGGTGCATCAACGACGTCAGGAACATGTCTTCCTATCTGGTGGAAAGATTTGGATACAAGCGGGAGGACATGGTCATTCTCACGGACGACCAACAGAATCCCATGAGTCAACCGACCAAACAGAACATCTTGAGGGCTATGCATTGGCTCGTCAAGGACGCTCATTCCAACGACTCTCTTTTCTTCCACTACTCTGGTCACGGTGGCCAGACGAAAGACCTCGACGGTGATGAGGAGGACGGATATGACGAGGTGATCTACCCGGTTGACTTCCGGCAAGTTGGCCATATTACGGATGACGAGATGCACAGAATCATGGTGCGCCCACTACAAGCAGGTGTTCGCTTGACAGCCATCTTCGACTCGTGCCATTCCGGCACAGCCCTCGACCTTCCTTACATCTACTCGACCCAAGGTATCCTCAAGGAGCCCAACCTTGCGAAGGAGGCTGGCCAAGGTCTTCTTGGTGTTATTTCCGCGTACAGCCAGGGCGATCTCAGCGGTGTCGCCAGCAATATCATGGGCTTCTTCAAGAAGGCCAGCAATGGTGAAGACGCTCACGCCCGTACCCTCGCGACGAAGACTTCGCGTGCCGATGTTGTCATGTTGTCCGGAAGCAAAGACGATCAGACTTCGTTCGTAACCCCCTTTTTCTCAGAACTGACATTCCATGACACCCGAACCCCCTATTTTTTTCCCCTTTCTTTTTTACAGGGCCAGTTTGGTAGTATCATGAGTTGATGCATGGCTTTTTGATTCCTATTCTCGTACCAGCTCAGGAACTGGTTCCTGTTTGGCGGTCCTGCGTCGCGGCCGGTGCTTGGCGTTTGGGGGCTGGTGAACTCGGTCACTCGGATACTTTATCCCATATGGCCGATTATCAATGCGGCACAGCTCAAAAGATCTTGTGTATTCTTATTTTTACAGGTTTCGGGTCCACATGCCCTTGACCAGCCGTGCGGCCGCTCTCGATGGCTTCCACTTCTGGTCCGGGGCAACAGGTCACGTTGAACCATCTCCCCATCACTCACCACCCATCTTTATCAACAGCAACAGTAGGCTAACATATCTGCTTGTAGTGCCGACGCAACAATTGCCTCTCAAGCGACCGGAGCCATGTCATGGGCCTTCATCACGGCGCTCAAAAAGAACCCCCAGCAGAGCTACGTGCAGCTCCTCAACAGCATCCGCGACGAGCTACAGACGCGTTACACCCAGAAACCGCAGCTCTCGTGTAGTCACCCTCTTGGTGAGATCGCGCCCTACCTTGTGACCACATTCAAAGCGCGTCCGGATTGAAAAGAATAAGTTTTAACTAACCAAATGGGGATGTGTTTGGGGGAGGTTAACAGATACGAACTTGCTCTTTGTCATGTGAGATCAAGACTAATAATACTGGCATTGTATATACGATTTTGTTTGTACTTGTTGATGTCGCGAAAAAAAAAAATCTACTGGTGGATTTTGTTGGGAGAAGCAGCTTTTTGGAATGTTTGTTTTCATGTTATTGAATGTGATGGCGTTATTGTAGGATAGGGATGTAGGAATTTGGGGATATGTGGGTGTGTCTTTGAGATGAAAAAATGATAAAGGTGATGACATGTTCTGCGTGTTAAGCTGAAAGGAAAAGGGGACTCGCTCGCTTGTTGTTATGATGTGTTTCTCTCAGGCAGGAGATCTTGGGTTATGTCGGGGGTATATACGTTTCTCTCGCTTTTTAATGTCTGTTACTTTCCCGTCTGCTTCTCGAGTCTTTGACGAACGAGCAGGCATAAGAGTCGGCCTTTGTTGATGCTCTTCTCGTATTTGATGATACTTATGAGCCATGACAGTTCTAACCAATTATGTTCTCTTGAGCTGACCCGCATGTGAACTGATATGCTGCTCAAATGAGCTTGATGTTCTGATTGCCGAATCATGGAGTTTACGCGGCCGTCTTAGGCATGTACGGCCAAATGGATGTGATCTGTCTTCAATTGCTTTCCCGTGGTGAGTATGTGAGTGCGCGCGTTTGCTATATATCCGTAGTGGTCCATTACCATCTCCCTTCCATCTTTGGCATTTCATCCTTTCTTTCTTTCTCTCGTTTTATTTTTCATGGCCCCTTTTAGCCACTCATAACCACATCCCCGCCCTGCTGCTGCTCCGTCCCCTCCCTCATCAACCAAGCCATCACCCCCCACAGCAGCTGCACCGCCTTGATCCTTTCCTCTTTCTTGAAGAAGTCAAACCACTGGCTTCTCCTCACCTCCAGTTTCCCCCAGCTTCTCCCGCCCTTCTTGTCAGTGTCACTCAGGTTTCCCTCCAAGACTTCTAAAAGTCTGATGGGAACCCTGACGCGGACAACACTGATGTGATGAAACAGCCCCGAGATGACAAAGATGTCGTCATAGCCTGCGGATTTGACCCGTCCAATGGCGGTGTATTTCGCCTTTTTGTCCCACGTTGGGTTGGGCGGTTGCACGCGGCGGTAGGCGTCATAGATGGGATTTTGCTTCCCATCTTTGCTGGAGGATTTTGTCTTTAGGCGTTTGGAGCTGCTGCCGGAGCCGGAGCTGCCTCTGGAGGAGGAGGCCGAGAGGGAGGAATAGGGGCGGCGGGGGAGAGAGCTGGTTGATGATGATGGTGATGATGATGATGATGATGATGATGATGACGACAGGGCGGAAGCAGGAGGGGCAGGGGATGGGGAGGGGGGAACAACAGGAGGAGGGGCGTCCTTGTCACCGAGAAGGACATCGTTGGTAGACTTGGCGGATTGGGCTTCTATCTCCCTTCCTATGGGACCTCCTGGGCCACCTCCCCACCTAGGCTTGGTGGCCCACCAGGCGTTTGCCCCGACGCGCTTCTCGGTCTTGCCTTCGCGGGCGCGGTGCTGGGCTGTAATGAGGGCTGAGATGAGCTCGCGGGAGAGGTCGAGGAGGGATTCCCTGTCCGTGGAGGGGGTTGATGGGAAACTAGTGGTGTGCCGGGCGGAGACGGCGGCGAGAGGCCCTTCGACTACGCCGGCACGAGCAGCTTCACGGGTTGTGGGTGAGCGGAAGAGGAAGGTGCAACCAGAGGTGAAGTAGGAACTGCGAGACCTGGGTGAAGACTGGTTGGTGGTGATGAGGAGACGAGGCTCGACACGGGGTGTGGAGACGTTGCACCCAAAATCGTAGGCTACAAGCTTAAGGAAGGCGGTGACCATGCCGCCGCGGTAATCGGGTGGCATCTTGTCACCGGGGGAAGTCCGGAAGTATTCGGCTTCCTTGGGGGCGTTGGCACCGTCTTCTTCCTCCTTGGCGTCATCTGCGCCACTGGGAGATTCTGAAGAAGCCGTCTCAGTGGGCTTGGGGCATGGAGGGGTTAATTTTGACGTATCGTCCCAGTAGGCTGTGAACAGCTCGAGGTGACGGTAGAACTCATAAGCATTCCCGAGCCGAGCTTGAGATTGACCCTTGGGCGCGGGCAAGCGACGGACGGTCCGGTAGGCGGCATCGTTGGCAATAGATAGCTCGCGCTTCCGGTCCAGGTAGGTCTGGCAGCCGGGGGACAGTGCGCCATTGTTCAGACGTTTCCGGGTAGACTCGTTCTTAAGATGGGCCTCCTCACTTGAGAGGGCATCCCAGGCGGCAAAATCCGGGATGAAGGAAGGGTCCGGGACGAGCTCTTCGGGGGTCGAGTCCGGGATGACCTGCACTCCCAAGGCTTCCAGGTGGGATATGGAGAGATCAGTTGGGCGAACTATGCTCTGCAACAGCTTCGTGATGGGCTTCCGGGCCCGGCCCTCAGGGGCCGAGTCTGCTTGTTGCTGGCCATCATCGTGGGCCTCGGGATAGCATTTGGGAAAGTTGATAGGTGTAGGCGGCGGGATGTCCTCGGGCTTGATGTTGGACAATACCGGCGCGGCAGGAACTAAATCATGTCATCAGAAAAAGGCCCAATGGCGATCACACAGCGGACGTCAAATGCCGCATAAAGCTTAAAGTGGCAGGCAGAGAGACAACTGGTAACGGCTCTTGCCGCGACGCCATCAAACGCCGTTTGGTCTGTTAACACTTATGGATGGACACGGCAGCCACCGCCAGGTTACTAACTAGCCAGTGCCAGTGCCAGTGCCGGTGCTTCCGACGGGAGAGTAGTTTCTTGTGTCACGCCAAGGGGGGGCTGGACCGACTGACTGTATGAAAAAGAGCCGAACGATGACTACTCACTGAGGGTATGTAAACTTCCAAACATTTTGGTTTCTTATGTAAGCTTGTCCTTGACGAGAGGCCCTTATTCCTTGCTAACCTGTCCGTCGTTCTGCTGTGTTTTGTGGGGAAGGGAGCGAGGTTGATCAGGAATCGAAACGACGGGTGTACAGGGGACCTTGGCTGTTGACGCCGATCAGGTCCGGGCTCTACACAACCGCCGGTCAATGATGATGCTGCTAAGCAGGTGAGCGGTGTCGTGTGTGTGGGATGGTTATGGCCAAGGTAGACAGATGGAAGCACAGCAACCGGACTAGAATCCACCACAGCGATGAGTGGTTAGTCTCACGTCCTTCCAGAAAACGGTGGAAAAGGAAAAGCAGCGGTGGTTATGGCGGCGGTGGAGAGCTACTTCGGAGGGGCGGGAAGCGGGGGAGATGACATTCGTTGGCGTTGCATGAGATAGCGTGCCGGACCGAAATGAACCGTGCGTCCCAGCAGTCAAAGTGATCCGATCCGGGGTCCTTTTCGGCGGTGGATTGAGTGGCAGCAGGGGGCTTTGAAGAGCTGAGGAAAAAGCCGAGTTCATCCCAAGTTCCTCTCCCATCTCCCACTCCATGTGTGGTAGAGATGAATGGAAAGGAATGCCTAACTAACTACGATCCCCGCTCCGGGCCTGAACGGGATGGCGGCGTGGAAACCGAAGCTTAGGCTCCGCTTCCCGGGGGTTCGGTCGGACCTACCCGCTGTCCAGTGTCGCGGGACCTCGCGCCATCGCGTTCGCATCACCAACCGCAGCTAAACCTAATTGGGAGAGGTTGAGACTGTCAACTACTGCGGTGGTGCACTGAGGCGGATCCGGCGTTTCCCCTGCCGAACAGTCCCTGTTTCAGAGATGCTCAACTCAACCATCTGTGCCCTCCAATGCCAACCCTCACTCGCCCTTCACCTTCTAAAGCCCAGTTGTTCTCTTCCTAGAGTGCGAACATCATCAATCGCCTTAACAATGCACATATCTAATCTCGTGGTTCACAGTTCACATCCAGCTTCACGGCGGTTCGTCTCGTCTTCGACAGCAGTTTTTTGCCAACATCACCCAAACGAAGCACCCAGTTCCCCGCAAAAAGGGGCTGCGGGGAAGATGCCTCAAGACTGTCGCAGGACAGGGGGGCCAGCACCACCACAGCGTTTCTGGAACCACACTCAGATGAAGAGCCTCATGGGTGATCCCCTGCGCCTGGTGCTCCGACATCTCGTCCCCCTCCAGCCAATGACAGCTCACCGAGAACCCCCTACTATCGTCCATCAAACCACTGCCAACCATCATGCTGCCCGTGCTGAATGTCAGAGCCGTCCCCTTTGGGACATGCTACCGTCGAGCGAGGGGCTCATCGTGAGAGCGCCAGTCGTGTCTCTCACCACTGTGCCCTATCCCCAGATCCCATCCTCTCCTTCCCGTCTTTTCGTCTATTCACCCGGCATCACCACTTTCTGGGTGTCGTGTTGAGTTCAACTTTAGCCGCAGGCCGTTGCTTGTTTGCCATCTCCTTCGACAGGAGATACTTGCCCCTTCTCCCTCTCTTTCTTTTCATATTCATCTTATGATTCTAGCAATGTCCTAGAAGGCCCTAGAGGCCAAGCATCTTTCGCTTCTTTTGAGTCGCCCTTTTTTTTTGATTGTATTTTTAGACCCTTCCCTTCGATAGCGACTGGCCTCGCCAAACCGAACAGGATTGAGAGAGAGAGAGAGAGAGAGTTTTAGGGATTTAGAAGAAGAAAAAAAGAGAAGAGCAAGATGGCATCAAACAACCTCCCAGCGGGAGCGTTCTTCACTACGATCGAGGGGAGGAAATGTACCGCAGTACCCAGGGTAGCGGTTGCGTCGCCCAATGTGAACAGCCCAGCCCCCGTCCAGACGACACCACCAGCCAACATCGAGGTCCAGCCGACGCCCACACCCGAGCCAGCACCAGCCCCGACGACAGCAGTGGTAGTAGTAGGGGCAGGAGACAACCGAGCAGATCCTGCTGCCAACGATGGCAATGAAGTAGAGCAAGAGATTGTTGCTCCAAGTACGACGAGTTCCCCCCCGGCTGTCATCAACTCACCCATCATCACACCTCCCAGTCCAGCCCCAGAATCGGTGCAAGTGGTGCAGGCTCCAGCCGAGATCTCTCCGCCGCCAGTGGCCTCGCCGCTGGTGTCGTCGTCCTCTCCCCTCCCTGCGGCACTTCAGCCCGATGCCGGCGCTAGCCTCCAGTCCTTCACTGTCATTGCAGATCCAGCACCGTCTCAGCAGTTCATGATTCAGCCGTCTGCCACGCAGAACATTCAGACTGATAACAGAGTAATAGCCTCTTCTACAAATGCACTCCCAGGCTCGTCAGAGACGGACACGTCAGATTCGCTGTCACCCCCTCTGGGCGTCTTGCCTGATGGTGGCCCAGCAGCAACACCAGCTTCGCCCACCACCGGGGGTGTACCGCCTCAGGGAACGGTCGGTGGCGGCGCTGGAGCCTTCCCCGACACCGATATGACGGCAGGCTCATCAGGCGCTTCCAACAGCAACGCAGTGCAGTCAACCTTGGCCGTAGCAGGAGGTGTCATCGGAGGCGTGGTTGCCCTCAGCATATTGGCCTTCTTCTTCTGGTGGTGGAGGCGTCGAATGTTTAGGAAAAGAAGAAGCACCCTCTTGACTCCCCTCGACGCGACGTCCTTTGATAGAAACGAGAAAGGGGGACCCTACATCATCCAGCGAGGGAGCATCGGTCCGACTCCGGTGAGCGAGAAAGTCAAGGCAGCCCTGGGCATCAACTTCAAGAAGTTCCGCGCCCACGTGAGGAACAAGACAGGTGGAGGCAGCAGCGCACACTCTGTCAATCTGGACCGGGGCACCTCGCAGTTCATCGACGCGAACAACATCGTGCACAGCAGGAACGGCTCAGCGGGAGTCAACACCCGCGGAGGCGAAGCATCAGCCAAAGACCGACTTGTCGACTTCTTCTCACGGATGAAACCGGACCTCAGCTTCAAAAACCGTGAGCGAGACCCGGCAAACGACAATCTAGCAGCAATGGGCAACTACCACGCCACCTCGGAGAAGAGCAGCATGGCCTTCAACAACAACAACAACAACAACAACAACAACAACAATCCCGCCAACGGCGCTGGGCAACAAGGCCAACCTGACTTTTTGACCCTGCTCGGAATGGACGAGTCCGAACTCGACCGCGAAGCCCAACGCCGCCGCGGTTCCCTCTCCCGCAACAACCGCAGAAGCACCTCCAGCACAGACCACTTCCTCTCCGGCCTCAACCTCTTTTCCGGCAACTCCTCCTCCCCTTCTCAGAACGACAACCCCTTCAGCGACGCCAACGCCATTCCTCCCCGTGGCTCCGCCCAACCTGCCCCCTTGAACCCCTTCTCCGATGCCAACGCCATCGGCGGTGTCCCCAAGCCCACCACCTACGTAGCCGACATCCGGCGCTCCCGAGGTCAATCCTTTGCCACCACGAACGGTAACCCCCCACCCCCACGACAACCTTCCACCGTCTACGGCGGCGGTCGCGACAGCCTTCGCGACTCCTTCACCACCACCGTCACAACCACCACCATCCCGGGGAGGAATAAATTCCGTTCTGACCCGTTCGACCTCGAGCGGCCAGAGTTCTTGGGAATGGGGAATATACCGCCTCCGATTATGATTGAGGGGAAGAAGGCGAGTATTATAAGTTCCACGGCGGGGACGGTGGGAAGCGGGAGCGTGAATGGGAGTGTGATTAGCAAGCCGCAAAGTGCGGTGGTGGTGATGAATGGTAGTGGTGGCAGGAGAGCGAGGGCGGAGAGCTTCTCGAGTAAATACTCTAGCGGGGTGAGCAGTTTTGGTTTTCAAGATGGGGGGTGGAGTGACCCCGGGCCGGATGTGGGACCGGCGGTGGTGGCTAGGCAGGAGGCCAGTCCGACGACCGGGTGGCGGGAGGAGGAGGGGATGGAGGGGATCAGAAGGGTGGGCACTGGAGGGAGTGGGAGGAGTGTTGGGAAGGCTATGTAGGGGATACATAAGGGGGTTAGTGATTCGGTAGCTTTTGATATGTTGTTGTTGGTGGAGGATTCTATCGTGTCGTTCTTTTTCTTTCGATCAGTCTTTTCTCTTCGTTGGGGTTGTTGTTTTTCTCGAGGTTGTTGTTTGTTGTTGGCGTGGACACAAGAGGTGAGATTCTAAGGAGGAAAGGAGGGCAAGCATTGGGCATGGGGGAAGTGGGTGAGATGTAAACACATTGGAGGGTTGGGAACATTATACCCCTTTTTGGATGGTTAAAGGGTTTGAGGCTGAGGGGACGGGGATATTCTCCAAGACACACATACACACATTCGCTTTACCCTTTTTTTCAACACACAACTCTGGCACAGAAGCTGTACGTATATATATAAGCAACCCGCGCATAAGGATATAGGAGGATCCAGTGTTTTTTGTTTTGTTTCTTTTCTTGTACGTCTGTTTTTGTTGTTGTTGTTGTTGTTGTTGTTGGCGTAATGGGATGAAACTTTTAAAGAGTATTTGTTTTAAACAGTTCAAAGCGTTGTCATGTCATCTGATGATGCCGTCTTACGGAATATGCGCTGATTGTCTCCGGCAGCCATGTCTCAGCTGCAGGCACAGGCTTTTAGCAGTGTTACACAGTCCGGTCTGCACGAGATGTCTTGAAGAAGCTGGAAATAAATTTCTGCCATTCCTCGGTTTATTACTACCGAAGTGTCATGACCTGACTTTTAAAAGGTGTCTGTGGGATCAAGAGATTCAAAAGAATGAATTATTTGCCATAAATGAGTACTGCTGTTCATGCAGTTGGAGGTGTACCCAAGGGCACCATGACTACTCATCCCACAGTGAATTTGAATCCTGTTAAAAGACTTCTCCTGGTCAATACCAATTCATCCGGGCAGGCGGCCCGAGGGAGTGGTACACTAACAGCCGGTGTCCATGTATACAATACGCTGGTATTATTTCTTATGGCATATCGACACAAAAAAGAAACAGCGAAGGAAAAACGGAGCAAAACATGTGCTGGCAATGAACCGCAACGTGCCGGTTGTCGATCGTTGCCTGACTTGGGGTCAGGCGCCGCCTATTTCCATGGCAGGTCCCTTCTACCAAGGCTTGGAAGCTCGGGTATCGGCACGGCGACTGGGACAAGACCAAAGGTGGTGGAGATGGGGGATGGGAGTTTGAAGGGTTGAGCGGAGAGAGGCTGGAGGTTGGGGGGTTGCCAATGAGAGTTTCTACTGTTGGAAGAGAGTTGCAAAAGTTGGTCAAGACTGGTTAGCGAGGTGTGAACTCCACAGGCCCTTCAGGCTGAAACGAGGTCTGGTTGTGGTGTCTGCTACGCAGTACTGTGTAGAGACGACATCGGTATGGTTACTAGGTGTCGCGTGACGGTGAATATAGGACGAGTTGAGTCTTACAGAAGAGGCTCATGGGGTAACCTATC
This sequence comes from Triangularia setosa, assembly GCA_033296915.1. Taxonomy (NCBI): domain Eukaryota; kingdom Fungi; phylum Ascomycota; class Sordariomycetes; order Sordariales; family Podosporaceae; genus Triangularia; species Triangularia setosa. Next base: position 11,132 of record MU866111.1, on the reverse strand, counting down.
GGTCTGAGAGTCTTGCAGCGATTCAGACTTGTGGCTTGATCCCAGTACAGCCAGGTAACCAATGTTTCGCAATTGCTGCAATTACGATTAGAGATGGTCTGATAAAATGGCTTTGACGTCTGTCAAAGTGTGGTTTTGGCATTCTCTTGCCACTGCCCTGGAAAGTATACTGGAGAGAAGTGGAGTGATTCCAATTATGATAATGCCCTAGCGGGGGCTCAGGCATAAGGTTCCTTGGGCTCGAGACCCTCGGTGCAGCGTGGCAGTTGGGCAGTTGATGATTTGCTCTCGTGAAGCAGGAAATTCTCCCGGTGTTGCGAATATGGAAACTGGTGACGACGTGACGACTTGCAAACAACTCAGGTGCTGGGCTGCGGCGCCCAGTGATGATGCTTCAGGGGTGAGACCCCCTGGTCTCACAGGCAAAAAGAAGAAGCAAAGGAGACAACGCCACCAGCATGAGATCGACGCCTGTTCCCAAAGCGACAAGCCCCCCGGCACACATATTAGGACAACATCAATGGGGGCGCACTGCAGCAAGCGAGAAGCCTTCGCAACTTTCTGGTCATCACATCAACAAGTTGCGAAGAGTGCGAAGGTAATGCGGTGGATGCGTGCCTGGGGCTACAGGTGCTTCGCTGATCACCACCACCACCCTCCGATATTGTCCTGTACTTACGCCCCCACCCGCATTCCACCAGCCGTGGGCTTCGATCCTGCCGACGCAGCAGGAAAGGGGGAAAAGCTAGAACGAGGAACTGGCAGTCGTCACCGTGAGCAATTGAGAAGGGCCGGAACATCCCCCGACTGCTTCTGCTGTTTTTCATCGCATCTCACCGCAAGCGATCTGTTCGGGATCTTCTTGTCGAGGGTCGGAGCTGAGGGCGTGAATGACGTCTCTCAGAACGCACCACCTACATACAACTCCCTCGGCCTTCACCCTCGCGTCGGTAAAGGTGGCAGTTTCTTGGCTCTCTCCGGCACCGCGAAAAGCGAAAGATTGGGGAAGAATTCCCATGGTTTAAAGAATCGCCAAATTTCCCAACCCCAATCATAGCGCTGTTGAAATCCCTTGCTACCCCGTTTTTTGAACCCACTCAGCAGCCTAGTGGACGCAAGACCCTTTTCCCTGTCGCTTCTCCGCAATCGCCCCCTGCAGTTCTGTGTCTCCCACTGCTGGCAGCACCACTTTAAAGTTGCCGGACCTGCGACTACCTTTCAGTGTCGGGTCCTAATTTAAGAAGCATTTTTTTATCTATCTGTACCGCTGGTATCAGCTTCAAACAAGCGACGTTCAACAAGTGCGCGAGATTCTTCTTTCTTTTTGTTCCCCTGGACGGCGGACCAGTGGACAAAAGACAGCCATTACGTCGTGAGGAGACGGCCCGCCAACTCGACCGCATTCGGCCAACCTATAATACGGAAAGACTGCGAACGAAAAGTGGGAACGAAACGAAAGAGAAAAAAGACGAAAGGTGCCGGCCCGGACAACAGGGAAAACCGCTGCATTTCGCCCTTTTGCGTCTCCCCCCCAGGTCCCTCCAGTGGAGAAGGCCCGAGAGAAAGAAGACTGGAACTTTTGGCCGTGTGCTTTTTCGGGGGAGGTTGGACTCGATTCTTTTGGATCCTGGAGTCTGGATCAATCCATCCATCCAACCCAAACGAACCTTGACCGTTTTCCCAGTTTTGCGCAATTGCTGGGTCGTATAGGGGGGGCATTTGTACTCCTTTACCGGTGCTACCAACCACCCTACTAGCTACCTACATACCCAAGGTCCAGGCCTTATCGCAGCATACCCCCGTTGTTATCGCGGGTGCCTGTGAGTGTGCTAGGTGTGTGTAGCTGTCTGCGTTCGAGACTATTCTACAGAATCGCGTCTCCTCCCGATCCTCGAAACACTCGAAGGCGCTGTCGCATACCCCCACTGCCTGCTGTCGTCTGTTGTTGGCCTCCGCCATCATGCCGCCGCCGGAAAGTGACTCGGGCGCCGCCGCCGCGCAGCCTGGGAACAACTCCAGCGACTTTGTGAGATGCCCCCTCTGTCCAGCTGACCCCTATCCCCTATCCCCTATCCCTATCGTCGCAGGCTGCTCTAGTAGTTAAAAGTGTACCTGTTGTGTGCCTGTTGCTAACATGGCTTCCCTACCTCTAGGTGCGCAAACTATACAAGTATGTCGCCGACGAACCACTTCACCCCTGAGATGCTGGACGAATGCTTACGGTGACGTCGCAGAATGCTCGAGGATCCCTCCTATAACTCAGTAGTACGATGGAGTCCTGACGGCGACAGCTTTGTGGTATTGGAGGTACGCGGCTTCTTCTCCTGCGCCGGATCGAGAACAGGCATTGACATTGGCATGGACAGAACGAGAAATTCACGAAAACAATCCTTCCCAAACACTTCAAACACAGCAACTTTGCGAGCTTTGTCCGCCAACTAAACAAATATGACTTTCACAAAGTCAGACACAACGAAGAAAGTGGCGAGGCGCCATATGGACGGGACGTACGTTCAAATTCTTCTCTACCTTGTTACCTTTGCGCACGTGGAGCTGACGACGTTTTCCGTTGAAAGGCCTGGGAATTTAAACATCCAGAGTTTCGTGCAGACAGAAAAGACCAACTGGATAACATCCGGAGGAAAGCGCCGGCGCCCCGAAAACCACCTCCAACAGAAGATGCCTTCCCAGCATCGCAACAAATCGTGGTCCTCAGCGAATCCCTGAATGCGACCAATGTCCAGATACAAACCTTGCAAGAACAGTACCTAGAACTCGACCGCACAAACCGCCTGCTCGTCGCCGAGGTCCTAAGCCTGCAAAAGATGCTCCGCGCCCAAAGCCAGGCGTCCAACGAGCTGATATCACACCTCAACAACATGGAGGATAGACGGCGCAACAGCCGTCACTCAGCGCAGTCCTCTCACTCGAGCCACTCGGGCACCAACTACCACCAAGGGACTCTGGGTCTTCTGCCAGACGGAACCGATGAGCCAGCTCCGGAGCTGAGGCGTGCGCGGGATATTCTTAATGGCGTATCTCCCGACTCCCAGGCCGACCGGGAACTGGAACGGTTGTCCATGGCTTATCACCAAAACGGCTCTCCAGCCGAGAGCGCGGGTTCCTCCGTCATGTACACCCACGCCGGTCCCCAAGCCACGCTGAATGTGGTACACGATCCCTTCAGCGACCCAAGACATCTTGTGTATCCCGTGGGCCAAACACAGGGCATCGACCCATTCCACGCCGACCATATCCACAACATTCCCTACAGCCGACCGCTGAGCAACCCCAATGTAATGACCGAGACACCCTCACAGATCACACCTCCACCCGGAAAGGACCAGGGTGGCTCGTTGTGGAGAGGCAAGAAGCCTCAAATTTTGCTGGTCGAGGATGACAAGACGTGCGCGAGGATCGGGTCCAAGTTCCTGACGAATATGGATTGTAGTGTTGAGACTGCTGTAAGTTCACCTCTAGCAGCATGGCTGCTTGCTAACGGCGCTGACGTGATTTCCCTCCTGTAGCGTGACGGCCTCGAAGCTGTTGAAAAGATAAACACTGACGCTGACCGGTTCGACCTCATCTTTATGGACATTATCATGCCAAACCTAGATGGTGTGTCCGCCACGGCCATGATCCGGATGGTGTCGCCACAAATCCCCATCATCGCCATGACATCCAACATCCGACAGGAAGATATCCAGACCTATTTCCAGTTTGGTAAGCTTTTCCCCCAACGTACTCACCCAACTCTTAGCACTAACCTCCCCTCCAGGAATGAATGACGTCCTAGCCAAGCCCTTTACCCGAGATGGCATGGTCCGCATCCTCAAGAAGCACCTCACCCGCATGCTCAAAGACCCCCAGTCAGCCGGCGTGTTAAACGATCCAAACGACCCAACTTCTGCTGCCGCCACAGCCGGAGGGCAACAAACCGCCGGTGGACCAGGACCCCCAACAGGTGGATATGCAAACGCCACCATGGCAGCTGCCATGCAAGCAGCTGTTAACCAGGCGGCGCAGGCTCAAGTAAAGTATGAGCAGACGCCTATACCGTCTCCCTCGACGACGGCGTCGTGGCATTCACCCGGGACAACCATGCAACAAGTCCAGCAACAGCAGCAGCATGCCAGTCCCCAGTTGGATCAGGGGGGGTATATGAACGCCGTTGGGAGCGGACAGGGCGTGGGTGGGATGGTGTTGACGCCTGGGGGGTCGCAGAGAGGGCCGGGGCCGGGGCCGGGGCAGCAGTATGCCGGGTATATGCAGGCTGGGCCGGGGCCGGTGCCGAGGTTGCCTGAGATGGGCGGGATGGGTGGGGCGGATGATCGGCCGGAGAAGAGGCAGAGGCTGTATGGCCCCAGTCAGGGGGGTTATGTCGGTTGAGGAGGTTTCGTGTTAGATCATCGGCGTTTTGATGCTGTCGTGTGTTTTCGGTCTGTCGTGACCCTTGTGTGCGCTTGGGTCGGTCTATGCTGTGAGAGAGTCATCTAGAAATTATCTTTGAGAGGGCGGTTTCGTTTCTGTAAACAAGGCAACGGATTTATTTTTTTTGGGCAAATGGGGCAACCACGGATCAAAGTGGTTTGGGGTTTCGGGCGGGTTTATATACTTCTTTGAAACAATTCGAGCCTATAGGAGGGTATTGTGGGGAAACAAAAATATAATCAAAAAGAGAGATTTTGGATGAGAAGAGAAGCAAGAACAAGATGCGTGTTCTAAGCGAGAACCTAAGCATGTGCCTGTGTGTGTTTGTGTTTGTTGTCAAAAGTGATGAGAAGTGAAATATAAGATCGAGGAGCAGGTAAACTGTCCTGCACTAAAGATGAAGCTCGATGGGGGAATTAATAGAGAGGAAGAGAAAGAGATGACACAGTTAAAACATGAAACATTCGGGTCGGTTGTAGTGACAGCCTACGGAAGAAGGGAAGAGGGGGAGGGGGTGGTTCAGAACAAAGTTAAAGCAGGTTTTCCGGACGAAATATTCCCCCAACGGAAAAGACGGAACGACAAAACAGATCCGAGAAAATGGTCCAGACCACCCGCTTGGATGGCTTGTGATTACTGGTAACTGAGTTGGTTGTTTTTGCTTTCCCCCATAGGCGGTATTCGGCGGTAATTTTCATCGATAGTTGCGTGAGAGCGGGCTGGCTGAGACAGAACTAGGGAAGGGTCGAGGGGGCTGATGATGAGGAGAGAACAGGAGAAAATATCCCCCTCGATGAAGAATGGGAATGTGAGAAAGCGGAGAATGGGGAATTTGCTGTGTGTGTGTGTGTGTGTGTGTTGGTTGGGTGGTGGCGAGCAGGAAGGAGAGAGAGAGAGAGAGAGAAAGAGAGAGAAGGTGCTTGCCTTTCCCACGCGGGCGCGAGACATTGCACTTGCATGAGATGGTGTGTGCCTCCTTGCGTGCTGGCCTCGCATTGCTTGCTACTTATTATAACTCAAACACCCTGCAGACGGTCGGAGGTAAGGCAGGCCAAGCGTCTTGATGAGCCCCCCGGGTTTTTCGGTGAACGGTGGGACAGAAAGGGCCTCGGTATCTATTTACTCACTTTACTTGTGCGATGGATTGGATGGACGGACGGAAGCATTATGGTACGATGAGGCGGTGGAAGGGCTGAAGTGAGGGAAACAGCAACGACCAAACGGAGGGGGAGGACTCACGATATAATCGGGCCTTTCTTTGTGCCTTTTATATCTGAGTAAAAGTTCGTCTGTCCGAGACAGGAGGGATCCTTCGTGGCTTTTTAAGACGGGATAGGTTTGAGGTTTTTAGGTTTATCATCTGTGTTGCTGTCCCCTTGTTCCCTGCCTCCGGATAGCCGTAGCGCATGACGGCAGCGCTGGGTGTCCGGAGAAAACACTGGAACTTCCTGATAATCCACGGCAGGGTACGTAAGCTTGGGGCTTGTTTCCGCGATCCATGAAGTTCTGGCCCTTGCTGGGCGGGTTCTAGACTTCCTTAGTGTATTTCAGACGCCACGAGAAGGGTTGCAACCGTAACGGTCTGTTTGTGTCAGCACTGCTGGACCGCTGTGATCACCGACTGAAGGATTCTGAAGTTCTACCAGAAGAGAATGTCAAGGGACGTGCGGGTGGGGATTATTTGTGACTTGAGACATGCATCTGGGAGGAAGAAAGCTTGGGCGAGCTCGATATGAAGAGTGAACGGCATGTTTAGTCGAGGTTGGCAAAAGCCACCAGCGCACAAGCAGCCCACCTCGCAGCAGATAGGACCTTATTATCAAGAATGATTTCATGGAAAGTGAGCGACCTGTCCCACATGAAGGTTCGTTATCTGTTCATCCCCTCGATGGACATCTGATCTTTAAATCAGGCGGGTCCTGACCGTTTCAGCGCCTCTGGGAGCTAACGACGGCCGATCCCTTCAATTCGGCCCATTCCCATCTGCCGGAAGTGCTGTACTGTATCGTAATGACGTTCTCGGCGTAGAGTTGAATATTGTTACCGTTAAAAGATGCCTCCAGTCTGGCGGATACCTATGGAGGTCTTTAACGACACTCATGCTACATACTCACAGCCTTGTTGCCTGCTGAACACCACCCAAGAGGATTTCTGGTCAACCAAGCTGTCACCAATGGATATACGGAGTAAAAACGTGTGTAATGATACAGAATTCACAGGCACTTCGTTCTTTGGTACTCGATGATAGCGTAAGGAAATGTGGTCCGGTTTTCTGTTCCACAAGACGTTCTAGCCCGGCCCATTTCTGGTGCCGCAATATTAACCCCTGTCATGTTGGGCCGGCAGCGCTCGGGACACCATACGATCTAATCAGGGCCTTGGCGAGAAGCTGCTCAAGATGGTTTTTTGGCTCCGAGATTAAGACTGTTGGAGAGAGGCTGGAAAACAAACCCTTTTGTTGAACTTGAATAATAACATATACCGTCTCCAGTTTGGTCTCGAATGCGTGTCTGGAGATCTTGATTCTTGTAGAAAAGATCTGATAGGCTGCCGGAGCAAGGCTGAGCGGCTTGCACGAAAGTTCGGTGTGTCTCCATAAAGACAAATTAACCTGGGTAGCCAGGCGGTCGCAGGTTACCGAAGTGATCGTTAAAGTTGAGTCTCCTGAAGCAAAACATGGAGACCACAAGCTGGGAATTTTCAAGTACAGTTGAGACTTTTCACATTTGACCTGTTGAATTTGTTAGGAAGAGCCATCCTTGCAGAGCCTCGTTTCTCAGCCTTGCAAGCCACATTTACCCCGCGCCCCACATTAAGATGCTCCACATTAAGGTGTCCCACATTCTAAAGTTTCGATAGCATTGGAAGGGGGGCGAGGGGCATTGATTGACTCACACGTCAGTTGTACAGCTATTTCACTCTTTGGCCGTTTCCGTCATTGCGCTTCCCAAACCGAGACGCTACTATCCAGAGCCTGAGCTACCCCTGGCAATTGCACCTACCGCAACAAACAACCAGAGAAATAACCTCAAACTACATGTCCAAACAAGGTGGTAAAGGCGCTGCCGGCAAGGGCAAAAAGCCTGCCAAGGCTGGCGGCGATGACAAGAGAGAGGATGCCCTCCAAGCTGTAATCATTGCCGATTACTTCCAAGACAGATTCAGACCATTCACTTTGGACAAGCCTAGGGTATGTTTCTTGGCCACCAATAGACTGTCTGGTGCTCTCAGTGGCTGACCAAGCCGACAGTGTCTTCTCCCCTTGGTCAACGTCCCTGTCATCGAGTATACCCTCGAATTCCTTGCCTCAAACGGCGTACAGGAGGTCTTCATTTATTGCGGCACCCACTCCGAAGATATCGAGCAATACATCCACGAGTCTACACGATGGAGCCCCAACAGCGCTATCTCCCCATTCTCCTCCCTCGAGTTTATTCGGGTTTCTGACGCAACCTCGGTCGGCGACTTCCTCCGCGATCTTGACAAGCGCAGTTTGATCTCGGGCGACTTTATTCTCGTCCATGGCGACCTGGTTGCCAATATCCAGCTAGATGCCGTCTTGGCCAAGCACAGAGCGAGAAGGGAAGCGAACCGCGACGCCTGCATGACGGTTGTTTTGCGCTCCGTCGGGGAGGAACCTCACCGGGCTGCTCAAGCTCGCGGTATCACGCCCGTCTTTGTTGTAGACGACACAGACGGCAGATGTTTGCAGTACGATGAGATCCACCCACTGATGCAGGACCGACGTTTGCCTTTGGACCCTTCTCTGTTCAAGCACGGATCTTTCGAGGTACGAAGCGACCTTATTGACTGCGGCATCGATATCTGCACACCCGATGTGTTGGCGTTATGGTCAGAAAGTTTCGATTACGAGTTGCCGAGGAAAAACTTCTTGCACGGTGTGTTGAAGGACTGGGAGCTGAACGGCAAGCTGATTTACACCGAGATTTTTGAGGACGGGTACGCGGCCCGCGCCAGCAATCTGCAGATGTACGATTGCATCAGCAAGGATATTCTCGAGCGCTGGGTGCTCCCCTTTGCGCCCGACAGCAATCTGATGCACGACCAGTCATACCGAAAAGTGAAGAACAACTCTTTTGTCGAGGCGGGTGTTTTGGTAGAAAGGGGGAGCAAAGTACTACAGTCAGCCATTGGGAAGGACACATCAATCAGGGCTGGAAGCCTGATCTCTGGCAGCGTGGTTGGAAGGAGGTGTCAGATTGGCAAGAACGCCAAGATCAAGGACAGCTACATATTCGACGACGCTATCATTGAGGATGGTGCGGTTATTACCCATTCGATATTGGCGGGCGGTGTCAAAGTTGGAGCGAATGCGCAAATACCAGAGGGCTCATTGATCTCCTACAATGTGGAGATTGGTAGAGATATCAGATTGCCATCAAAGCCACCAGCGCGAATCTCGGCCAAGACGGACGATGGAGAGCCCGTCGAGACTGACGCTTCTCTGGTGGGACCGGGTGGAAAGGGTGCCGTCTACAGTGTTACTGTCGACGACTCGGACTTGGACTCTGAGGATGAAGGCGATGGTGATCCAGCACAGCTGCAAAACAACCTCATCTACTCGCTTGAGGGCCTAAACATCTCTACTTTGTCTGTTTCCACGCTCGCCTCGGAGGATGACTATGATTCAGACGAGGATGATGAGCACGCCGGTTACTTACATGCGGGCGACGGCCACCGCGAGCGCCTTTCATCATTTACCTCTGATGATGCCTCCAAGCCTGACGCCTTCCACGGTGATGCAGTCAACGGCTTGGTTGATGCCCTCCGGGGAGATGATAACGCCGATTTTGACTCTGCCAAGCTAGAGTTTATGGGTCTTAGGCTGGCTAACAACGCTTCTGACAGCTCCATGCGCCGCGCTATTGCCGTTGCGTTTACCAAGCGTGCGGCCGAGATGTTGAGCCCAGAGCATGGTGGCCTCGAGCCCTCAAAGGCGGCCGAGAGGGTACTCCGGGGCAAGAATGGGGCTGTAAAGTTCATCAAGGATGTCGGCGTTGGCGGTGATGATGTCAAGCAGCAGGCCGAGTTTGCGCTTGCGCTGCAAAAGGGGCTGGTGAACGTCAAGGGGCTCGAGTCCGGTAGGGCTGGCACACTCCTGGCCGCTTTGCTTCAGCAACTCTACAGTTTGGATGTGCTCGAGGAAGAGGGTATCCTGGCTTGGTGGGCTGATAAGAGAGCCGCAGAAGGTGAGACGATGACGGCAGCCAAGGAGAAGTGCAAGGTGCTGGTGGATTGGCTGGAGGAGGCGGATGAAGAAGATAGTGATGAGGGTGATGAAGACGAGGACAGCGATTAAGCTGCAGGAGTCGTGCCAAATTCATTGGGTTAGTGTTGTCGATGGAGATGATGAAGAGTACAGGTGTGTAAAGCCACTCGGTGCCTGGTGTCATCAAGGGGGTACGCGTGCAACAATCTAGTCAGCCAAGGGATAGACGGATACCCATATGATTCGAGCTTATTGTGTTTATGAATAGGAACCAAAAGTTATGGGTACATAAAATATGTTGGGCGGTAGGTTTCCAATGGTTAAATGTCTGCCAACCGAATCATGGTCTGCAATCTGCATGTGTCGTCCTTGTGTCTGCTTGCGGCCATCACACTCTTGTCCACTGCCCACGATGGGAGAAGCTGTTCCTTGCTTGATGTTTGAAAAAGGTGGTGTCTTCTTCTCGAACAAAGTGGGTGTGCAGAGGTGTAAGATGATTGGTCCAAACGCACTTTAATCCCTCGTCATGACCCGCCCCACCCTTGTTCACAGCCAGGTCACGAAAGTTCACGCTACAACGGGGTGTCTCGGTGCGAAAATGCCGCGTGAAAACGCGAGTCAAATACGCGCTGCAACCAGGGGAAAAAAGCAACCTCTTGTGAACGCGTCTTTTTTTTTTTTTTTTTTTTTTTTTTTTTGGTTCACTTGTTCCAATGCAACTGGCGCATTTCCCCCCCTCACAACCTCACACACAAATGAGATGGGACTATTCTCTCGGGTCAATTTAATTCAATTCTCATTTTGCCTCCCCAGTTCAGTCAGCCTCATTATGTGTGAGAGAATACATACGAACACACAACATCACGCACACGCGCACGCGCGCACACACACAACACTAAGCTCAGCTAGGTAGCTAGCTCCAACCCATAGAGATTCACAGACTTGCACACACACACACCGCCACAACAACCCAACCTCACAACAGCAAACAGAACCACACCAAGCCAAGGCCAAACAAACCAACCAACCCCATCCAATGCAATACCAGAATCCATTTCAAATATTTCCATCATTTCTCTTTCCCGTCTGTGTCTGGCCTACCTGCCCATCCATACAGTCAATCCCATCCCATCATTTCAAACAAAGAAAAAGAAAAAAAAAAGAGTAACAAAAATAAACAACACAAAGTTGCTTGGAGAGAAACAAAAGGTAAAACATGAGCTTTGTTGTGTGTCAATGTTGCGATGCGTTGAGGTCGAAAAGTGATTAAAATTTGCCGGTCAAGATTTTGCGTTTGTTATTCTCAGTTGATGTTAATGATATATAAAGAAAAAGAAAGCAATCCCAGCTCCCCGAACTCCATTGCTTTGCTCAAAAACCAAAAAAAAAAAAAAAAAAAAAAAAAAAAAAAAAAAAACCCCAAAAAAAAAAAAAAAAAACAAACACAACAAAAAAAAAAACGGGGGAAATT
>MU866110.1:0-169571 GCA_033296915.1 Triangularia setosa | reverse complement strand
GCCCGCCCCCGCCGCCGCCGCCCCGCCCCCCCCCCCCCCCCCCCCCCCGCCGCCCCCCCCCCCCCCCCCCCCCCCCCCCCCCCCCCCCCCCCCCCCCCCCAAGAGAAGGAAAAAACAGAGAGGCTTTGTATACTAAAGAGAACAAAAGGCGTGTCATGGCATGGGGGAAAACCGTACATAAGTGTTGCTGTGGCATGGCGTGGAGGTGGGGGAGGATAGAAGCATGTATGATGTGATAGTTGAGTATCGAACACGCCTACGAGACATGTAAACTGGATGCCAGCTTTGGTTTCTCCAGTCTGGTCGTTGCTGTTACGAGGCCTTTTGGTGTTGGTATATCCCTGTCTCTTTGCGCCCAACCATCTGCCGTGTGAGTGCTGTTGTGTCTTCATAGTAGACCAGCCAGCCAAGCCGTAGGCAAAGGCTCTGCCTTGGAACACCCACAACGTTTCATCATCAGATCAGTCTAGTCAGACGGGCGTTTACATCCTATACCAAAGGCACTTCAAAGCCCTCATCCTTGTCCATCCATCAAAGGCTCTTCTCTCTTTTGCGGCTACCAAAAATCGGTCATGTTTGCTTTACCATGCATTAACCTTTTTGATTATTCACACAGCACACCCTTTTTTTTTTTTTTTTTTTTTTTTTAAATTTTTTCTAATTATTTTTTTAATTATTTTTTTAATGTATCGCGGTGTCTCCCACCGAATAAACTAGGTGCATGGATGATCCTGTAAACCAGTCTCAGCGGTGATCTATCTTTGCAACAAATACAAAACCAAATCAGCCCATGATGATTAATAACTCCTAACAAGGGAGGACTCCACTTCCTCCCGGCTTGCATCTGCTAAAACTCTGCAACACCATGAGCATCAAGTGTTGGGTATAAGCACAGTACCTCAAAGAATGTACATTCACAGCAATGCCAATTGGGAGTGTATAGTTGTATCCTACAAAGAAAACAACAAACAAAAAAAAAGATTGCTATTCAAAGCCGACACTAGGTCGTTGTGTAATATAAACCTACATATCTGTGTGTGTGCGTGTGGTAAGCGTATAGCCAACTAGGCCCAGTAGATGAGGTCGAGGAAAGATTGGTATGATATACTCCCAATATCCATCCACAACACCACCAACCAATCCCCTCCCTTCCCCTTGATCCATACTTTGAGCCAAGTCAAACTTATTTGTTCAAAATCCAAACCTCGCTTTGCTTGCCAACTCGCTCGCTTTGCATGCTCACCAAAAAGACACCAAAAGGGGGTTCTGTCCAAGCTTTTTACCTCCCCCCCCCCCCTTCCTCCAACACCTCAACTCCCACCATACCATACACATATCATATACAAATTTCCTCCCAGCAAAAAAAACCCAAAAAAAATAAAAATTCAAATCATCTCATCAATGCTCCTCACTATAGGCGTCTCCCCCAACGTAGGCGGACTCCTAGGATCCTCATTCTGCATCGGCCTCCCAAACGGAAAGAAAGGGTCCCGTGGAAACATTGTCTCCCTAGGCGAAAACAGCCCTAGTGCCTCGTCGGCCGGGGTGGGCGGGGATTTGACCACCTCTGCAAATTGCGCCGCTGCCACAGCGAGAGCCTGGTGGAGTGGGTTATTCGTCATCACCTCTGCCCTAGGCGAAAGAAGGGCTGCGTCGCCATTGTCAGGTGGGAAGCCTCGCATGGCTGAGATGTTATCTTTTGGCGGAACGGGCGGTGGTGCAAGAGGGGCGATAGTAAGAGGAGCGAACCCAAACGTTCCCATCGACCTCTTCTTCTCGAGGGTTTTCGGCGCAGGCGATAGCTTCAAGGGCGCGAGACTGACTTGTGACGGTTTCTTCTCAAGTTTCTTGGGCGGCGGTGTGAGGTTGATAGGGGCGAGAGTGGCTTCCGATTTCTTCTTCTCGACAGCTTTGGGAGGCGGCGAAAATGTCATCGGGGCAAGCCTGAAGTTATCTTCCGACTTCTTCTTCTCCAGCCTTGACGGCGGCGGAGCAAAGGTCATGGGCGCGAAACCAAACGTGCCATCTGAGGCACCGAATCTATGCGCGCCAAAGCCTGGAGATGCTGGCGGCCTTGCAAATGGATCTGGTGGAGGAAATCCTGGAGACATGGGGGGTCTTGGAAGATCTAGCGTGGCCAGGTTCTGTGATGCTGGAGGCTTGGAGATTGAAAGAGACGCAAAACTGGGGGGAGCAAACCCTGGTGATTTTGGTGGCTCGGCGAAAGAGCCAAAGCCGGGTGACGGTGGTGGCCTTGACAGGGAAAACGATCCAAATCCCGGTGAGGGTGGTGGCTTTGTCAGTGTAAAGGAACCACCGAATCCAGGAGAGGGAGGTTCTCTGGAAATAATAGGAGGCGCAAATCTCGGAGATGGCGGCGGCCTCGAAAATGAGCTAACCGAGGAGGCGAATCCGGAATCGGGCTGCGAAGGAACGAGGAACGAATCGATATTAAAACGACCAAACTTTCCGGGATCCGCCTCGTCCTCCTTTTCAGTCCAGGAAAAGCTGGAAGGTGCAGATGATGGGCCTGGCGAGATGGGTTCACCTCTGTTTGGTGTCGAGTTACCCCGTGCCCGACTGGGGCTTCGTTCGGGGCTCCCGCACTTCGACGCTGGGTCTTCGCTTGGTAATGGTGCAGTCAGGGGCTCCTTGGGCGGTGCCTCAATATGGTCTGCTGATAGTGTTGCCCGGTGCATTGGACTCCTCCCAGACCGCGACTTCAGGCCAGCACTCGGGACCGCCAATCTCCTCTTTGATGAGACTTCTTTCTGAAAATCTTGCAAGCAGTACATCAACCTCATGTTGGGGCTGATCCATCTGCTCTTCGCCTGGGCCGCATAGTAAGCATCATTGACGGTCAAATCGGGGTTCTGATACAGCCCGTAAGCGATAATCAAGCTGGCAGATCTGCTGGCACCCTGCTGGCAGTGGACCAAGACTTTCTTGCCATCCTTTGTCCGTCTTTCAATCGTCTCGCAAAGGCCCATCAGATCCTTGCCGATATCAGTGTTGTGGTCCCAGGGGATGTGAATGTACTCTGGCTCCTTGAAAGACTGGGCCTTGGGCGTGGTAGGAGTGTCGGCTGAGCTTGCATCTGGGAAATACTCAAAAGCAGTCGCAAAGCTTGATGTTGTCACGGCAGTGTCGGGCTCTACGGGAGACTTCGCCTGCTCATCCGAAGCTGTGGAGTCTCTTCTACTCCCAAAAGCTTTAAACGGGTTTGAAACCTCACGGGCGACGTTGATCACCACGTCAAAGCGGGACGCCTCCTCCGCAGTCGGCTCGAGGTACAGATAGACATTGTTGCTGTAGATGGCAATCGGGCCATCTGGGTATCCGGGGGTCTTCTGGTCCTCGTTATTTTCAACCTCATGGAATGGCTCGAACTCATAAGCGGCGCGGTTGGCGATTTGTGTCCGTATTGGCGAGTCTTCTTCCTGGATGGGCGATCCCAGCCCAGGAGCCACCACAGGCTTGGGTGGTCTCAGGAACGAGGACAATCCTGTCTCATTCCTCTCCAGCACCGTCGGGATAGTCATTCCTCCGGCGGGGCCAAATGTGGCTGACTTCAAACCTGAGAGCATATGCGGCGACGAAGTCGAATGCTTCAGGGCGCGGCGCTGGAGAATGGGAGGAACTGATGGTGAGCTAGGAACCTCCAGTGTTGTGCGCGCAATAAGATCTGATGTGCTGGTCTTGAGGCTGAGCTGGCTTGGTTTCCGCTTCATGGTGGGAATTTTGGGCTTGATAAAAGAGGGGGAAGATGGTTCTGACACTTCCGTCGAGGATAGTGAGTTGAATGGTGGTTGAATAGAAAGCCCCTTCATGTTCTTTGGCCGCCTGGGAACTGGCGATGTCATCGGCCGCTCCAAGGTTGGGCCGGATGTGGAAATGGTGAGGTTGGCCAAGCCATCCAAACCACCAAATGAGGCAGGCGCAAAAGGCCGGAGAGGAGGAAGATTAGTTGGAGAATCGGGAGAAGACGATGGTGAAGGGTCAGACAGATCTGAAGAGTCGGTGCAAGACACGGTGGTTGTTGGCGAAGACTCTGCCGACTCGGCGGTGGACGTGCTGTCGTGGTGCTTGTGAATTGACTCTGGAGACAAGACGCCGGGCCCCAGCGCCGGCTGTGAATCTCGTGGCAGTTTTGTACCCTCCATGACCAGCTTGGGGTCAACAACTGTGACGGTGCTTGAGGCGTCGACAAATCCGTTTTCCACGTCCAAAACAGTCATGAATGAGGGTACTTGGTCCTCATACAGCCTGCGAGTCGCGGCCGAAGGCATATTCGGCAGTGCTGAGAGAGGCGAAAAGCGCGTCGCCGTGATGTTCGTCCGTCTTTGGCTCCGGGCCGGTCACAAGTTGGCCACCCAGTCTCTTGACCTCCCCGCCGTCTGATAGTCGCCGAGAGGCAAAAAAAAAACAACCAAAAAAAGTAATAAAAAAAATAACAAGCCCAGGTCTTTCCCACCGCCGGTGAATTATTCAACTAGAGGGCGTGTGTCGAATTGAGTTGGCACACTGGTCGAATCGAAGAGCGACAAAAGGCAAGGTTTCGGACCAAAGGGACAGCGCTGCTGAATCCGATCCACACAATTGCCGACTTTTGGGCGAGGAGAATTAATTAGTGGTGTCGCGCAATAAGAAAAAGAGAAGCAAAGGAGCAAAGAAGTCCGTGTATCGACAACGGGCGCACGATGCTGTCGCTGTTGTCCGAGGCGGGCGCGTAGACTCGGCGGAGGCTGGGGGGCGTGCGGTCTCGCTAAATGGTTGCGCGGAGAGACAGCGGCGCAGCCAAAGCAAGAGGAGACGACGGATTCAGGATCAAAAAAGATGAGAAGAAAAAGGGCGGTAACCAAGCAAAAGCGTTGTTGGGGCGTCAATACATGGTCCGGTGTTCACACAGGCGAGCTTGGTGCTTGAATGTCGAGAGTCGACTAGAGAACAGGAAGAGCACTTTCCAGCAGAGATTGGCGGGCGGGAGCAGCGGGGTGTTTCCTTTGTCTGTGAGGGAACAAGAAGAACCGAGTCTCGGGATCCCGCTCGAGTGCCAGTGCCGTCCGACGGTTTCGTCTGGTCTGGAATCGGAAAAGTGAAGGGAAGGGAGTGTTGTTGCAGAAAGGGAGAAAAATGGACCTGGTGGGAGGAGAGAAGAGAATGGGCGCTGTGGCAGTGGCAGCAACGCACAGAAAGCGCTGAATGGGGGAGGGCAGGACAAGCCTGGGCAGGCAGAACACCCTGGACACCTTGGACACCCTGGACACCCTGGACACCACGCATTCGCATTCCTCCATCTGCACCAAAACGCTGCGAGGAGCACTCAGCGTGGGGAGCACTGGCCCTGTGGCCGGGAACAGGGGGCGTTGGCTGCAATGTGGGCCGCGGGGACGGCCTCCCAGCCAATGGAGGGAGAGAAGCCAGCACTGGCGGTTAGCCGCCTTTGCGACTTGCTTGCTTTCAAACCATCCATGCTATTAATAGACGGTGCGACCGTGGATGCAAAAATTGGACGGCACTCCTGATTGGCTGCTCGCCCCCTGCTGCACTGTCCGACCACGATTTGATTTCCCTCGAGTTCCCCCAGAAGATGTGCCCTCGACCTCTGCGCTTCGGCTGCGCTTGATCCTCTCACCTTCCGGTTCTGTCATTGTGACTCTTTGGTTGACTACTATCGCCTCGCCGAGGTTGTTTTCTAGTGAACATCTGTGTTCCGTCTACGCAGCGCTTATATTATTTCTATGTAGCACGCCATGGAAGGAAGCACAAAATGAAGGACTGTTGGCGCCAGTTGCCGACGTCTCTCATAAAATTAGCCGCTTGTTCCCAGTCATTCATATGGAATTCACAGTTCGGCCCACGCCTCCGGTTCGCAGAGCGGTCATCTGATGAATCTGCGGCCCATGCTCGGAAGCCAACCGCTCCCAGGTTGACAGATATCGAACATTTCAAGTCCGGCCGAGACAAGACTCTCGGCTACATCAGCTCGCCGGGTGTCAGATCATATGCTACAATGCCTCGTACACAGTGCCTGAAGCCTTTGATGATGGTCTGTTTGGCTTATATTTGACTTTCCGCGTGGACAATCTTGCTGCCGTCTTATTTGTTTATTTATTCGAACAAGTACGCACAAGCTCTCGCTGGAATCTGAAACAAGCCAAATTGAAGAGGTGGGGCGTCTGGAATTGCCCTGTGCGCTATTAAATAATTTCACGTGTCGAGTGTGGGGGCATCCAGCTCCTTGTGGGGCTGCCACCAAGAGGCAACCTCGTGGAAACGCCAAGAGCTGAGCACCGCAGAGCCTCAAGAGATCGTCAACACCTTCTCTGGCCTGAACCTTTTTCTGTCTGGTTTTGACGGTCCCAGATTGTGACTACTGACAGGTTCTCCAGACTGGTTCCAGCAGGACCCGTCTCCGAACCGTCAGCATCCGTCCTGCGTTAGCGATAGATTGAGCCTCACGTGCCCATGGCTCGAGGCGGATTCAGGCCTTGGAAGTCAATTCCCAGTGTTGGTTCAATGGCGCATAAGCTGACAGAAACAGCAGGATTTGACGACCTTCCGGTATGGCCCAGAGCCATGTGCCCACGATCCGTCGTTGTTTTCATTGCGGAACCTCTCTGGCGTGCCAAACTCGGCTTCCCGGTAGGTAATACCTCTGTCGAGACCTCATGAACAGCGAGCAGTCCTCCGTCTCGACTTGGCCACGCTCCTGTCTCAAACGGCTCCCAGTTCTTGCTTCAGCAGTCGAGGATAACATGACACCCGACAATGAACAAGGGGCTTTGTTTCCAGACATGTCGAGTTTCAAACAACTCCGCAGGGTTTCTGTGTTCTCTTTCGCCCTGCCTGGCGTAACAAAGTAAAAAAAAAATTAAAATAAAAAATTAAAAACTTTAAGCTCGCCAACGTTGACAAGGTAGTACTCGGTCGGGTATCCGTTCCAATACGTTACCAGGTTCCTGGCGACTGCAAGCCTGTTCGTCATATTCAAACATTCCACAAATCTGCTTCAAGTTTGGACCGGCATTTGTACCCCTCGATCCACACGCCTGAAACAATATTGTCCAAACGAGCGAACGAGCCACCACAAGGGTAACATGGCGTCGCAAGGACAGACTGGATTGGGCATGCTCGCTTCAACATCTGATCGGCCGTAAATTTGAAAACCGGCGACCTCTGCCGGGTCGGCCTGGAATCGGGCCTACCCCGCTGGGCGTGAGACGGGGCCGGGAACGATGGCCGTGAGTGGGGTCCGGAAAAGCTTGGTTTCGGCACCGGAGCGGCCACCAAAGGGAGACCATACTCCAGAATTCCCGGCACCGTCCGCTGTCACGCCGACGGTCGGGTCGGTAAGCGCAAAAAAAAAAAGAAAAAAAGAAAAAAAGAAAAAAAAGACCCGTAGGCATCCTGTCTCCGCTACCATGCCACTGCGTTCCAAGTTCCAAATTGTCCAACAAAGTACCATATGCATCCCCTGCATTATGCTCCCGGCCATGTGAACTCGACTGGCTGCCACAACAGCCCCCAAAGACAGGCTGGCGTCTGTCAGTCGAGAAAATCCGTCCTCTTCCTGAGCTGCAATGCGACATCTATCCGTGGTGAACGAGGATGAACAAAGCACAGATACTCCGAATTGACGGCAAGGCTCTTGCTGGGATCGGCGAGTTTGCTCGGTTCCCGTGATGGCACAGCAAAGCAATCATCAAATATGCAGCCAGAGAGGCTCAACTGCATATGCATCTTCTAGTGAAAATCGCGTCGAGAAGAAGGTGTTGATTCGCCAGCTCTTGTTGGGCCAACCCTCGTCAGTGAATGTGGTTGCCACTTTTCCCAACCTCTTCCTCCCGTTGATAGAGAGACAGGTACCGGGTGGGTTCGTCTGGTGTCGTTGTCGGGTGCCTCTTCACCACTACATCATGTTTGGCTTGATCCTAGTGCCCACGTCCTGTGCAACACCTCAACACAGCAGGCCTGGTTGTTACACATGTTAATATTCCGTAGCAAATAAATCTTAAAAAGTTGAAGAAAGAGGCGTGGTCGCCAAAGCCGTTTCCAATCCGCATTGGAGAACAAACCCCCGTTAACTGCATTCCAAGCGGGGAAATCTCCTGCAAGTCAGAATGGCGCCACCAGCACACACACACATGGCTCCGTACATCAGCTCTATTTCGAACCCCCGATAACAATTCGTCGGTCCGGTGGTGTAGTGGTTATCACATCGTTCTTATAGTTGAGCTTCAGCAACTCATCATATGCGAGGGTCCCGGGTTCAACCCCCGGTCGGACCAACCCTTTTGCCCTTATTTTCTAATTGCCATTCAACTGGATGTCGCGTGCCAATATTATCATTGTAACCGTAACAATTTTTCTGATGCGGGTGCTGTTGTTGCCCACGGTTGTCTAGGCTCTCCTGACCTTCTTTTGGGAATACGATCTAGGTCGTTGCTTAGTGACTGACGAGTACGACAAAAGTCTCTTTGGATTTTTTATTATTTAGATACACGAGATGTCGGATGGCTTTTCTCTCGCAAAGCAAAAAGAAAGAAGAAAAAAAGCATAAAAGAAAAAGGCTGTGGGGAAAAAAAACATTTGGAGGAAACGCCCGTCATCGGGCACCAATCCTTCTCTCGTCGGTGATGGCAGAAGACGGAGGGGTCCTTTGGACATCCGGGCACCCCCTGAATTTGTACCAAAGAAAAAGAACAGTTCCATGTTACACAAATGGAACTCTACACCGACTACCAACCATTATCTCACCACATGTTTCTCCTGCCATATGTTTCCGTCATGGCATCCGCACGCACGCTCAAACCTCTTTTCCACCACGTGAGACGGCTTCAGGTCGAAACCACGAGAAGAACTGTGCGGGGCGCTGCAACCAAGAAGCGTTCTGGCCACCGACTTGCATAGCGGGCTGCGCTCTGGCCAAAGGTAGGTTGCGTTTAGTCGGCAGCGGTTGGCCATCGGGTTGGTCTCTTTTCTCATCGAACAAATAGAACGGCATCGAGTGCGATGGCTTGTTGGTCGAAAAAGTACTCCGCTCGAAATGCCGTCACTTGTGGATAGGAATCTCCTGCGAAGAATGGCTTTCCCCTGGTTTGCGGAGACTTTCTAGGTGCAAGTCATCTTCTAGTTCATCAGGGGGGAGCCACCTATTCAGGGCCACAACCATGGCCACGGTAATTAGACAACAAAGAGAGATAAAAAGGGGCCCAAATAACAACCACGCACACACCTGACAAACACTATGAAAACGGAGAACACAGGTTCCGTTGTTGCATTTCCCATTTCCTAACACGACCTGGGAGGTCCTTCAGAAGCATTGCCGTGAATATTTCCCCCTCGCCAACCTTCCCCCTCCTCCTGCCTCCCCCCCTACGATAATGTCGCATCTTCATGCACCCCAACTCCCAAGCATGGACAAGCGTGACCGCAATTCTAGCCTATCTGTTTTTGAAAGTTGGTGGAGCCACCACAGGCCAGTGGTCGCTGTTCTGGCTCCATTTCTGTGATTTTGTGCTTGGGCTCATTGGTCCAGGGGTTCGAATGTCCATAGCGGCGCCCATTCCATCCCATCCGATAACCCCCCCGCCCTTCCTCATCGTCCCTCTCCCTGCGGTGCGCGCGCGCGCGACCATCACATCACCAGACTTTGATTCTTTCTCTCCCTCCCCTGCTTTGGGAATCGATCGCTCTTCTTCTGCTACACACGTCTCAAACACCAGCTCCGTCACCGCTTCTCGAGATTATAAGGTTCTCACCTTCGAAATATAGCTGAATTAATGCTCTAATATCGAATTTTTCACTTACCATCACATCGCCGCAACTGGTCTGCCCGCTTTTTCTGAACAACCCTCCCCCCTGGCCCATATCGACGACGCGCGAAATCAAAGTGTGGTCGCTTAATGTATTGCTGCACAGGCGTCACGGTCTTGATAACAACACGGCCAATGCACCCGAATCTCGGGCGGGAAGACAAAAAGTGCGTATCCGAGACCTGAGACCTCAAAAAAGAGGGGTGAGGTCTGGGAAGAATCCAAGCAGTCGTCTTTTCTCGTTGGATGTTGGGCAGCAGCAGCGTTCGTTGACTGGCCAGGGACTTCCCGAAAATGACATCGCCCACTTCAGGTTTTGCTCCTGATGCGGGCCGTGGGCCCATCCCCACTATCTCTACAGCGTCCAGCACAGCAGCGGCTTCCTACCGCAGCGATGCCGTCAGCCCTCCGACGACCAGAGACAACGTCTTGCACGCCCATAGGCAGAATCACAACTCGTCCAAACTGCCGGCCTTTCGATTCGCCGACCTGAAAAGGGATCCCATCGTGCTGCCCTCGCTAATTCCGCTGTCGCCCGGTAACATTACAACGGATAACGGGTTGCCCTCGCCACACAAGACAGACGACAGCCCCCCTGGCGAAAATCACCACAACGCGAGCGCACCACCCCAGCAAGCCCAAGCCCAAGCCCGCCGTATCCCTGGCTTGTTGTCGCGCGAGAACCTCCACCAAATCTCCAGTGCCCACAATCTCTCTTCCGACAAGCCCGTCGCATTTGAAACACCACTGCCAAATGCGCAGAATTCGACACAACACCAGCCCGTCCTAACCAAGACTCGATCGCTAAAGTTCCAATTCGTGCCATCCACTGCCACTGCGACAGCGACCACGATTGCGCCTGCTAGCAACACCGCTGCGACAACTGCCGCTGCCGCTGCCACTTCCACCACCACTGCGCCTGGGATTGTGACGTCCTCTCCCAATTCCACCGACCCTTCCACTGCCGGCACCAAACGCCCAGCGTCGTTTCCCGACGCCCCAAGAGTGGTCGGCAGCCTGTATGCGAACAAGGCATCGCAGCTGTCCTACGTCGCGACACCTGTCACCAAACGGCGATTGACTGCCTCCGCTGTTGTGCAGGAGACACTCTTCCCTGTGCCCCGCCCGTCTCCGAGTTTCACGCGTCTGCGGACGGCCGAGTCTGGCGACAGCAGCCAAACCGCGGTGCCCGAGAGCACCACCAAGGAGTGGGCGCAAGGTCAGCGGGACTTTTTGCTGTCCAAAGAAGGCGACGACGCAGAGGAGCCCGAAAGGAAGAAGCCGCGCCCTCCCTCGTCTTACAAACCTCCGGCTTCCAGCGCCGGCAGCACTGCAGGCGGACGCGCCGCAATTCCTCCGATCCGGGGTTTCCGGTCTTCAGTATCCCGAAAGAGCGTGGTAGTCGACATGCGCGATCGTCGGGTGGCCGACAGCATATACGGCCAGGAATCTCCGAATTCGAACCAGCGCGACAAGGCCCTACGTGCCCTTGAGGGCCGTACAGATGACAAATTTTCCCGTCTTACACCTCAGGAAGCCGGCGACATGACGACAACCACGGACAATGACAACACGGCTGATCTCTTTTTGAGAATCGCTAGCGAGACATCAACGCGGCGAGTGCCAGAGTTCAAGGGGAAGGTGGAGGACCCAAGTGCGGTTGTAAGTGGCTTGCAATTGACTTCCTGGCCATCGGCCGACTTTTTCCTGCCGCTTGTGCCTAGGAGATCGCGTGGGTAAACACAGCCAAGGCAAACGACTAACCATGCTATCAGTCCCGCATCACCCGGATTTCGCACCGAAGGCCGCTCTCTACTGCCATCGCAACCTTCCAGGCCAATTCACCACCCCAGCTCGCTCGTCGTCTTTCCGACCAGCGTGAAACGACTAGGTCCCGCCAGCGGGCAGAGAGCAGCACAGCACAGCAAATGACGAGAGAACTGGCCTACCGGACGAGCGCTCGAGATAAGCTCAGCCCCATAACGACATCCTCCACCACGACCATCACCACCCCCGCCGAAGACCCATCCCCTCGCACCGTATCGATCCGCACACCACTAAAGCCCTCCGCTATCGCCACCCCGAGATCGATTCAGTTTCAGGATACTCTTTCTGACAGCGCGTCGGCGTACCAGCGTCGAAGGCAGTCGCTTACTACTAACAACGAAAACCAACCGCTCAGCGCCAGGGCACCTCAGTATAGGAGCTCCAATCTCGCCCAATCGCGGATATATAACTCGTCTCCTCTGGTGCCGAAGCCCGTGATTCCCTCCAAGGATGACCCAATTCCGAGCACTGAAACCAGCCAGGGCGTCGAGGGGAACGAGTCCTCCTCGTCGACGGCCGCCCCATCTACCGTCTGGGATGAGCTGGATGATCTAAAATCACGAATTAATCGGCTGGAACTAACGGGCAAGATGCCCTCCAGCTCTGGTGCTGCCATGTCGAGGACATCCGACGACAACCGTCCACCGACTGCCACGACGAATGCCACCACCATGTCAACATCCCCCAAGCGTGGCTCTGGTGCCAGTGCGTCACAGCCAAACGTCAACAGCAGCTTTACTAGTAACACATCATCGCACCGCGGAGAGACACAGCCGTTGCTCATCTCTGCTCTCAACAAGACAAAAGGCCTTGTGGGGTCAGAGGCCTTCAGTGCGATGGAATCTGCTGCCAACGATGTCCTCGCTCTTACAACAATGCTCGGTACTTCTGGGCAGCCAGGGCCAATTTCGAGCGGGGCCAGCGCTATCGGGTATGGTAGCAACAATGGTAGCGTTACTGATAGGCAACTACGCCGAAAAGCAGACGGCATTTGCAGGAGCTTGACGGAACTGTATATTGCTCTTGCTGATGAGCTTGCTCAGAAACAGGGCTCTGGGTCTTCGAACAAGCGAGAAAGGGAAGAGGATGGGTTGGCGAGCCCGACCTCGGCAAGAAGACCTGTCGTTCTCCACGCTGCTGCCGCTTCAGCTTCCAGGAGGCAAAGTGCCGTAGCGGACACCATCACACCACTCCCACCGAAGAGCCCACGAGCTCCGACCAGCCTAGAGGTCAAGAGGCAGAGTATGCTTACCGCTGCGTCTGCCGCTAGCCAACGGTATGCCGCTGTGCCGGGTACACCTGTTGAATCCTCCCTCGGCGCTGGCAGGAAATCTTCTCTCCTCCTAGGCAGGGCAAGAAGAGCAGGAACAGAAGAGCCGGAAGAGCCATCTGGTCGGCGGTCTTCTCTGCTATTAAGAACCCGCAGAGCGACGACAGAAGAACCAGAGGACCAACCCCAACAACAACAACAACAGTCAACCCCGGCAACTCGTATGGAAGCAGGGAGAAAAACATCCCTGCTGCTCCGAACAAGAAAAACAATGAATGATGTCGACGACTTGGACGGCGAGTCCCGCTACCGCACCCCCTCCCGCGCAGTAACAGAGGTAAACTCCTCCTTCCGATCAAGTGTTGCAACCTCGGCTCCTGGAGAGAGTGCAAGGTCTCCTCCTGACCTTGATTTACCAACAGGGTCTTCATCTGCGCTGCCGAGAAGGAGATTGGTGCCGAGCAGTCTGAATGCGAGAATGATTATTCCGGCGGTGAGTGGTTCTGGGCCGACGACGCCGATTCCGAGGAGGTATCTGGAACGAGCAACGCCGCTGAGGGATAGCACGAATGGGGATGCGGCGGATAAGATTATCATTGAGGAGGGCCAGAGGGGGAATCAGAGGCAGTTTTTGCAGCTGTCGAGTGGACTGGGGAGGAGTAATAGTTTGAATGGGAGGAGGGCAAGGGAAGGGAGTGGGATCCCGATGGCGAGGGAGTCGAGAATTGAGTTGTTGCAGTCGGCAGGGGGGCAGGGGAGGGAGAGGGAGTATAGATAATTTGGTTACGAAAGAGCAAGAGTGGAGGTTTTTGAACTGTTGGATCATGACACGACCCCTTATGACCTGGTTCCATTCCTGGGGTTTTAGCTTTAGGAGTTTTATTCCTAACAACGGCGGCATGCAACAGACAGCATCAAAGTCGGACGGGTTGGGCGGGAGGGGGGCGTTTGTTTTGTTTGAAAATGGCTGATTTTGACAAAAAGGAGCATTGTTTCTGGAAAAAAAGGGGGGGGGGGTGGGGGTGGCAGACTATGCATCCATTGGGAAGAAAGAAAGAGCAGGGGTGGGAAAAAAGAAGTTTGGAGTTACTTTTTTTGCATTCGTGCATTGCATCGTTTCGGCGGCGACGCGGCATGATCATGATTGCATCATATCACCATTTTTATACATTTCTACTGATTGCGGAAGGCTGATTCTCGGTTGGTTGTATTCCCTTTTTCATGGCAAAAGAATTTCATGACGGGAGGACAGCAGAGGTGGGTGATGGTCGGCGTTTACTTTTTATTTTAAACATTACCTACCCAGTGTTGGAACACTTTCTTGGGGAGGTTTTTTTCTTTCTTTTTTTCTTTTTGGAGTGTGTGCGTGTTGGATCAGAACATCTTCACCACATTTATCCATATGAACTCTTCACCTATAGTTTCAGGCTGCTTTGGTTTTCGGTTTCTTTTTTTTTTTTTTAATTCTTCGAAAAGAGATTCCATCATGACTCTCATGTCTGTTGTTGTGCTGTCTACAAGTTCTTATAGTCTTTTGTCTGTTTCTGGGTAAATAAGGAATTTTGGGAAGGGGGGGGGTAGGTTGCCTGGAACGACACCCCGAAAGAAGGGAGGGGGATTATATCCGAATAACGGGAGGCTTGATTCAGTGGTGGTGGTGGTTACGTTTGTTTTTATTTCAAGGTGGCGGAGGGAGGGAACTCTCGCCATTAAGCAATGGGCAGGAAGGAAGGGAAAATGGAAATAAGGACTGGAATATGGGATATGGGGTTAAGGAAAGGGAATAATGGGATGGGAAACATATGTATTGTAACGAGCGTTACCCAGGTTTTGTTTTTGAGCTCAGTTTGCTGTTATTCAAATGGATTAAGGGATTATTTGGGGGGGGTTTGGGGGAGAGGGTGGTGTGTATGTATATATTTAGGTTTTATTGACAATATTCACCAGATGGATGGTATTGATATACTGAGTGGCAAAAGAAGTGAAGTGCATGCTTGATTTGGGAGGTGGTTGGGGGATTGCAGTGGTGAGATCTTGGTGTTGTGCAGGTGGTGCGGCGTGAGTCACTGCCGGGTTAGGGGTCTGGTTACTGAGTTTGGCTTGCCGGTTTTCAGCGGTTTGGTGTTGGATTCGGAGGCCAATGGTGGGGTGGTTTGATGAATATAAACTGAGAGATACTTCTCCCATTTCTGGAGTAAACAAACCCAAGAGCAGTCGGACGCCGTGTTGCATACCAAGAACACAATACCCAACCCTAACCCGACAACTCTTTTGACATTGATTTGCCCTGTGGCAACCCGATTAGCCTGCAGACCCACACATTGCCACTCTCACTCTTTATCACCACACTCTCACTGGCGTTTCTTTTTCACGCCAACTTAGATAAAGTGAGCCTGTCATTGTTATTTCTTTAACTCACTACTTTTATGCTCAAGCACTTTCAGTCTTTGCTCAGAATCGCAGCAAAAGCAACAATCCAACCAAGAACCGCCACCACCAGCTCTCCTCTCCGACCTCCTCACCTTCCCTACTCACCATACTACCGTCCATTCTCTTCGATAGTAAAACCATCCACAATGGATAAAGCAGGCCTCATCGCCGACCAGTTTGACGCCCAGACCTCCTCCTCCACATCCAGTAAACGTGGGGGCCGGTCCGGCGGCGGACGAGGAGGTGGTCGTCCGGGAGGAGGCAGAGCAGTAGACCTCTCGCGGGCTCTCTCCCGCCTTCTTCGCCATCAGGCCTCCAACGCGGGGATCGATCTCGACAAGGAGGGGTATGCTCCGCTGGATAAAGTCGTACGTTTATCCCCCCTTTTCCCGCCTTCATGTATTACCGACCGTTTCAACTGACTAATTTTTTTTAACAGCTTTCATGGGGGCCGGTAAAGAGTCTCAAGCCCAGCTTCGAGGAGATTGTTTCAGCGGTGAGGGATAGTGATAAGCAGCGCTTCGCCCTGAAACTTGTTGGGGACAAGGTGGATGAGACGTCGACGGATCCGAGGGATTGGTTGATTCGTGCGAACCAGGGGCACTCCATCCCCCTCTCGTCAGAAACCCTCCTGAAGCCCCTCGCCGTCACCGCCGACCCGTCAAGAGGTGAACTCCCCATCCCGGAGGTCGTCGTTCACGGGACCTACTTTGCCTTTTGGCCCTTGATTAAAGAAAGCGGGGGACTAAAGAGGATGGGGAGGAACCACGTCCATTTTTCCACTGGGCTGCCAGAAGACGATGACAGTGTGGTTTCTGGCATGAGGAAAGACGCCGAGTTGCTTGTGTATGTTGATGTTGCCAAGGCGATCAAGGACGGCGGGCTCACGTTTTGGATGAGTGAAAACGGGGTTGTGTTGACAGAAGGGGACCAGGAGGGCAAGGTGGGGTTGGAATATTTCAAGGAGGTTGTGGGGAGGAAGCGGGAGTTGGTGGGGGTTATTTGGCAGGATGGGGAGGCGGTGGAGGGGGGGGAGTTGCCTGGGGGACTGAAGATTAGGCAGCCGCATGGGAAGGGGGGGAATGGAGGGCGAGGGGGGAGGGGTGGGAAGAGGGGTGGGAGGGAGAGGGGGTAGCAGGTTCAGGGTGCAGTGTGTGATGGAAGGGGGGGGGACAAAGAAGAAAAAGAAAAACTGAAAAAGATTGTGTGGTTCATCGAGATAAATCATGTTTTTCATGGGGGTAGAAGGCCGTTGTAAGAAATGCATTATCCTGTCTACAAGACACATGAAAATTAATCTGCGTAAAGCCTAATACTGTCCCACACTGGTCGGGGGGAAGAAATATGTAAAATAGAAAAAAGGTGAAATATACCATGTTTCACGCATCCATCACGCATCCACCACGCTGCATGAAACCCCCCCTTTTCATCGTAAAACAAACAAAAAAGAGAAGAGAAAAAAGAACCCAAAGAAACAAGTAAAACCTATGTGACTCCAACCCAACCACCACCGCATCTATTTCACCAGTACCCACCGCGTTTACTCTCCCTCCCGGCCCAGCTCCTCCTCCTATTTCCATCTCTCCCACCCCACAGCCCACTAACAACAGCCAACGACCTCTCTACCACAAGTACCTAGCTCGTCTGCGTCGGCGTCGTGACAGTAATCAACCCCCCCTCCTCATCATTCCCTGGGTTTCTCGGCTCCCGCGTGTGCGCGATCCTTGTTTCCACCCTGACAACCCCCCTTCTCTGCTGCTGCTGTTCCAAGTCCACATCCCGAAACGCACCATTATCATCACCACCGGCAGTAATAGTCGTCATGACTGGTGGCAGACGGGCAGGAGACGGCAACGGCAGCTGGTTGGTGGAAGAGCGCGGGTTGCCGACCCAGACTTGGGTGTTGAAGTCGACGTTGGAAGCCTGGTGGCCGACGTCCCAGGGCTCGGCGACACTGATGCTCTCCGGTTTCCCTTCAATAGTGGCCGGGGTTGGTTGCTTGGAGGGATTAGATTGAGTAAGAGTTACCGACAGGCGAGCAGGGAGGGGAGTAGCGTTGAGTGGGAGGGCGGTTGCCATTAGGCAGGGGTTCCTCCCTGTCGGGGCACCTGTCTGGGGACTCGACGTAGAAAAAGAAGAGGTGGGGTGATACGCGTCGATTTCTTCCGGGGTGAGATCCGGCCAGGGGTTGCTGCTGCCCTTTTCTTTCACGATGGGAGAGGTGGACCGGGAAGAAGTCGAGCGGTGCTCCACCGTCGGTAGTATCGATCCCTTTCTGGAATTAGAAACCGTCGCGGTGGTGGACCGGCGGCGGGAGGCAATGAACGAACTGGTATTCTCACGGATGGGGCGGAGGAAGGAGGACCACCATGATGCTCTGCTGCTGGTTGTGGAATTATTCCTCGAAGAGGAAGGGCTGGGATAAAGCGGGATCTCCTCGCGGAGCTTGGGGAAGATGTATCCTAACCCGAGGAAGAGAAGACCGCGGCGGTAAGAGTTGAGAGCCTCGGGTGTTGTGCCAAAGGGGATGAACAGCAGGATCCCGGTGATTTCTGGGATGAAGCTGATGGTCAACTGTTGGAAATTCATGTACTCTGACGTGGTGAACGAGATGAACCACTGGTTGAATGGATCAGGGCCGTAGTGAAAAGAGTTAAAGTCGTAAGAGAGATCCCATGGGCTACCCGCTTTGAGGTTTCTAACGAAAAAGATGAGGACCAAGGGCAGGACGACTACGATGATAGTCAGGGTCATAAAATAGAGCTTTTTGCGGACGCGGGACTGGCGCGCGGCGGCGACGCTGTCGCGCGATTGCATTACTTTGCTGGAGGCGCGCATGATGAGGCGGTAGCGGTAAAAGGTGAGGCCTGTGGGGGTTTAGTCTCTGCGGGAAAAGTTGGGTGGTAGGGAAGAAGACTTACAAGCCATGATTGCTGCACCGACGGTAAAGATTGGCGTGGGAAGGACAAAGAACACCAGGAAGATCCAGTTGGGAAAGTAATACACACCGCATCCGACCAGTGTCGATACATTATACCGGCCCACCGAGACGAAGTAAGTGAGTATCATTTGTATTGCAGGAACCGCAAAAATGACCGCCGCTGAGATGATCCTGTTTCGTCGTCTTTCTTTGGACGTCAGGCTGCTTGCTCTGTTCATGGCCACTTTGCTCGCCAGACCGCGCATGATCTCGAAGAGGCTGATGTTGAAGGCTGTGTCGAGGCCAAACTTGAGATAAGTCTGGATGTCACACCACCCGTAGCCAGAAAACCACTCTTCGACATTGTCGTCGCGCCAGATGAGGGCATTGGCGACGGTCAGGAAGTTGAGGATCATGGTGATGACGCAGAGGACGGTGCCGGCGAACTCGCCGCTGCGGAAGAGGAGACGGGCCGGGATCCAGGTGATGAAGAGGGAGGCTAAACCGAGGAAGACGCGGAAAAAGAGGTTGACTTGGAGAGATGCGTCTGTAAAGGGCTCACCGGGGCCCGCTCTCTCGTCTGGGGTTGTCGTGAAGCCGTAGAGAGACCATTTGTTGAAGCCTGGCGTTGCGAGGTCCCCTGCCGTTGGGGGTGCCATGTTCCAATTGGCGCTTCTGGCACTCACGAGGAGATATCTGGTATGGCGAGGTTGTTGGGTAATGTTCGTAGAGATTGGGGGCTTGACTAGGTAGCCTTGCCTCCCAACTGACTGAGAGTGATGGTATTCCGTAAAGGTATCTTGGCGATGATGACAATGAGGCAGGGCAGAAGTCAAGATCTCAGTGGAGGGTGTAGAGTAGATTTTGATAAAGAAAAGGAGAAGAGGAACAAGATTGGCTGCCTCGTGGTGCAACCGGCAGGCCGGTTATGGGTGTGCCATGGGCTATTCAGCTATTCAGCTATTCGGCTATTCAGTTATTCAGTGTCTTGACCATCTTATTGATTTATGGGTGGGATGGGCTTCTTGTTGTGACAGAAAGTATTGAAGTTGCACGGTGGGAGGTTGAAACCGCCATGTGGTGTCTATTGATCTATTCAGATTTCTATTCAGATCCAAAAGTGGGCAAGCTCAGGAGCGGGAAAGGGGTCTCAGCCTGGCGTCAACAAAGACGATCGGGCCAGCTCCCAGACAGAGATGAATGATATGAAGCTGTTGTTCCCGGCATCAAAATTAATCCCGATCAGTTGGCGAGAAAAAGGCGACTCATCATCGAGAGAGATAGTATCTGGCCGATGATGTCGTTTGCTGATGCCTCTCTAGTACCACCGAGGTGGTGGTGCCTGTTTATTGTTCAGCCCCTATTCGCTTATTGTGGAAAGAGATTCCAAGTGTGGGTTTTTATTGGAAACTTGTCCGAACAGGCAAGCTCTTTTACTACAAAAGAGCAAGTCAGTCACACCATGTTAGAATGAGAGTGAGAGCGAGGGCAGAGGAAGGCTCTGGCCCTGATGAATCCCAAAAGGGAAGGGGGGTATTACACCAGCCATGTCTGAACCCCTGGAGTTTGGCAGCTTCGACGCACGGTCCCCCACGCGCCGTTTGACGCGACTTGGACCAGGGTCAAAGTGAGGAACCCACAACACGATATCGATAGCGCTGATATCACTTTGAACCCAAAAACCGCGTTCCATCGCCCATCCCACCTCCACGAGTTCCAGATCAAACCACCAGCCACAAGCCCAAAATGTCTGCCTTCCTCCGCTCCGTCTCCCGCACCGCCGCCCACCCCCAGGTGGCTGCCCGCGCCTTCTCCTCCACCGCCCAGCGCCCCTATGCCAAAATCACCATCGTCGGCAACCTCGCCGACACCCCCGAGCTCCGCGCCAGCAACAACGGCAAGGAGTACCTCCGCTATTCCGTAGCTTCCAACAGCGGGTCTGGCGACAACAGAAAGACCAGCTGGTTCAACATCACCACGTTCCCCAGCAGCACCAATGCCCGCGATTTCTACCTGTCTCTGGAGAAGGGGACCATGGTCTTGGTCGAGGGCCAGGCGTCCATTGATACCTATGAGGATGCCGAAGGCAAGCCCGTCAGGACCCTTGGTGTTGTGCAACGTAGGTCTATTCCTTGCTTGGTCGTTTCTGCTGCCATGGCAGAGACTGATTTATTTTCTTGATTACAGGCAACCTTGAGATTCTCCGCCGTCCGTCTCCCCGCGACGCTCCGGCCGAGTAGAGCAAACATTATGGAGGGCTATGATTATCTGGATGGGCGGGCTCTATGTGAAGATATGATGTGTGGGCGCATGGATGCGATCTGCGCAAGGTAGACTGGGGACACAATCTCTCCGCTGCGTGTACATTCTGGCCGGTAAAAGGCCATGTCTGTCAGAGACAGGCGGACGGGCTGGAGGCGGCCTTGTATAACTACCAACCAATTGTGATGCCGATTTTCTTCTTCTTGTCAGATTCAATTGACTACCAATTCCTCACTATCGAGCGCAAACATCTCGGTGGCCCGAGCGCTTATCGCATCCCGTCACTTCTTATCAGCTATTTTTCAAGAGGTTCAATTCCCCAAAGCACCCACCTCTTGCGCCGGATGCTGTGACGCAGCCCCCTGACTTCAATCTTTTCGCTCTCCAAGGCAGCTAATCGCCAAGGCTGGGCGCACCCTTCAAGATGATGACGAAGCTCTGGCTTCCACGGGGCCTCGGCCGGACACCAGTCGGCCGCTCAGTGCAGCTGAGGAGGGCATTTGCGACAGTGGGCGATGTTGCCGCCAGGTCAGTTGCGCGTGCTGCTAAATCTGGACCCATATCTGACACGAATATACCAGCAGGCCGTTCGATGTCATTGTCATTGGAGGCGGCCACGCAGGCGCCGAAGCCAGCGCTGCCGCAGCCCGCGCTGGAGCCCGCACCGCCCTCGTTACGCCCAGCCTCGAGAACCTGGGAGTGTGCTCCTGTAACCCAAGCTTTGGCGGTATCGGGAAGGGGACAATTATTCGAGAGATTGACGCGCTTGACGGGTTGGCTGGGAGGATAATCGACAAGGCCGGCTTGCAGTTCCGCGTGCTGAATCGGAGCAAGGGTCCAGCGGTATGGGGCCCACGAGCGCAGATCGACAGGGCGCTATACAAGAAGCACATGAAGGAGGAGTTGACAAATTACAAAAACCTAGAGGTGGTGCCCGGCAAGGTGGAGGATATCATCGTCTCTGACGCCGCTTTAACAGAAGAACAGAGGGCCGAGGGCGCCAGGAGCAAGATTACCGGCGTCAGGCTGGAGTCAGGGGAAGTATTATCAGCGAGCTCAGTCGTAATCACGACAGGAACGTTCCTAGGAGGCGAGATTCACATTGGTCTCGAAGCCTACCCATCAGGCAGGATGGGCGAGGAGGCCACCTTCGGCCTCAGCAAATCCCTGCGCGAAGCAGGCTTCAAGCTCGGCCGACTCAAAACCGGCACACCACCACGCCTCGCCAAAGGCAGCATCAACTGGGACGTTTTGGAGGAACAACTCGGCGACGACCCCCCCATGCCCTTCAGCTACCTCAACGACAACGTCGACGCCGACGGCCACCAGCTCAAATGTCACGCAACCTACACCAACCACTCCACCCACGACATCGTCCGCGCCAACCTCGACAAAACCATCCACATCCGGGAAACCGTCAAAGGCCCGAGATACTGCCCCTCCCTCGAGTCCAAAATAATCCGCTTCGGCCACAAAGACTCCCACATCGTCTGGCTCGAGCCCGAAGGTTTTGATAACGAAGTCGTCTACCCCAACGGCCTCTCCATGACCATCCCCGCCGACGCCCAAGAAGCCCTCCTCCGCACCATCCGCGGCCTCGAGAACGTAACCATGCTCCAGCCCGGCTACGGCGTCGAGTACGACTACGTCGACCCCCGCTCCCTAAAGCGCACCCTCGAAACCAAGCACATCTCGGGCCTGTTCCTCGCCGGCCAAATCAACGGCACAACCGGCTACGAAGAAGCCGCCGGCCAGGGCGTCATCGCCGGCATCAACGCCGGCCGAACCGCCCTCAATCTCCCCCCTGTCTCCCTCTCCCGCTTCGACGCCTACATCGGCATCATGATTGACGACCTCGTCACCAAGGGCGTCTCGGAACCCTACCGCATGTTCACCTCGCGAAGCGAGTTCCGTCTCCGCACCCGCGCCGACAACGCCGACACCAGGCTAACCCCCCTCGGCCATGAATGGGGGGTAATCTCCCCTTCCCGCTGGGAATCTTTTTCCGAATCCCAATCTTCTTCCACTGCGTTATACTCCCTCCTATCAAGCACCATCCTCCCCGTCCCCCAATGGTCTATTTCTCACCCTTTACCACCCGCCCGAGACGACATAAACGGCGTCAAGCGCAGCGGCATCCAAATGCTCCGCAAGATTTACGAGCACTCCACCACCTCTTCCCAATCTTCTTCCCTCCCACCCCCATTATCCTCCTCCGTTGCCGCCTTGTCCCCCACCCTTCCCACCATCCAAAATTACCCCCCAGAAACCCAAGAGAGGGTCGCCGTCGAAGCGATCTACGAGCCGTTTGTCAAGTTCCAACTTGCCGAAGCGGCCAAGGCGGTGAGGGATGAGCACTTGCTGCTGCCGACGGATCTGGATTATGGGACGGTGACGGGGTTGAGTATTGCCGAGCAGACGAAGCTGAACGAGACGAGGCCGGAGAGCATAGGGCAGGCGAGGCGGGTGGAGGGGGTGACGCCGAATGGAGTGGTGATGCTGCTTAGGTATGTGAGGCGACGTGGGGATGGGGGGGAGAACAACTATAGGGGAAAGGGAAATAGCAAGGCCTTGGATTTGGAATTGCCGGGGTTGAAAGAAGGGGGAGAAGATGTTGATATGGGAGAGGTGGAGGGACGGGTTAGGGTTGGGGAGATGAAGATGTAGGTTTGTAAGATATTGTACACATTTTGGCAAGGCCGTATTGGTCATGATGGAGAGAGAGAGAAAAGCAAGCATATCGGTTTGGCGGTTGGGGGAAAGACAGCAACAAGATGATGGCCTCGGCGTTCGGTTTCTGGACATTGGATATTGTATGTATATACACAACGAAAAATGCAAATACACACACACCTTGTAAAAAAACTTCAAATTTTTAATGCTTTTATAATCTATATACAACGGATGCTTATAACACACAAGCAGTCGACTCATGCTCGTAATAGGGATATGTACAACTTGCCCCAAACACCTCCTATCACCCTCTCACCCTCTTGTCACACACACATCCCCCCTCTCCCCCCCTTAAGCCCCCTCCTTCTCCTCCCTCTCCCCCCCTTGATCCCCCTCTTCTCCTCTTCCGGTGCCTTTTTCTTCCAAAGTCCCTTCCTCTAAAGCTCCCTCTTCTTCCCCTCCTCTCTGCTCTCAACCACCACTTCTTTCTCCGTCTTTCCCTTCCCTTCTTCACCCTGTGGCTGCGTGAGAATCTTGACCGCATCCTTGCTGAACACATAACTCGCCCCGCTCCAAACCGTCGTCGTGGCAACGATATACCTATCCGCTTCATTAACATCCCATCCTAC
Organism: Triangularia setosa; assembly: GCA_033296915.1. Taxonomy (NCBI): domain Eukaryota; kingdom Fungi; phylum Ascomycota; class Sordariomycetes; order Sordariales; family Podosporaceae; genus Triangularia; species Triangularia setosa. The sequence goes on along the minus strand of MU866110.1, from coordinate 145,742 downwards.
AACAAACTGGAAAGGGGAAAACTTACTGCAGCACAGTCAACGACTGACTGAAGTCAACAGCAGTAACAACAGGCGCAACCGTTGTCAACCCCATCAGCCCCAACTGCAAAAACGTGTTAAACTTGCTAATCGCCGTCGGCCTCACCTCCGCGCTCGGCAAGCTGAAATCCCAGTATCGTGCCATCGTCTTGGGCGGAGGCAGCGAGATCCAGCGATAGTAAATCGCCGAAATCGCCAGCGCCACATCCCTCCCCAGGATCAGGACTGCTAGCCATACTATGTGCCATAGCTCTATCAGTCTTTCCGTATGACACGTAAAATGGCCGGGTGAAGAGATGGTAGGGGGGAATGGATTGAGAATTGGGGATACAGGGCCAGGGGTGCAGAGATACGACCAGGGGACAGCTCTCAAAGCTTAGGGAGGAGGGGGTTCAAGGGGTAGTCGACGATGAAGAATCACAGACGCAAAAAGAAAAAAAGAAAAAAGAAAAAAAAGTGAAAGGCAAAGACTCACAAGGCAAAGCCCCCTTCATCCCCAACGCCACCACCAAAACCGTCATCAGCATCTTGTCCGCCATGGGATCAATCACCGTCCCCACCACCGTCTGCAGCTTCCACCTCCTCGCGATCCACCCGTCCAGCGCGTCCGTCACCCCCGCGTAGGCAAACAGTCCCAATGCCAACGCGTGCTGGTCGTGGAGGATGGCGTACCCGATGAACGGGCTGGCGAGGATGCGGGAGAAGGTCAAAATGTTGGGGATGGTGTAGATGTTTTCCTTGTTGGGGACAACGACAACGGCGGGGAGCTTCGATTGGAGCTTCTTGGTGAGCGTGGTTGGATGGAGGATTTTGGGGAGTTTGGATCTGGGAAAGGATGTTAGTGATAAATGAATTAATAAAAAAGGGGCCGACAGGCGGGGGAGGGAAGGGGGAGTATACTCTTTGGTTCGGAGAGGTGGGGTTGACATGGTGAAGGCCCGGAATGGGGGGGCAGTGGTGGGTGGTTGCTGTTGGCGGCGGTGGTGTTGGTGTGAGGTAGAAGAAGATGGCGGTGATGGTGAAAGGATGAATGATGATACTCGGCAATGTGACGGTATCGTTGACAACCCCCTCGGATTATTCCTCACCACCACACCTGCTGGCGATGGCGATGATAACCTCCCGCCAGCACAGCCCCTCGTGAGAGGTAAGCCCCTGAAACAAGAAATCATATTTCCTTCCTTTTCGGCTTTTTCGTTTCGTTTGTTCTATTCAACGTCAATTTCCATTCTCTCAGTACATTGGCTTTTAGGAATTATGCTTTGGCGTAGATATGTAGCAAGGAACTGACACGGTATGTAAGGGTAGTGTGTACCTGGCTGACTGACGTGAGCGAGAGTGTGTGTGTGTGTGAGAGAGAGAGAGAGTGTGTGTGTGTCAAGAGTAGACTTTCGCTCTAACGCAAAAACTACCCGTTGTCGTCCCGTCCCGCCGGTAAAATCTTCCACTCCTCTCTCGCTTTTTTGACTTTGTCCTGACAGTTGAACCCCTGAAAGGTAAAAACAAAAATCCCGGGGAAGTGGTTCTGTCGCGGGTTTGAAAGCCTATTATAGGGACGGACGGTTTGTGAGGAACCAAGCTCAAGGTTTTGGCCTGGATGTCGGATGATTGGATGGGAGTGTCTGTTGCAAACTATCGTCTGATGTGAAGCTCAAGGTGAAGGTAGGAGGATGAGAAGTGAGCGCAAAGGGGTGAGTGAGAAGTGTAGTAGACTAAGATGAAAGAGAGAGGGAGAGAAAGGGTTTCGATAATCCTGTACAGTCGCGCGATTGCGACGCTGCTTCTCTCGTTGTCGTCACAGCCAAGACTTTTTTCGCCCTGCTGCCCTCCCGCTCTTCCTCTCCTCACTCGCTGACTCGTCGTCTCGTCAATCTTAATCGGTATTCCAGTCTTTGTATGTCGGATCAATCTGATACCCGAAATGTCCGCCAAAGCCGAGTATACAATGTCCATGCAAACGAGTGCTCAGGCCATACGGAATTCCTGTTTGCGAACGGGATTGCATGTTATGGAGCTATTCAGCACAGACCACATCTTTTTTATTGCCAAGTCCGTAGCACATGTCCGTGCACTAGTGTGTCGGCCGGTAGCCAAGCCGGCCGCAACCGACGACATCCGTTAGAGTGGGGCCGCTATGTCCGTCAATGACGTTAGGGGGAAACAAACAGACCGTCTGAGCACATTGCCCAACAAGGGACTCGCATTGCGATCATCAAGGTATCGCTGAACATAGTAGATTTCTATCCATACTACTACTATCTGGTGTCTGTGTCTATCTACCGTTCCTGTTAGTCTGTTGGCTCTTTTTTTGGTTCCCAATTTCTGTTTCCCATCCTCCTCAAGCAAACAAGTAGCAAATTCCCAATAGTAATATAAAAAGCAAATAGCCCAGGGAGGGACGGCGGGTATCTCTCCAAAGAATGCCTTCGCCGATTTTGCAAATCCAAACCCAAAAAAAAAAAAAAAAAAAAGAAAACAGGAAAAAAGAGACAAGTAACCCTCGTGCATCCTCTCCGATCGTGATCATGCCCTTGTGCGCTGGTATACCTATACGCCTGCTTCAACCCTGCCCGACAAAATCCACCGGTTTCACAAAGTACTCCCCTCTTTCGTCATAAAGATACCTGTAAAAAGCAAACAAAAAGCAAGAGAGAGAGAGAGAGAAACAATCTAGCACCGGATCTCGAAAAACGATCCAACCAAATCAGCAAGTGGCGATGTTCCAGCCATCTTTTGCCAAAGCTTCAAAACCTCCCCTTCATCCCATTCCGGTAAAGCCTCCAGGTTTTATCAAAACTCCTCAAGCGCCCGTGCCAAAATCAAATGCTAGTGGTGCCGTCCCTCCCTGATATGCAAACATGCATCGCAATCGTAACTAGTTGTCGGAGGGAGGTGGATAATCACCCTCAGGCCCCGGCGGGAGATATTGATTGCCGTCTTGGAGGCTTATGGCGTGTTCTTGATAGGCCACACGGTGTTCTGGATAGATTATGCCTTCTCCTTCATAGGCCCCATTTTGTTGGCCCGCATAGGCGCCATTGTGTGTTGGGTAGGCTCCATTGTGTGCTGGGTAGGTCATCTCGTGCGCCGAATAGGCCATATCGGGAGAATGATGATATGACATGACTGGCGATTGAAAGGCCCCTGGGACGGCGGCGCCATAGGTCTGGGCCTGGGCTTGCAGGACGGGGTGACCCATGACAATCGAGGTCCTCGGTGCCGCTTCGTCCATCTCAACAGGCTGCTCATCCCCGTCGCCGATGAGCGCATACGCCCCGTGGGGATACTCGGGAGCAAAGTGGCTGTGCGGGTCGTGCACCGGGTACTCGCCGATCGTGAGCCCATGGGGCTGGTCGTGCATCACGGTCTGCATGTCTTGAGGAGCCATGCCATGGGGAGCCATGCTGTGGGGAGCCATGCCGTGGGGAGCCATGCCGTGGGGAGCCATGCCATACTCGGGATGATAAACTGCCTCCTGGCCCATGACCCACGGCTGGTGACCTTGTTCTCGCTCGTGTTGCTGTTGGAGAGCGGCCCAGTGGGCGTGGTGCTGTTCCTCGAAGGGCCCCAGATCGGTGTGGTATGCAAGCCGCCATGTCTGTTGAAACAGCTCGTCTCGGGGAAAGCAATCACGAATGTCGCCATCTTGAAAGACTTGACGGAATTTCCCGCTCAAATAGTCGTCCATGTCGGTGTACATGACCATGTGATGATTCTTACCCCCGACATGGAAGCTCATGGTTCGCTTGACCAGGCCGCCTGGCTTGAAATTGTATGTATCCGTCAGAGACCCTAGAAGTTTCTGGCCACCAAACTCCCCTTCATACGGCAGCACATTTCCGCTGGGCAGCTTGATGTCTTTGCTGGTGTCGCCCACTCCGATCGCGTAACCAGACGGGGATTTGTTGCCAGTGGCGCCGGGTGATTTTCTGATGACTGCGCGAGATTCCGTCTTCTTCGCAACCTTCTTCTTCTGACCGCTGCCGTTATTGGTGCTGGCCTTCGGAGTAACCTCGCGGTAGACGAGAAAGTTTCCAACGATGCGGCTGGGGCTCCAGTTGCGGCCGTCGGTCCAGCGCTTGATGCCGGAAGCGCCCTCTTCGTAAATGAATACATGGCCGCTGCGGATGCACTGCTCGCGCTCTTTGTCGTGAGGACGGCGTTTGCAATGGGGCAGCAAGCCGCGCAGGACAGCTTCCATAAGGCACAGGGCACTGCCGGTGTCGTGGACATAGCCAATCCAGGTGGGTTTGAGAGGCGTGTTAGCCAGGTTGGCCGGTTGTTGAGGAGATGAATTTGGATCCATCGTGTATGGAGACGAGCAGGGTGTGTCGGTGTCGTAAAGTAAGAGAAAAGGAACTTGATTCGGACGGGTTCGACTGGAACGGGGAGTCCATGAACCAAAGTAGAATTGTGATGGGAAAGAACGGGGGGTCGGACGGACTTGTTTTAAAAGATAGGAAAGTGCTTCTGAACAGACATGGCGCGCTAGGCTTTTGGACAACCGCAGTCTTTCTTATTGACCATGGCGGCGCCACCTCCAGACCTTCTCCACTTAATGGTTGATGGAAATCTGTGGTTGTGTGGTTGTGCCATGAAAAGATCAAATAGGTTGTGGCTTGGTTTGAACAGTTGGGAGCGTGAGCCATACGAGGAGCAGATACCTGACCAAGTCAGCAGGACAGCAACGCAGCGGGCAGTAGGCAGTGGGCAGTGGGCAGTGGGCAGTGGGCAGTGGGCAGTGGGCAGTGGCCACTCGAGCAGTAGCTCAGCAGCAGTCCTTTAACAATTAAGCATTCGACACCTCCCCGGAATCCATCCGCTGCACCGTCGACCGATGCAAACTGAGTCTTGGTGAATTGACTTTTGGAATTGCATTTGAGTTTCTATCATATTATCAACGGCCAATAGTTCTCTTCTTGTCTGTATGCCTGTCCATTGGGCTCTGAGAGGGCATCCCGTGAGCCCCCTTTTTCGACATGTGCAGCTGGTCCAGCAGCAGACATCGTTTCCCACCCGGTAATGCCTCGATGGGTCACAGTGCGCACCCCAAGTCGCAGCCCGCACCTTCCTGTGCGAGCTAAGCTATCGGAACCGCCAGACGGCGTCCGGACTGGAAAAGAGAGGGGGTGGGGGGGGGGGGGTGTTGGTTGACATGCCCATCCTGTTGAAACTCCTTGATCGTACTCACCCCTCATTTCAGTCGTTTCGGTCCTATTGGTTTCGTCCTCGCTTTGGCCTTTTGCTTCTGGGGCGATGACGAAGGAACTGAGGGGTACTTGCTGCTGGTGGCTTGTCATGGACACCTACCCAGGCAACCACTCCGCCATCAGAGCAATGATAGATCTCATTCGGCAGCTTCACCTCCCCGGGCAAGCTGTGGCGGGCTTCTGTGCCCCTGTGGGCGCGTGCGCTGATAAGATGGGATTGCTGAGGTGCAAGACGCAATCGAAGCCGGTACCAAGTGGGACCGACGTGTGAGGGGAATCTGGCAGGCGGGCGACCGGTGAGGGACGAGCAGTGGTGCTGAGGGAGCGACACAGCGATGGGGAACTGATCGTTTCTGCGCAGGGACTCGGCACTGTGAGGAAGCAGCAGGCACCACCCCGAATTGCATGTGAAAGACAACTCGGGGGAATTGTTCTTTCATTGTTATTCTTTCTGCCTTGGCGGAGCGCCAAAATCGAAGCCGCGCTTTCGGCTTGAAGGTGAAGAGACAACAGGATGGGCCATGTCCCCCTCATATACTTATTCCACAAAGTATATTCAGCAATACCCTTTTCTACGAAACTCAACTTTGTTGTCTTTGGCCTTCAGACGAACGGCAAGAAAAGGGGAATGGCGTCAAGCTTCTTGAAAGACACAAGATCAAGCTTCTGCGTCCCGTCCCCTACCGCGTACCCGTAACTCTCTGCAGAAGGTTTCTTTTGCTTGTCAGACATCCCTGGGCTTTTATTGACTTTCAGGAACGCGAAGCATGTTGTATCCTTTGCGGGTTCCTTGCCTTAGTTACTGATGTCCTGACTGAGCGCGAAACCAAGGGAAAATTCATTGGCCTGCTTGGGAAAAGAACTGGACTGTCTCGAGACCGCCCTCTGGGAATTTGATAGCGGCAGTGACACAGGGAAGCCCACAATTAAGATGGGCGTCCTGCTGTGATCCCCGCCTTCTATCGGGCCATGCTTGATGCGGGTGATCGTCTTTGCCCGGAGGCTAGCTCCGTTCACTCGAATGCCAGGACAGCGTCCCGATCTTGATACGAGGCGCTGGACGGCAGGGCATGTGTTTGGTTGTAACGCGGCATTATTGGATATTTCCAGGGCAACCGTGGGTTAGTCCGATATGGTGACGCAAGATGGGCAGAGCCGGCCTGAACTGGCGTTCCGTCAGTCCACCTGGAGCAGGCCGTCGTCTGGAGGACAGTACGGAGAAACAGGGACCTATCGAGCCACTGTATGCCACATAAGAAGAACCACCCAACACGGAGGCGCTGGTGGCTATGTGGCTCTTGTCATCGGAATACCAGATCCCTCAAGCTGGTACAAGCAAGTGGATCAAGCAAGCCGAGAACAAGGGACTGAATGTGGAACACCAGGGCTGGATCGTGGATTCCTGCCTAGTAGTGCAAAGCTTATTTCGACGCCCACAGCCTGGTGGGTCCATGAGTGGATTCAAAGTCCTCGATCTGTGGGTCTTGCTCGCAGACGCCCCCGGGCCTTGCATGTGTTGAGCTCTGGGATCCGGCCCGACTGCGTTGTTCCGTGCCAGGTGTCGCCCATCTGCAGGGTCACGCATCTGAAAAACATCATGTGCTCGCGCGTCCCTTTGGCGGCTGTCTGCGCAGTTGCAGTTCACGGCACATCAACTTGAATACCTATCGAATTGAGGCTTAGATATGGCTCCTCACAACGGCCGCGATGGCAGGACCCATCAAAACTATCAGCAAAGCTCAGAACCCGACAGTTGTCAAGCTTTCCTCATTTACCCTCCTCCCTGTCATTGCACGCTGTCACTGGAAGTCTAAAACCTCACTACGTCGGAAGGCTTGAAGTACCTTGTCGCATCTTCATGTATTGTTATTTGCGCGGTACATCTTCTCTAGCATGTGCGGACTTCGACGTGAAAGATAACTTGACAAGTCGAGCCAGCTTTTGGGGGTTGTCAATGTAAGATGGTCGGATACCTACGCGCCCGGTCGCGTCTCCCTCTTTTCATCATATTCTGTTTGATGGTTACGTACCCTAACCCACCGCAAGGCCTTTGTCTCTGACGACTCCGACCTTCCTCCGCATTTTTTTTGGCGGACCGTTGTATCGACTTGCGGCAACTCACTAAGGTACCGTTGGAAAGGTTTCACAAACGACGGGACACAGGCAAATTGACTCCGTGGTGCCGCTGCCCCCTCCGAGACCGGTCCCATTCACTGGGAAGCTGTATGAGGCAGGTCCCCAACATACTGCTTATTTCAACATCAACAAAGCTAACATACTTGAAGGTTTCAAGCAAACACACAAAAGCATTCGTCCTTCTGTCGCCCTAGCTGGCAAATCGGCTACGAGATCCAAAATACATGCTCTGGTCCAGAACAGCCAGGCAGATGACAACACGCGGGCTGGCACGTGAGCTTGCCGGCTGGATTTGCTCAAATCACGGAGGACGACATGGGGATTGGCTATCAGCGCCAACAATATCCAGAATCTCTGGTCATTCTTTTTGATTGATGTGTCTCCGGTCACAAGACGAGGGTGGAAGAGCGCCTGCTTGCATGACTGGTCACACAGTCAGAGTTTAAACTTTGTGGAGGTGAGAATCAAATGGTACCCTATCGCTACTCATTAAAATACTAACAGATGAATTCTCAGGTATATCAAAGGGGCGTGGACCGATATCCTGACTTACAAGGGCATGCAGCTGTCAAAAACCACACTATTTCATAACTCATACAGAATTGACGAGGTGTTCAACTAACAGCTGGAAAGCACGCAGACCAGCCAGGGGAAAATCCAGATCAATACTATTTTCGACTCTAGAGCAGATTATCTTTTGCAGACACGGGGTGGGCGAGGCTGGGCATGGGGGCTTTGGAGTTGAAGAGAAGTGGGTCCTGCCCCTTTTTCATTCAACCAGTGTCTAGTTGGCAGGACAACTCTGCCCAGGATATCGGATCAAGCAATCTACGATTTCTCAAATTCAAAAACCAACGCATTCCCCAGGACTTGTCTCAGATCATTAATTATCTATCAATCTCCCCTTTTCCAAGGTGACCGGCTTTTCCATACATTTATTCCCACGCTCACAGTCTCAAATTTCTCTCTCTCTCTATGAATATTCCCCTCCCGGTAGTCGAAAAAGCAAATCACCAACCTCAACATCTCACACCCGCCCAGAAAGTACGAGACTTGAAAACCCACACAGACGACAAAACCACCACAGAAGCACCATACATCGATTTTTCTGAGCTTTCTGAATTTCCTCACGTTGAACAGCTTTTCCTTCCTCGGGCTGCTGCTCGCATTTCTCCGCGCTACTCCCGTTTTGGCAACATATGACACCACAAACTCTCGCGAGGTTCCAAGTTCAGCAAGGGCAAAGTTGGCAGTTCCGCATCGACAGCTCAACCGTGGTTGTGGTCGTTGTGGATTCTGTAGCTTGAGAATTCCGTTGTTTTTTTTGTTTTTTTTAAGCTTGTGTGTGTGTTGGTCTTCAATTTTGGTGGTTCACAATCCTCGTTTTCTTTGTGTGGCCTCGGTCACGTTATTTTTCTGCCTGCTGCCAGCTGGACACGAATCTCTTCAGCTGGTCGGCCGCGTCTCGATCTCTCTTGTGGTTTGTTTGTCTGCGCCTTGCCATTTTCTGGTCTGTGTGGCTCGTCCTTCTGCAGCTGCTCAAACACACAATCCAAAGCTCTGACTCATAGCAATCAGCTGGGCGTATCTCCTTTCTCCGTGTCTAATCGTTCGTCGAAATGGCTTGTGATGCTTTCTAGCACCAATGAGTAGAGATACCTTAATTGTTGATACCTTTCCCGGCCGCCGTTCGGCAGCTCCGTTGGGTTGCTTCGCGAGGACTTCGCCCATGTGGACGCCGGGCGATTGTGATTGTGACCGTGATCGTAGCCCTAACTTCACCGGTATCAGGTACTCCAAGAACTGGTTAGCAAATCCCAGCCTTGTCGCCTAGCGGTTCCCCTCGGTCTCTGTGAGCTGGTTAGCAATGTTTCGAGACTAGCGGGTGCCCATAGCAGACAACCGCTCCGCAAACTTGAAGCCTCTGGTCACGATCAGAACAATACAGACATCATGACTCCCCTAGGCACCCTTGTACACTCTGCTCGCACAAACATTGAGTTTTTGTAAAGTATCAGTGCCCACCGCACAAATCAGGATATTACCTCTCTTTGTGCTGAGTATCCATAATGCCACCAACGTGTCCAACACTCGTAATCCCACAAGAGCCCCCAATAACCTACTCAATTATTGAACCAGGGCACAGGCCCACCCCCATCGCCCCCGGGCACCTCAAACTTCTCTCCAGGAACCTCCATAGGAACCGGCACAACACCATCAAACACTTCCCAGCCCTCCGCTTGTGACTCGACGGGGATAATAACCCCACACTCCCTAAAGCCACGGTCCCCCATGGTTCAGTATCAGCCATCATATTTCTTTCCTTTCCTCTTGGTATCAGGGCACCACCATCCCACCTCGCGCAGTCACGATCACCAAACGAGATAGGGTACGTACCAGTTCCGACAATTTAGCTTCACCCTACCACCATTCCCCTTCTCCTTCGTCATCCTTCCCCTGCGATCAGAAACACTTATCAGCTTGATTCACACACCCATACCGTAGCTGATCCGATCAACCAAACTCAGGTACTCACCAGGCACTCTCCGACAGGTTCGCGCTCCCCAGATACACCCACCCACGCCCCTTTTTGCCCCGACTCGGCCTCACAAAAGCCACCTTTGAGTGCATTACCACCCCCTGCCGCCTCGAGCGACAGACACGCAGCACCTCGTGTGGAAATGTCGCCGCCTTCCACCACTTGGGCTGGAAGCATATCGTTCCTGCGCCCTGTGTCCCCCCCAACCACCCTATCGGTCAGCCCCAATTTGCACAACACATGTGATAGTCTGGGACAGCCACTCACGTCTCTCCCTCCCTTGCTAGAGGCCACAGTGGCCTCGGAAGGGTAGTACACCCGAACATGATCCAGCACGTCATCCGAGACCTTCTTGTGGGTTGGGGTTCTGTTCTCCAGCTCTTTCAACCCCGAATCGCCTGGATAAATGTGTGTCAATTACATCGCCTTGGGGTAATTGCTCAAGTAGCACATGGTGTCGCGATGGACGATGTTGACATGTGGAGGTAAGTCGACCTACCTTGACAAGCGTTATAGACGGAGTTGACCAAGCTACTGTTGACAGCACCGAGGGTGGCACACTGCAGAAATTTTCATCAGAATCTCGGCCGCGATCTGTACGATGTGGGAAGATGAAGATGACATACCACATAGTCGAGCTCGATGGCATTGTTGGACGCAAGACCGAGAGCATCAACCGCCCGACCCAATCCAGGGTATCCTGCAGTTGACCGTCAGTTATCGTCAGCCTTCAACCATCATCGGCCTGTCGATGCCATCGCCGAAACCTGGAACACATCACTCACCTGTTCGTTTCCAAGCCTCATCAGTGGTATGAGAGCCAACACTAGAAGCAGTCAGTATTTGTCGGGACCTTTGTTTATTTCCTCTTTTTTTTTTTTTGGAAAAAAAAAGATTAAAAAAAAGAAAGAAAAGTAAAAGGAATAACTCTATGCTTTGATGATGTGAAAAAAGACGAGACAGTGTGTGATTTATGAATCTGGGAGTCTGAATTGAATGGAAGGTGAGCTTGACATTGTCTTGACCTCGTCTCGACCTTGATGTGTCATTGAACCCCAGCCACATGGCACAGGGGTCAATACATTTTGCCATAAGAGGGCAAACATCCCCCCTGAGCTTTCACTAGCGCACCGCTCATGACAAGAAGAAAACTAATACAGAAAGAAAAGTAAAAGGAGGGAGAAGGGAAATGCAAGGTGAAGAAGAAACAAGAGCGGGAAAACAAGACAGAGAGAAAAGCAAAGGGAGGTAAATATAAAGGCGGTGAGAAGAGGGAAAGATCTGACTGAACCATTGCGTTCTCATGGTGAACCACTTGGTCTTCTGTAGAATGCCGTTGCCGAGCCGTGCATTGCTTGGCAGGGTCTCTTGCAACGGAGGCAAAGGCTCTGCGGTAGCTTCCAGGCAGACACAAATGGGGATCAAGACAAAATCGCGAGAGGAAACGGCAGGCTTACATGGTATGAACAAAGCCATAACGCCTCGTCGCCGAAAAGTCGTAACTCCGCAAGCTATTGATCAACAATGGGTCCACGCCCTGCGCCATGAGAAAGTACAAGAGATCCTCGCCAAAGGAGGTAAGTCCGTCTCTTTGAACTGCGTCTCGTTCTTCAGTGGTGTTGAACTTGGGGAGATCGATTAAAAAGACCATCTGCAGTTTCTCCGTGTTAGCAGGCTGAGATGGCTGGCCAATTAATGTGCAATGACAGATCGAGGCGTGACTGGCGGTCAGTAGGAGAGGTGTCCAGGGTTAGATAAGGGGCCTGATAGGAGTGAGGTCCATACATTCTCCATAGTCCCCGTCTCTCCCCAGTCATACGACATAAAGTTCCCCGTCGGAACAACGATCCGCATGTACTTCTCATACTTGAGCAGCATCAACTTGGAATGCATCGACCCCATAGCCTGCATAGGCGGGAAGCAGAACCGGATCCTGCTTTTGGGCACATTATTCCGCATCTCCTCCTTCTAATGGCAGGGTGGCAGTCCTGGTAAGTAATGGTCCTTTTCCTTTTCGGTGGAGTCCAGTGGATGATATAGCTTACCTGTGCTTCGCTGTTCGCAAAAGCGACCAAATAAAGTTTAGTCCGGGAGATATCGATCTTTGACAGCATCCAGTCTTCATCCCACTGGAATGAGCTGATTACGGCCAGTTCCAGAAAATCTTTCTGCAAAACCTCCTCGATCTTGATGTCGTCACCCACACGAGGGTAGCTTGGGTAGATCCACGTCTTCTTGACGACGCCGCGAGGGAATGGAAGCGTGCTGGACTGGGTATTGCTTGGAGAAGACCCTGCTGGAGAGACATGGTTGATGGAATGAGGATGGCCAAGGGAGCTAAATGACGAGTTATTCTTCGCATTTGCCAGCCCCCATATCCCCCCTGAACCAATCATGCCTTCTGAGCTAACCTTGACTGCTAGCGAAGAGCGGTCTTTGTCGCTCTTGTTTCTCTGATCCTCTCCTTGGGTACTGAACCCCTTGTCGCCTACGGTTCTGGGACGCTGTGCCGAACGGGAGTCCAAACTGGAGTACTCGGTAGACGCCTCAGGCGATGCCTTTCTTTTCCTTTGGGCAAGCCGAGCAAGACGTTCTTCCTCCATCTTCTTCCTGTCTAACCCGAGAGCTGAGAGACCAGTTGCTAACGATGAGGGTGTTGGAGCAGGATCGGGATGTCTCGAGGCAGACATCGAGATTGGGATGACTGCGGGTCTAGGTTTGTCCCTGTCGTTGGTACCCTCGTCACCAGGTCGACTTGCTCGAGCAGCGTCTTCGGCGGCCGGTGACTCCTCATCAAGGGTCAAGTCGATCGTCTCATGCGGTCCTTGATGCTTGGTACGTCGGGAACCTGGGTCCTGGCCAAGTGAGAGAGCAATGGCGATGCGAAGGTCCTCATCCTCGGTGTCACTCCCACTGAGCTCGATAACCTCCCGTTCCTCAGACATTTTCACCGTCGAAGGAACGACAAAAAATCGAAAGCGAAAATGGGAATCAAGGGTGAAAATTTCTGCAATTAAAAGATTAAAATATCAAAATATGTGTGAGTTGTTCAAGGTTTTGCTCCCTTTTTTTGGTGACTCTTTTTAATGGTGGGCTGTCTTGGGCGAGAAGGCTGTAATAAGGTTGTTCTGCCCTCGAGTCGCGACCTTGAGCTGGATACTGGGACGGCTGCTGGACCACACTCTTCGATATGAGCAAAGGATCTGAAATGCTAACACACCACTTCAGGTCTCGTCCTGTGAAATATGCAACTTGGTATGAGACGACAGACAAAATACAGGTGCGCAAAGAGGGCAAGTGGCTCGCTCTATTGCTGGGTTTCGTAGGCAGCCAAGGATTTTCAAACCATCACCAAACATGCGTGGATACTTTGCTTTTGAGGCGTGAGAAGGCACGCATATGGAAGGCTCCTCCCTTTTTATTGAGAGAGACGTCTGACATCAACGCGATGCGATTCAAGGCAAACCAAGATGCAAGGGGGCAAACGACGCGCGCTCACGTGACCTATTTAGACACACGGTCATTCAAGTCGCAGAAGACAGCACACCACAAATGTTCTTACACTCATCCACGGCCATTAATGATGTAGCAGGAAAGAGTCCCACTTGAGGACAGAAATTTTGGCAATCTTAATAATAGGTGGTAATAATGGATCAATAAACTTCAACACACTACCTTGAGCCCCAGTGTCAGCACTGTCAATATTGCCGGCAGTCGGCAGGGAAACAGGAGCCAAAGTGCTGAACTTTATCCATGCCATCCTAACTGAGGAGTTCGAGTTCTGATGTCCTCATCCCTTTACTCTGTTCTGGCTTTCGAGTCTTATGTCTACAGGAGCATAACCCTAACCCCCAGAAGGGCCCCTTGTTCTCAAGTTGGGCGATGCCCACTCACGGAAGAAACAAAAAGGCAAGGGGCACGAGTATGTGTCTACCTGACTGTTCAACTGATAATTCCAACTGTACCGGTAGGATGTGACTTCTAGGTACTAAAGGATGGCAGTTCAACTTCCCCATAGTCCTCCTTAGCAGAGGGATCGGACAGCGGCAACTAAAAGCCGCTGAATACACCGTATGAATTTGTTGAGAAACCTTCTTGTAGTTTGCCTGGGGATCTATTAGAAAAAGAGGTACGGGCATAAAGTTCCGAAGTAGTACAATACAAATTTGCTGGCAAACCATGACGATATAAAAAATGTGTCTAAAAAGCCATGTTCCATATCGATGTTGCCTATGCCCGTATACTGACCTGACCTACACCAATCTCCGAGTCGAGAACCCCATCTCCAGCATCATCATCATGTCAGCACAGTCTATCAGTGTCATTTACTTATCCTGCGGCCAAGCCCCGTAGGCAGCCTACTCTTTTCTACAAGACAATTCACGGCAGCACGCAGTATATCACACCCAACTCGCCCTTATAATCATCATCACATAACATTTTACCACCGCTCTTCTCCGCTCAAAATAGCCCATCTTACTAGGTACCCATTACCCCCAACTCCCTAAAACTCCTTTTACCCCCTATTCGAACATTCAACCCTCTCCGCCCTAATACTGCCAAAGCACCTTGTGATAAACACACCTACTCCCGAGCACTTTATACTCCCCCCCGGTAATCCAGCTATCATTCGTCGCCAATTTTGCAAACACGCTCGCCCCCTTCCACACAACAACCTGCTCGTCCATCTCCCTCGCACTCCTGCTCACCAAAATCTTTTCCTGCAGGTCCGGCCTCCTCGCCCTCAACCTCTCCTCCAGAAATGGCGCAAAATGCGGAATTTTTGCACCCCCACCAACAACCATGATACTCCCCAACAATTCCCGAACCTTTTTCTCGTCGCCTTTCGCGGCGTTTTGGATCGAGGTCATGATTGCGATATCGAGGGGAGCCACCGGGAGGACCGAGTCCCGCTCGGTAGCGAGGTCCTTGGCTGTTCGCTGGAGCGGTTGGTTATTGCTGGAGGTTGCGTTGTCGAACGAGGTGGTGGGTAGGAGGAACGATCCATTAGGGGCGGGGGTGCCGCCGTTTCGGGCGGAGGGCGCTGGGGAGTCGTTTAGGTCGCGGGAGGAGGCGCCAAAGATGTAAGGGGCGGGAACGGGGGTTGATACGCCGGCGTCGGGGGCTGGGGAGGGGGCCTTGGAGGTGCCGGGGGTGGCGCTGGCGTTGTTGTTGTTGTTGTGGGCGAGGAAGTTGAAGGGGTTGGATCGTTCCTTGCTAGGGGTAGCCATGCCAATCTCCCCAGGGGCCCCGGTGAAAGAAGAAGCTGGGATGGTGGTTTGAGTGACAGAGGGTTGGATGTGCGCCAAGATGGCGAGCTGGGCGGCGGAGGTTGGATCGTCCGGCATATCGACATCATAAGCGTTGTAGGACCGATCGATCAGATGCCGCCTCTTGTCGAGCTTGTGACTGTTGTCGAATATTGATGGGTCGTAGAAGCCCATGGGGGCGAGGATGACTTCGTCGTAACACTTGAACATGTACTTTCGTGTTGGCTGGTTAGGTGCGCGAAGGTGGAAGTCGTAGTTTTGGACGGAGATGTTCGCCTGTGATAAAGTGCAGTACTTGATCTTGAGCTCCTCTGCCAGCAGGAAATCATATCGCCTGCGGAGATTGATCTCTTGATACGGAAAGTTGTCATAGAGCATCATCTTGATAAAGGTCTCCGTAACATCCCAACCGCCAAACTTGAGGTTGATCCGCGAGTCCTCAATGCAAAGACCGTCTTCCACGCAGGCAATGGAGGTCTTTTGCGCGCCGCAATCCACTACGCAAGCTTGAGTGTAGCCGGCACCGAACGTCGCGGCCATGCTCTCCTGAATAAATGATACCCTGCTAAATTCGAACCACTCTATGCAGAGATGCAAAAGCTGCTCGACGTACTTCTTATCGTAAAGATCTGGGATAATGATGACGCAGCTGTACTGCTTCCATTCTGTGCTCTTCTTCAACCCTAATTCCCACCGAAAGGCTCGGTCCAATATCGTCTCGAGATCGTTGAAAAGATGCGCTTGAGTAGGGTACTCGTTCTCATTCAACCAGCCATTCTGGATTGGCCTCCACAACTTGAACTTGGGGTTGGAGTCATCTGGTACACGTTGGGCTTGGTGGCCGATGAAAACTGAGGTCTCCGAGGCCCCATCCTCCATGGTACTGACATCGGTCCACTCAACCTGGAGAGGGTCGTTGTGTTGCGAGATGATTTCCGGCTCTGTTCGCCTGTTGAAATTGACGACAAGGTCCTTGGAATTAGGCAATACCTTCCGCTTGTTTTGGCGCATATCCACCTTCAGATCGTTGCACATCTTCTGATACTTCTTTGACCACTCCTCGCCGTGCTGCTGATCCATGCCCCGCTCCTCAAACTTGCGTCTTGGTAGCGCCTCGTACATGTCGGACTCGGTCTGTGGGTATTTTGTCGCAAGCACCATGGGAATGGTCTTGGGAAGGGCATCACTCGCAAAGCCGAGCCGCATATTCTGGCTTCCGGGGTGTATTACAATGATCTTGGACGGGTCCATATATGACGAGGAAGGACCGCCGTCCTCGCCCTGGAGGTCGTCGACGGGAAGCGCAACCTCGCCATTGGTGTTGTTGAGTGCGCGATCGCGGTCTTTGGCGTTTTGTACAAGTCGATCTCGGTTCGCCTCTGCTTGAAGCCTCAGCGACAAGATCTGGTCATCGCGCTTCATGTAATCCCTGCCCGGCCCATGTCAGTGTCTTTGGTGCGCCCGGTTGTCCAGCACACTGGCCATCCCTTACGTGTAGTAATTTTTCTGGTTGATTGGTGGCACGTCAGGCCAGCTCGTTTGCTTCATGCCATTGTCGGTGCGCTCGAGTCCTGGTGATGGTAATGAGCAATTGACCAGTTCGCCCAAGTCGACCGAAACTTACCCTCCCTCGCGAGGACACGCTCGCTGACTTTGCCGACCATCTTGGCTGGGGATTCTGGTGATGCTGTTGACTATATGCTGCGGATGAATACTGATGGATCTATTGCAGCTGTTGTTGCGAAATCGGGCGCTGAAATCAAAACTTTAAGGGGCACTCGTCGGTGGGACGCGCTGCTTTGACACAGTGAAGCAGTGTATTAATACTGAACGCGCTTCTCGTCTTAGTACCTAGAGACGGGGCAAGAAAGAAGCCGATATGCGCGGGGCGGTATTGTACTGGCTCGTCGATGTTATTCAGACCCAAATTTTCGTCCTGTGATGCTCCTGTTTGTGGGCAAGACTTCGGAGGTTGTTGCTCTCTATTTTGTGCCGCTTCAAGCTGGCTGCTGGTTGAATTTGGCCGCCATTTGCGAGCTTCACAGCACTGTCGGGATTAATCCCACGAGGCTGGTGAGCCCCTGCCGGTGGTGGCAGATCCACGCTAACCTAATCTGGCGATAGCGCCATAGATATCTTGACCGCCTGCCGAATATGGACATTTGTGGCCTTCTCAACCACTTACATCGGATGCCGAGGACTTCAATGTTCGCACCAATCCAAAGTGAACAATATTTACAGGATCACTATAATAATTAAATCGAAGACGATCACTATATTCACCAACTTTCTTCCCAAGCGAAGAAATAACCCCTGAGTCAAGCCAGCTTGCAACAAAAATTCTGCCAGCTGCCTCAACCTGCCACCAGCTGCCCGCCAGCCCTATGACGTCGCCACTTACACGCATCCTCAAGAGATGAACACCTCACCTTTAACAATCAAAGAGTTTCACTATTTCAACACTCGTACCATTTAAATTTTACCTTCACTCATCCCCAATTATCAACAATCGCCAAAAAGACAAAATGGCACCAATCCCCCTCCACACCAACTCCCCCATCAACCCTGCCAAAGCCAGCGGTATAACCCCCCAGACCGCCTCCCCTGACAACAACCCCCTATCATCAGACCAGCAACCAACTCCGACCAAAACAACCTCTATTCCTCCTCAAAACGGCCCACCATCCCCCCAACCAGGCGCAACCCCCCACCTCCCAGCCGTAACCCCTTTTCCAACCTCATCCGGCGGCCCCCTACCCCCACAACCAGCAGCTGCCTCAGCTATAACACCCGCACCAAGCTATCCTCCCCCGCCTCAGACGTCAGTCCCAGCTCCGGAAAGACCTTACAACCAGCGCGGAACTTCCACGGCTTTTACTCCTAGGACGGCGACAGGGGCTGCGGTTTTGCCTGGGCCGAGTCCCTATGAGACTGGATATCAGCAACGAACAGGGTATCAACCCAGCGGGGGACAGGTCGAGACAGAAGGGGAGGGTACGGTGTTGGGATCTGTGATGGGGTACGCGAAGGCTGCGGGGGAGAGACTGAGTGAGGCGGAGAGGGAGGTTTGGAGGAGGATTAATGGGGAGAAGTGAACTCTGCTCGTCACATGTCAGAAGCGAAGGGCGGAGAGAGAGACCAGGGCTGTGAGGATGGTTTGGGCTAGAAACCCGGAAGGGCCGGTGCTATGATAGAAACTGGGTTAACAAGGGAGGAGATTAATGAGATGGGTTACCTATACTAAAGCGGGGGAGTGTTTGCTGAAGTGAAGTATGATGATGTTGTGTTGTGTATGCCTTTTGGTTCTTACACTCAGGGGGTTTCTTTAGTGCTTTACAATGAGGACGTAGCTAGTGCGGCCAGTCACTTGTTATTCGGTAATATCTTCTTGTGTCTTTGCTCTTTGTAGGTTACTATATGAGATTATTACACGCCCATATTTCGGACAGTTATATGGGTCATCTATTCCTCGCGATCATTTGACATGCCATTGGTGAAATTATATAGTCAACTTTGACCACATAGTAAGATCCCCAACTCTGATAAGCCGAGCGTGTTCGGTCAGACGCGGCGATGTGACGAATATATGGCTTGGAGCAACAAGTCCAGCTTTTTATACTGCTATTGACTACCTAGGGAACACACGAAAGATCGAATTTGCCAAACGGTTCCCAGGCTTCTGGAATGAATCCTGGATCCTGTCCCAAGATTCGTCGAGTCCAGGTGGACACGTGGCCAATGTTACTAGCAATGAAACAAAAGATTTTAGATCTAGCGAGATTTTGACAGATGTTACGATTATGCCGAGGGGACAGGGAAACGATGCCGCCGTATCGGTTGATCATGGGGGGATGCCAACGTTGTCATTGGGAGTGTGAGGGTAGGACAGAGAGACAAGGAGATGAATCCGCCTGGTATAAGCTTTGCGGCGCGTGGTTGTTTTGTACGGCAAAGAATTGAAGGAAGATGCGGCATGAAAGTAAGAAGCAGGCATACGTATACCTTTTACTTACCGTCTAGGGTTGGTCCCTTGCTGCCCGCCATTTCGGGTCTCTTACACTGATCATGATCTTCTTGGAACCATCTAAAACTTTGCCAATTTGGGAGGAGTTGGGAGACAAAAGTACACGTAGGATTGTCTTCGTTTTGCGGTCATGGACGATGAATGAGATAGTTTCAAGTTACATTTTCCGCTGATGATGAAAACCGGGAACAAATCCTACCTATCAGCTTGGTTCAGCTACCTGTGCTTGTCACTGCCCGAGTTAGTTTACGCTTGCCAAAGGACTGGTGGTTTTCCTCTTGACAGATCATCTGATTGAAGAAAATACTGATGCCATGTCTACGCTTACCAGGGGAGATGGTGTTTTTTCCTTCTTGTCAGACCATCTGAACAAGGCGGACATGATGAAGAGATAACAAGACCGGGTTGTCGTTCCGGGTTGCCCGCCGAGTCAGTCGGGTTTGCACGAGTTGGTAAGCCCAAGACAAATCAGGATTTCGGACGGAAGTGGTAGCGTGTGCATAATGTTTGGTGACAGGAGATTTCGGATATATCCCTCATATCATCAGTTCTTACGTATGTGTTATCTCATCGCTGAGACCCCCTCGGCTGTGGTGTTCGTCTGAATGTGAGCCGAACGGAATAGACGGGCCTGGTTAACTGACCGGGACGGAGAAGCGTCCACATCAGATATAGGACGATTAGATGCAAGAATTGGTCGAACCATGTGACGAGAACGGAACGGACCAAGTCCCGCAATGGGGAACCTTGGATCTTCTATCGCTCCATCTACGCGTGCTCGGCACCGACGGCTTGGCCCGATATCTGTGGGCTGCCTTGTCCTACATACCTTGCCCTAAGGTCGCTTGCTTGCTGATCGAGGCTGTTATGGCCTTCCTCCTTCAGATGAGTTGGACGCCATGCTCGTATAAGTGTGGCATAAAGGAAGACCCCCACGCCTGCGAGGGTTGTCCACGTAAACCCACCACATCAGGTACGTGTATGTGTGTGAGTGCTTCCGGAAAGAAAGAGGGCGGAAACAGCAGGCGGCCTCTTTCTTCTGTGTATCTGGTCTTCTGATGGGAGGATCGCACTGTCATTGGTGTAGTGATCTCCATAAGAGCCGAGTTATGGGCCGCGGACGGACGGTTAAAAGGCGAAATAATTTCCCAAACGGGATGACTTTGTTATGCAAAACCTGCCCAGTGAGCTGCCATCTACACGTTATAGCACATACCGCACCCACATACCGACCGGACTCCACGGTGGGCTGCTGGAGACAAGAAAAAGCGAGCATGCGGGCTCGCCGGAATAGCAACTTGGATGTAGGGGCAGACACCCTTGTACGGAACATGTCATCGAAGGTCTGTAGAAGAAACACTAGCGTCCGAGCACCGGGGGATTTGGCTTGACAAGGTGACAGATGCCAGGGTACGGTGAAAATGTTGGCGGAATCCATTGTCAGTGATCCGTGAGGAACAAGGCCCCCAGGAAAGGTGGCGTTCTTGGTTGGTCACGTTGGCCATTCTGGAAGTCAGTATGAAGGAAGTGAGCTCACCGGCACTGATCGAGGTGTAATGAGTAGATTGATCCGCAGTGGCCTGACAGTGCCGTGGGGTGAGACGGGCAGATTGGGGACCACAGGGATGACGCAGGTACGGGACCGACTGTCAGGCACAAGGCAGAGAGAGGCACAGCTTCGGCCTGGCCTTTCTTCCCCGCACAAGACCGATGTCCTCCTTTGCTAGAACGACTGCCGGCTGTGGTCCAGCTGGTGGGCCAAAGCTTGGCTCGACGACGTTAGTAATACAGACGACCATTCATCCCATTCGCACAACCTCAGCACCATCTCGTCTGTACTACACACATACAGCCCTATAAGCCAAAATGGTTATTACTATGAATATCACGCCAGGCCACCCTTGACCACTCAGGCCTTAAGACGGGATCCTAAGAGATGAAGACGCCACCGCGGACGTGGAGGCCAGAACCCAGGCAATCAGAGATCAGCTCCCAAGAGACGGGCAGACGGACAGCATGAACAACGACCGGCCGAGCGGCGTGGCGAAGTCGGTTGGTTTCGAACAAAAGATGGAGGGACTGGGTCTGCGAGCTGGATTGGGGGAAACAAAATGGCAGCCTCTGGGTATGAAGGAGCACTGCAGTAGAAGACGAGAACGAAGGAAAATGTCATGAGTTCCAAACAATGCCAAGTAGATCCTGTTCAGGAACGGGCAACTGAGGCAACGACAGAGAAACACACCAGGAGAAGTTTTATGGTTCGAGATCCACTGGATCAGCCTTCCTTCGTATCATCTTTCTTACACTGTCAAACACTGGGCGGGCAGAGGTGTCTGGAGGTGGCTGTGGGGATGGAGATGGCGGACGTGCTGCAACGTGACCAAACCATCTGTCATCTGCAGTCCACAGACCATTCTATAATTAATATCGACGATGCGATGCAGAGACGGGAGGCTGCCGAACCGAAATAGTGTCGCTGAGAGAGCAAGGCCGAACTGGCGCGAGTTGCGGGGTATATCTGTAAGGCGGAATTAGGCACGGAGTACACTGGGGGGACTCGGCACTGACTCCCAGTCAGGCAACATTCGGAGGATTGCGATCTGGAATGGATCTCAACAAAGAAAAAAAAAAAAAAAAGTCGTTGACCGTTGAGCGAATTTGAGAGATGGCGGAGAATCAATCGATTCAGGACTTGTAGCGTGACATGGGTCAATGTCTGCGACAGATCTGAGACAGCTAGCGACAGGGACCCCTGCTGCCGATTACCTCAGCAGCGAATCACGACACGGGCTGGACCCACTGCAACGTCAACCTCAAACCCGCTGCCCCGTGCTCAGGGCGTCCAGTCGCGTCTCTCTTTCCAACGACATCTCTTGGTTGTATGGACTTCCCACTCTCCGTCCTGCGATATCCCAACCTACCACTGAGGCTAAACGAATGTTTCTCGCGGGATTCAAAACATCTTGAACACTTGCAGATTCGCTACCGGCTTCACCAGAACCTCGCATTCGCGTCTGCCGATATCAAATCGCTGATTTGTTTGCCAACATCTGGAAATACCGTCGCCCATGGCCAATAAAGAAACCCTCTCCAGATCCCATCTCTGTGCACGGTCGAGCCGGCCGTGTTTGCGTCTGGCTGCCGCCCCCGACCCGTTACGCCGGCCACTCACACCCGCAGGTCTGGTTATCAGATGTCGGGGATGGGACATGTAGAAGATGTTTGGCAGCGGCATCTAGAAGACTTGAGCCTTGGACTTGACCAGCAGGATCCCTCGCCTTATTATTACACCTCGACTATTTTCTGATGCGATGCATTTCACCTAGGGTGCCCGCCTACACGCACGCAATATGCCTATCGTCCGGTGTGGTGCGCCGCCTCGAGGCCACATCACGGACACGCGGCCGGGGTCTCGATCTACACACCAGGCAAAGACAGGAGAGAAAACCCCCCAGAAAGTCAGAAACTAAGATCCGGATCGCCCATGCCAAAACGGCGCCCGTTGCTCGATGCGGTCTTGCCAAACATGCTCTGTCGTGATCTCCACTGGGGATCCTGGGCCAGGTTGCGAATCGGTTTCTGCTCACGCTCACAGCGGCTACTGCAACTCACATTGATTAATACACCATACCGGATTTTCGGTGCAGAACCGCAACTGGCTGTGCCAGGTTGCCTGTCAAACAAATCGTCGCGGGATGGCCAGCCCTTGGTCCGTGAGCGCTCCCGCACTGTCTGGCCTCGACAGCGGGTGGACGTTGGGGTCGACCAAGGTGTCACCCAAGACTACACACCCTGCTATTCGTTGTTTTCCTTCTTGTTCCTATTTTCTTTTTGCTTTCGACCCCCAACAACTCTATTTTCTCTGCCGACGGGATATCTCGAGGTTGCCACTCTCAACGCTCGCTCTCGGGGCGTGATGCTGAGACAAGCCACCTCCTCGGTATCTTCCCATGGCCTTATCCAGCCTCAGCCTCCACAGGGCCGAGTCCCAGGCTGGAATAGCCTTGCGTGCCCTGTCACCCCCTTTGTCTTGTCCAAGTGGATATCCCCCTCCGCTGTCTGTCTTCTCTGGGACAGACTACGCTCATTCTGTTCACCAACGTCCGCTACTCGTCTCGATATTCCGTTCCTGGCCTTCTTCTGCCGGCCGTTGTCTCCTGGCCTCATATCCTCGCTGCCCAGGCCCCAGTTCGCATCTGGTTGCTTCGGTGTTTTGTCCAGGTTCCCCTTCTTTCCCAATGGAGAAAGGAATGTTCTGAACCCAAACCCTGGTTCAGCCCACCCTTCTCCATCCTCTCATACCGCACCCTCGTCCTCGCGCACACCTCCTGCTGTTCCGTCATCGATGAACAGATGTAACCCTGCCTGACCCCCCCTGTCCATCGCTGCCCACCCTGCCCCTCATATGATCCTTGCCCATCGTCCTCTGGGGTAGGCCAAGCAGATTCTCGCACACCACCTGTCCTTGACATCCACAGACACAGGTCAGGTTTGTATCAGGAAAATCCGGCTTAGACCCTACCGACGTTCCGAGCTTGACCGTGCTGAGCTATAGGCCCCTCCCCTTCCACCGTCCCTCGGGCGGGCCCTCTTGGTTCAACGGTACTTTTTTCTTCTTCTCATATACCCCCAGGGTCCTACAACGCCCCGCCATCCGGCCTTCTTTTTCCCTCTTTCCGCGTCGTCCCACCCCCCCCAAAAGTGTTCACACTGGTTCCTTCTCTTCCTTCTTCGTCAGTCACTCCTTTAACAAATATTTTTCGCCCCTTATATCGGCCTCTGGTCTATAATACCAAGAGCTGGCTCTCTTTCCCGCCTCCGGACGGACGCCAGTGTGAACCGACGGTTTGACGAGTTGCCTCTCGATCCAACTCATTACGCTCCTTTACCAGCACCCGACACTGCGACCAGTCACTCCTTGTCTCACACCATTCCCATCACCCCGACATATCTGGCCCCAACGTGAGGCTTTACATTCTTTACCTGCTACCGCTGAGGTTCAACTCGAAAGCAACCGTCCAGTCTAGTCACACCTTCGCTCTTGATACATTTTGACTATCGCTTTGGACTCGATACACCGCCAACAACGGCCACGACAGCTTCTACTTGTCCTACATTCTCCATTTGGTTGACCCGATTTTATCTGATGCTCTGGACCGGGCCCTTGAGCGTGCTATAGTTCCCAGTAAGTTACAACAAAACGGCTTGTGAGCACCCCATGATACACAAGCGGGGGGCCCCTCGACTGCCAGGGCTCATTCCGCTCGAGTATTCATGCTAACCTTTGGATGGTTGGCTACTCTCAGCTTCCGGTAAATCTTAGATTAACCATACACTTTTTTTTATTTTTCTAAATCAGAACCGTCTTGTTATGGATTCCTCTCAATTGTACGCCATCCCCGTTGCTTGCTACTCCCTCTGAACCAGGGACACTGGAACTTACATGTATGCTATAGACGGCAGCCAATCCAGATACCAGCCTTCAGCTTCGAAAATTCCGAGAATCAATTTGGGAGAGAGATAACATCGCCTCATCCTCAACC
This sequence comes from Triangularia setosa, assembly GCA_033296915.1. Taxonomy (NCBI): domain Eukaryota; kingdom Fungi; phylum Ascomycota; class Sordariomycetes; order Sordariales; family Podosporaceae; genus Triangularia; species Triangularia setosa. The sequence continues at coordinate 120,981 of MU866110.1, read as the reverse complement.
TGTCGTCACCATGAACGGTGGTACGATGCCTCCAAAGACCGAGGCGATGACGGCGTCGCAGGGCATGTGGACAACGCCGACATCCCAGGGGATGAGACCAAGGCCTGCGACTATTCACGAAGGCTTCTCGTACTGCGTTGCGGAGCCGTACGAGGGTTTGCCAGCTTGGGACTCGTCATCTTTGCAGATGCAGCAAACACCTAGCGACGGCATGTCATCGAGGCCTATCTCCATGCACCAGGACTTCTACCCGGCTACTACATTGGAGAGCAGTGAGTGTTTTAGCAGAGGAGGCTATAGCGGCTTCGAGGGGCTAACCATCCCCTCAGATTCGTGGCCGCAAAAGCCTTGCGATGACCATTTCGAAATTCATGGGTTGGAGTCGGAGATGAACATTGGGCAGGCTTACACCACCGACGAGGCGATCCCTATTCTCGATCTCAGGTATCCCGGTCAACCGGTAGAAGGCGATTCGAACAACTTTGAGAATGGGCTGAACCCGCGCAGAATGTCTGGGTCGTCCTTCACAGTGTCGACGTCTGGCGGCATGTCGGAAATGCCTCCCTATGAAGACTTCTCCACGACCCTCTCCGAAGCGCCTTCCTTCACGTCTGAATACCCGCCGCCATCCAACCGAAACTCCATGATCTCGTCTACCCAGCTGTCTCCGGTGGCCTCCCCGCGCATGACACCGCAGAGCCGGTCAGAGTTGGTCCGGACCCAAAGCAGAGGGCGTGCATCGCCTTCTCCACGGCCTGGAGTTCGTGCTGCCCCCTACTCAGTGGAAAGCGCAAGGAATAAGAGGTGGTCCACTGGTTCATACGGAACGGCGAATCGGAGACCTTCTCCTTTTGTGTACCACCCACACGATGTCTTCAACCCGCACAATCGCATGTCATCTCGCCACTCTTCTCCCACCATCGGACACGGCCCGCTTCCCCTGAATTATGGCAACCTCCAGGCAGCGCAGCAGCACCCATATCTGATGAGCAGCGCGCCGGCATTTCAGCGAAGCAGTATGCTCCTGCCTACGCAACTTCCGTCGCATGTGTTTCACCATGACCCGCATCAGCATCATCCTCATCAGTTTGAGAACGCGCCGCCATTGCTCTCGCACGGACTGTTCCGCATGCTGCAGAGCAATGCCGACCCCCACTCTCTCCACAGCCACTATGCTGACCTTTCTGACCCGCCTGATTTGTACGCTGCTCTTCAGGAAGAGCAGATTCCTCCACCGCCGGAGGACATGAACCCATCGGACCCCGACTTGATCCCTCATGAGCAAGAGCTGAGATTTGAGGGTGACTTGTACACCCCGAGATGGGTCCGTGGACATGGTAACAAGCGGGAAGGATGGTGTGGTATTTGCAAGCCCGGAAGATGGCTTGTTCTGAAGAACTCAGCTTTCTGGTACGACAAGAGTTTCACGCACGGCATCAGCGCCGCGACGGGCAGCCCATTCCAGGAACCTCAAGAGACGAGGCGCATGGATGGCAACCCCGATGTCTGGGAAGGGCTCTGCAGCAGCTGCAACGAATGGATTGCACTGGTTAGCAGCAAGAAGAAGGGGACAACTTGGTTCAGGCACGCCTACAAGTGCCATACGCACCCAAAGATCAAGGACGCGCCCAAGCGTAGAAGGGAGAGCAGTCACACCCGCGCTCTGGCAGCCAACAACATGCCAAAGCCGACAACAAACCCGTTGACGCCTCAGGTGACACCGCAGGTGTCAATGACAAACACCCCTGCTCAAGCTCCCCTTCAGTCTCAGCCCCAGCACCAAGCTCAACCGGCTCAGAACCAGAGGCAGACTCCAACCCCCGTGCAAAGCCAGCACCCGCCGCACGGTCCGCCTCCACCACCTCCGGCACAGCACCAGCAGTCCCCTCAGGAGCAACAGAACCAGCATCACCAACACCAGCAGCCTCCGCCACCGCAGCCGGTTATCCAGCTGCAGCCTCCACCGGTCCGTCACTTCCACCGACATCTCCCACCTCACCTTCAGCTCCATCCGACGTCAGCCCCCCCGCAGCCACCCAGGACAGCCATCATGAGCCCTATCCCTCATATGGCTCCCGTGGACGGCTTTGCGAACATGATTTAGACGTCACTGGGTGGCGAGGTTTTCCTACCTTGCACTTTCTATCGCTATGAATGCCGTTATGACCCTCGATACCAAAATTTGATCAGATCATTATTTCATTTATTCCTGGATGATGATAATGAACTCCAATTTCTTTTTGGATATAATTTTCACACTTTGGAGCAAGGTTATAGACTGGCATGGAGCATGTTTTCTCTCTCCTTTTTTTTTTGGGTTGGGGGGGGGGGAGAAGGACCAATGGTTGAGGTGGACGACGCTTCTCTCTTTTTGATTCTTCAACAATTTAACCTTTTGTCAAGGGTTTAATTTTCCAAAATCAATCACTTATCAAAGTATCTTGTCTTTCCCTCTCTCTCCGCTCTTGGACAACCGCAACTTCGATTCTTTGCACATTATTTGATTTCCTCCTTCTTTTTTTTCTGGTTTTGACTTTCCTGTTCCTTTCCCTTTCGGGTTTTTTTTTTCTTCGTATGGCTGGTTCATCCGTTTTTCTCTTTTTGTTCAAATGGCTTTTGATTTCTTGAATTTTTTCATTTATTTTGCGTTTTGGTATTTTAATTAGGATAGCTTTTTGTTTGCAGTAGGTAGTACACACACACACACACACAGACATGGTGAAAGTGTCTTATGATGAACAGTAGTTTAGATACCCCTTTTGGATGGAAGTAAAAAGAGGAGGACACACTAGGATGGATGGTACTGGGAGGGGCTTGATGGAAGATGAAGAGGGGAGGAAGAGGAGGGTATTTACCTGGAGAGAGGGAATGGGGGGTTACATAGCGAATTGATGCTTTTTTCTGCCTTGACATGGCTTTTTTGTTGAATGTGATTTGGAATGGTGAAAGCCTTGATTGCATCTCTCACAGAGTCGTACATAGCCCGCCACACCTACATACCTTACCTTCTACGTCGTGGACAAAAGAAAAAAGAGACTGCTAATAGGCCTATGGGCTATCTATCCATATCTTTTAAAGCCTGTGTTTTTATGTAGCGGTTTCCTCTTTTTTTTTAATCCACAATGTGCCTTTCAAAAGGTGATTCCTTGATTCATTACAAACACCGTCGTATTCCCGTCTCATAACCGCTCTAGGCCCAAGTCAATTCCAACTTCACGCTCGTTGCGTTCAACCGCCCCCCAGACCTTGGAAGGAAATTTGGCATGTGTGCTTCATTATGATCGAGATCGGAGAAATACAGCAGCGGCATGAAGCGGATTTGCCGGGCAGTACATCATCGATCATGGAAAATTTCAATCAGTGGGTGGGCGGGTAGCAAAGTTTATGCGATCCATCCCACCCATCCCATTCTCTTCCCTCTCCGCAATGGTCAAGGGAACCCTGCTCGGATAGAGAAAATATTGCGGGGAACCTTGACGGTTTGTATATGCTCAGTGTCCATCCCGATTCTCATCAGTCTCGTCCAGCAGCTGAGCGAAAAGAGGGGGGTGATACCTTCATCTCTAGTATTGGAGTGGAGGCTTATGCCAAAAAAAACCAAAAAAAAAAAAAAAAAAAAAAAAAAAACCCCTGGAGATGACGTGCTTTCTTGTGAACCGGTGAGGCTGAGATTGTGGTGGCTTTAAGAGAGAGCGGGTGATAACCGCCCAGGGTTAGAAGAAGAAAACCAAGGCCAGGGTTAGGTGAGCAAGGGTTACGGGTGATAGGGCGGGACAGGGATCTAAAGTGCTTGCAGATTTCAGCTCTCTTGGCGGAAGGAGGGTTAACTGAATAAGGATATTATCCCGGTTTACTGACGATGCATTGCTCCTTCTTTCCAAGGATTTCTCTAAGTTCAATTGAAGAAGGAGAAACCGACGAAGTATTGGTTGACACAAAGCAGCGGATTGGATCGATGGGATTGAGCTTGACTGAGTGAAAGGGGATTGAATGTTTTAACTGGCTCGGTTGCCCCGCCAATCAATGTCCACAAGTCCGAGTTGTGAACAGGCAGGTGTGTGTGCTGCTCCTGATGCACGAAGCTGTTGGGTGGGTGAATTGAATTTGAGGACAGCTCCTGGCCAGTCGTTGTGGGGATTGGTCTAAAGATTCAAAACTGGGTTGTTGAAAGAGGGAGTTGTTTCATCAGCCTCCTGAGGTTGCAGTGATTTGAAGGAAGGGACAGGTTAGTTACCATCTGGATGGTCTGGTGGGAAGTATTTTTGGGTTTGCATGAACTTGACAACGTCAGGGACACGGGCGAAAAGACAGAATTGAGGGAACCGGAGTCAGGCAGAACTTGGAACCTGGGGGTTTGTTTAATTACCGCCCACTCGCTATGAGTATCCGAATCAGTGAGGCTCGAGCTGCTGTGGGTGAGGGTGGTGTGGTTTCCGGGCAGGTACAGCAGTGACAGACAGCACCGATTATGCGCTAATTTGCAGCTGCAAATCCAATGCAGGAACCCAGCGATTGCCACTGGCAGAATGTACTACAACGGAGGAGAAGCATCTCATGAGGAAACAACTGATTGGATTGGTTTCTCCTTTTTGAAGGCTCATGGTTGGGAAGCAAAAGACAATCACAAGTCCAGGGTTGGATGGCCAAGATCCAAGACTTTGTTCTCCACATGTTCTCTGCCGCCTGAGGGCGCTGTTGGGACAACGAGACCTTCCCTTTTGGAGGGCAAGGTGAGAAGATTGAAATTTACCAAGATATTTCGATTAATGCAGTGAAATGGGAGCCAATGTTGATTTGGATTGCAAGAGGAGTGAAGATGGGGAAAAGAAAGTAAAAATGGCTTGGACTTTGATCGATTGATGGAAGAGGTACCCCACCACATGTCTAGGCTGCGATCTCCACCCTGCCCATATCTCCAGCTGCTGACTTGCGGGGTTGGCCTTATTGTTCACCACCAACCTTCAGCCAGAGCCCACTTCCAAGCAGGCTGCCGACAGGGGTCCTTCACAGTTGACTCATTCAGACATGATATCTTGCATGTCGCCGCCTCAGATAGCTGTGTGCAACAGCTGAGCCAATGGCTACCGACTTTCTGGTTGCCTCTTTTCTCTCCAGAGATCATTGACGAATACCCCTCTGACATGCAGGCTGAAGGATGGGAGCAACCGGGTGAGATCACGAATTCCAGGGGGGGAAGCAGAGAGATGGATATCCCACCGCCTCTCTCTAATTTCTACACATGCAGTGGCCAGCCTGCCGATGCACAGTCTCGGCCTCGGACTGCAGCGACCATGTCGGCACTAAAGCCGGAGCGGGGAACACTTCTTCTCAAGGGCTCGGGTACCTGATAACTGGATATTGGAGGCTTGCATTCCTGATGCACTGCAGCACCTCCCCTTGTCCGCTGCTCTGGGACATCTTCCCAGGGACACTCAAGACGGAGTATCTTCCCTCGACATTCAGGCTAGAGTGCTGCTAATCCTGTGAGTAAGACGCCCCTTTGGATGCTCGGAATGGGAAGGCAATCGGCCTGTACCCCCACTGTCTCTAGATTGCTGAACTGTTCTGTACTGACTGAGTTCCCGCTCAGTTAGCCGCCGGCGGTCAAACCTCGCACACAACCTCGAGGCACAGAGCCCGTCTTGTGTCGCAGGCTGTTGGTGTTTGTCTGGATTGCCGCCGTCCCAGCGAGTATCGTCAGACTCTCAAGACCCGAGGGCAATTCAGTTGTTCAGTTGATCGCTGCTGTGAACGTGAGCAGGGGCAACCTCGTGCCGCCAACCAGAGCTTCCAGGGCCCTCGCAAGCAAATCCACCCGCCCTCAGCACAGACCCGACAATAATATATCTCGGTACATTTTGTTCCAACCAGGCTTTTGCATTTCCCGGCCCCCAGGGATTTGGGAAGAGATATATTCGCGCTCTGCTCCTTCACCGGGCTTGCCAGGATTTCTTGCCCAGTTTCATTTCTCTTCTCTCCTAACGATTGATGATTACGATCAAAACTGTTTGGTAGCTTAGCCCTGTTCCCTTTTGTGTCTTGATGTCTCTCGAGCCCCGCGCATACAAAGCTCCAAAAACCGTTTACTTTACTGACCGTGCCCCCCCTAACACCAGATTTTAATGTTTACTTTGCTTACGAAACGAATGTCGACGACGCTTGGATATCTTTAATGAATATAGAGCCTAAGCCCTGATAAATTGACGAATTCACGCAGTATCATCTCTCCCGTGTCCCCGCATACCTATCCTCCCTTCCCGCTCCTCCAACAAGAGCCTCTCTACTTCGAATCTGTCTATATTGCCACTCTACCCGGCGCACCTTGGACGTCCGAAGCAACGCCGGTCAATATTTACTAGAGCGCTCGGCCCATGATATACACACTGAGAGAAATTTGAATCTGCTATGAGTGGGGATCAGCCGGTTTCTAGGTGCGCTCATGTCTTCCCTCGCTTGGGTCAGGTGGAAGGTATGTACGTTTCCGTGCTGATCTCGAAGTACCTGCAGCTTTGGCGACCCAGACGCTCAGCCGCCCACCCCCAAACAAACACCAACATCCTCGATTTTTCCGAGTCCCCGTTTCGAAACACCAAAACACAACTCGGGACGATTCGACGAGTCTGGAGGTTGGACTCCTCATTTTGCCGAGGAATACTCCGTCTTCAACTTGACACCGGGGAACCTGAGGAGCAACCAAGGTCCCTTTCCCGATTTTGGTCCGGCAACCCCATACCTTGGTTCGGCCCACAAACGGACACTGTCCACCGGGGAAACCTCTTCACCCACCACCAACCTGCAACTTCCGTCCGTTGAACCCTCCGAGATTCTACGATCCTCCCCGAGCCCACTATCAACCCCAGCTTTCCAACAGTTAACTCCAATAAGCCGGAATTCAGATAGTATTGAGAGATCTCTGAAGAAGGTACGACGTGGCACAGGGGTCGAGGAATCTCAGGGACAAACGGCGACTCCCCCGTCCTCTGCTCGGAAGGGTGAACGGAAACTCGCTCCCAAGTTCGACACGGCCGCCATGCAGAATGATCAGGGCTTCGGCCACCCAGACTTTTTGGCGACTGCCCAGCCACAGATGGGCAGCTTCGTGACCAACCCTGGCGACATGTTTTCTTATCCTTTATCGGCCCCTGCCGGTGACCCAGGATATGCACCTCAAAGGTCTTTTTGGGACCAAGATCCTAACATGGGAGGGATGGATGTTGACTTTAGTGCCAACGGCGCCAATGGTGGCGACATGTTCCAGAATCAGGCAACTTCACATCAGCCTCTAACCCCAGTCGACTGGGTGAACGCCAATTTGATGCAGGCACAGAACGTCATGGTTGGTCGTGAAAACGAGCGTGTTACTACTGGAGAACATCAGGCTCCTCTTATATCCCAGGCGCCTATGCCGGCTCTCGTAACTTCCGCAGCCGAACAGGCCATGTTTGCGGTACACTATCCCTCGACTATGGAAGACCCCTTTGGAATGAACAGTAATGGTGGAGCGGTAAACCCCGGGCTCATCTTCAGCCGGCCGCAGTCAGCGAACATTGATGCCATCTCTCATGACCAGTCCATGCAAGTTCCTATCGCACCTCGTCCTCAAACAAGCCAAGACATTATCCAGCCAACAAGCAGAGCACCATCAGCACAAAAAACAGCAACAACAGCCCGAGGTGAGTTTCGCCGTTCGTCAAGCGCGAGAAACGTACCTTCAAGCAGGCCAGACCGAGCATTGGCCAGCTCACCAATCAAGTCGGTTGGACGTCCCGGTCTCTCGCGAAGCTTCAGCGAAAATAGGGGAAAGAAGCAATCAAGTCGCCCGCCATTGCCTCCTCTTGCCCCAGCTCCTCGTCCACAATCCCAGCTGGTCGGTAACGCCGGTGTGGGCGCTAACCGGCCGATCATAAACCAACCTTCCCGCCCAAGCGGGAGGACCTCCCCCCTCAAAAGCCAACAACACTCCCGTTTGTCAAGTTTGACTTCCATCCCCGAGACTTCCGGTCCAAGAATGCGAACCCAAGCAAAATTCACCATCGACGCCAACGGCAGAGCAAGGGTGGAGACAACAGTTGTCGTAGAGACAGACGAACCGACCGGCGCAAAAAAGAGACACAGCTCCCACTCAGGCACCCAACGCCGCAGATGGACTCCTTCTGATGAGGAAGATGATGACTCCTCAACCGACGACGAAGGCCCGATTATCATCCCTAGCCGTAACGCCTCCTTTGCCCTCCCCGACCCGGTAAAACCCTCGATTATCCACCCCTTTCACCGGGCTAGTACTACCTCCGCGTCGTACACAAAAAGTTTTCAACAACAAGATGATGATAGCGACGGGGAGACGGTAGTAAATGTGAACGACATTGCCCCAGCAGGGAAAGTTCCCGGGGATGCTATCAGCGAGCTACAAAAGGTTCGAGAAGCAAGGCAGAGAAGTGGGCAGTGGCCGCCGTCTTCAGCGTCGAAGCCAAAAAGATCGTTTTCGGGAGTTGGGGGGTCGGGGAGTGCTAGTTTTGGAAATGGGTATAGAGGAAGCTATAATAATAGTAGCTTGAGTCCGGCAAGTATGACAGAGGGGAGTTTGCCTACGCCTACGGGGGAGAGGAACAGGTTGGGGGGTGGGGGCGGCATGAGGTGTGTTTGTGGGAGGGGGGAGGTGGGGAGGAATGAGTTGTTGGTTCAATGGTACGTTCACTGATGCTGTTTGTGAGAATGTGTGGGCTGATAATTGTTAGTCAATCCTGCGAAATGAACTTGCACGAGCGGTGCGTAAACGCGACGGAGACGTCGATTTACATTTGTCCTTTTTGTGCAAATGTTACACCTAGTCATCATTCCCGGGGTGGTAGTGGAGGGAGGGTAAAGGAGAGGGATAGGGGGGGGAATAGGGGGAGTTATCATGGACATGGGGGGGTGGGAGGAGGTGGTGGAGGGTCGGGGTTGGGGATTACGAGTCCGCTGGCGCATAAGAGTTTTAAGAGTTTTAGGTGAGGATTGGGGATATTTTAGGATACGAAGAAACGGTTATGATGGCAACAGACGGGATTGTATGGGACGGAAGGGAATAGGTTGGGGACAGGTTGGGATAACGGTCAGGATATGATATTTTATGCTTGGAAAGAAAATAAAAGAGGTGCCGGCAACGGTGGTTTTTGTTGTTTGAGTAGTATTGGAGTATTACCGCATGCTTTGGCGGTGAGCTAGAGTTGCTGAAGATACCCTGACGTTTTTACTGCTGCTTTTGTGAATTATAATAAGCATCGATCCGGTAATGTGTCCTGTCTGTACCTGCTCTCTGTGATGAGTTAAGTCTTCATCAAATGTACCAGCCACTTGTTTGCAGGCCAACATATCGGATTTTGTCCTTGAAGTGCCTCACTCTGGAGGACGAATGCTTTGGGACTCTGGAAAAGGAGCCCCGCTAAGGGAAAGTGCTGCAGTTCGAGTCGTATAGGGCTTTTTTTTTTTTTAGGTTAGTGTGTCTTTTGCTGGGAGAGATTGGATCAGAAGTCTGGGTTAATTTTGGCACGAGGCTGAGATTGAAGTGGCTGAAAGTTTGGATGAGACGTGAATTGTTTTGCCCAAGTTCTGTTCCTGTCCATCGCTATAAATGGACTCTACCACGATGCCGACCGCCCCCCTTTTCAAGACATCTCGAGGAGCAGAGCAACGTATATCCAGCACCGTCGTAGATAGCTTTCAGGGCAAGTTCGAAGTAACATCTATGCCTCTTTCTTTGTATACCCAACAGCAGCAATCCACCTAGTTACCTCGCCCTCACGGAGACCCTCACCCTCGGATCATGTACTCTACCCTTTGTGATTCCCCTATCTCTGGTCTTCAGCCAGCAATACTACCTACACAGTTGGGGGTTCCTCTTGATGTTTGAGACTCCGCACGTTGCTCACGTTTCTCAAGCAGTCAGCTAGCCAGTATGCCTCAAATGACTGTTAACGGGTCTAAAACAGAGCTTACTAAGCCTTTATCTCGAATCAAAACACATCTATTCAAGAGTCCCCACGAAGAGTCCACGACAGCAGTTTGTCCCATGTGCGATAATATAGCCATACCCGTCACTTGTCCTGGTAATTATTTCCTCTTTTTCATCCACATTACCTTAATTACTCTCCTTCTCACTAATTACAGCCTACGTCACCTCATCCTTACCCAACCTTCCATGATTCCCTTGTCCCATCCATCGTTATCTCCTTCCTCGTACGAGCTCACTTCATCATCCTCATCCTCAAAAGATTAATGCCTATACGTCCCCCTACTGTAAAGCTCTGGATATGTCGGTAGGCTCTCTTCATTGTCGAGGTCGAGCTTGTAGTTCTTGTGCACCACGAGAGAGCGGCATTCTTGCTGGGCAGGTAGCCACTGAAATCAAAGTTTGATGTTTATAGTTGCTGGCGCTTCCCCTGCAGGATAGTGTGTATCTGTACAGCCCATTGTCGTGTCAACGTCTTCGTCGTCGACCAAACTGAGAGACTGGACTCTAAGATTCGGAACGGCCGCGAGTTTGTCCTTCTGGTACAAAAGTACCACCCACGTGCAAGAACGGATCGCAGATACCGAAGCTGGCAATTCAATTCCGTGATCTCTTCGCTGCGGCTGATGATGCCCTTCAAAAAAAATGATCGAGTTTTTCACCGAGGGAAAATGGGAAACGAGGTCGAAACGAGCCGGGCTGCCAAAAGCTCATCCATGAAATGGTCAATCTGCTACAGTCAGTCGAACCGTTTCTTCCAATGTGTAAGTCTATTTTGCTTCCTTGATAGAAAAGTCACTGGTTTCTACCGGACATTTCATGCTGAAGCTAATCATTTTGTAGATCTTCAGAACAAGACCAAACACAAGGAAATAACACCATAATTTCAATTTTCCATATGGGCAAGTTCCAAATAGGTAAGCTCTACGGGAATCCAATGTACCGAGACAACATATTTTAAATTCTTCTCAACGGCATTTCTGTTGTGGGATTTCAAGGGCTCACTTTCAGGATTTTAGGGTGCCACAGTGAAGGTGATGGTAGACCATGCTGTTCTTCATGTGGCAGATGGGTTTCAAAAATATGGCTGTCAGCGCTTATCTTTTTCCCTTGCGTGAAAGGCTGCAGTACAAGACTTGTTGGTAATAGGTAGAAGTTGAATTCTTCATTTCCCATCAATTCCGCCATTTACATCCTAGAGATGCAAAACGGGACTGAAAATGTTGACCACGCTTGAACAAATCAATGAACCACCGATTGATTTATATGCTAGAGCACATCGAAATCACCAAATTGCTAAACCCCCCTAATACAACCTCCTTTCAACCTTAACCAGCACAACCCCCTCCGTCTCCACCCCCCTTCCATCCATCAAATGCACAAACCTATACCCCTCCCTCAACCGATCCAGTCTCACACACGCCCACGCGGCCAGACTATCCTTGCCAATCTCATCATCCCTCGCCAAGAACCTCACGAAACTCAGCTCTGGCACCACCCCCGGGATCCCCTTGAACACCAAATCCTGCCCCTTCCAATCAGGATCAATCCCCTTGAGGGATTTGGTCTTGGCTTTATACTCCCCCTCTTTCTCTTTGCCGTCGTCTGGGATGGCTTCAGCAGAACCGTGTCTCTCCCCGGGCTCCTCAACATGGATCTCAACTTTGAGGTAAGGACGGAAGCCGCTTGTCTTAGTGTCACCAAGTGGAAGTGGGATGTCCTGCCCGGCGAGGACGGTGATGGTGAGATCCATGGTGTAGTGCGTTACGGCTTGGGCTTGGGGGGCGGTGCCGGGGGAGGAGGGTGGTAAGGGCCTCGAAGGGCGGTAGCCTTATCCCGTGAGCATCACAAAAAGAACAACAAAGGGGTGGATATATAAGGACCAACATACCTTCCGGCTTAAGCACATACCCCTCCGTCCCGGCAAACATTCCCTCATTAAGCATCATCCCCTCGTCCCAATTCTGCCAGTTCAACGCCACGACTTGAATCCCCTTCCGCCAAAACACCGCCGGATCGAGATTGCTTGATCGAATCCTCAGCCCCGAAGGGTACGCCCGCATAAGGTAGCGTCTATTATGCTCAAACAACTCCTTTGCTGACTTGGCGTGAACCTCTGACACCCCTCCTTCCGACAAAGAGAAAATATGAGTGGGCATAGTCGCCTCTGGCTGCGTCAAGGACTTGAACGAGACACCACGGGTGTAAATCCCTAGTTTGGACAAGGCGTGGATAATTTTGGACGGCTTTTTCGGCTTTGCCGCCGCTGGATCGACGTTCTCAGGGGGTGTGTCGCCGCCAGAAAGGGCAGTTGCCGAGGCCGATGGGGGAGGGGTGTACTTGACTTTGACAAGGATTTTGCCTCTCAGGTCTCCAGGGGCGGGGAGGGAAATAGCGTCTTCTTTTGGCTCGGGGAGGAGGAGATCGCCCCAGGTCTCGTTCATGATGGCTACCATGGTGAGCTGCTGTTCGGGGCTGCAGTGGACTTCGAGGGATACAATGAGAGGCGAGTCCGTCACGACAAAGCCATAGTCGCGGATTGCGATGCAGACTTCGCGAAAGGATACCTCTTTTGTCAGGGTATAGCCGTGGTAGACGCGAGGTTCCTTTAGGGAGGGTGCGCGGTGGATTATTGGATCTGCTGGGCTGGAGGAGGTTGAGGTTGACTTGGTGAGAGGCGGGCTCGAGTCTGGGTTGGAACCTGTGTTTGATGATGAGTTTGGGGTCTTGTTATCCTTCTTCTTGGCCTTCTTCGCAGTGGGAGGGGAGGTGGGAGTAGGCGGCTTGGTAGTGGGCTTGGTGGTGGTGGTGGTGGTGGTGGTGGTTCGGGAAGCAGTGTTGGTGGGAGTGGTGCTGATGTGTTTATCCAGTTTCTTACCCAAAGACGTCTTCTCCAGCTTGCTCGCCAGAGAGCTAGGAAGCTTGTCCTTGACTGAGCTCAGCCTCTTCTTGGACTTTGATGTCGCCGCTCCTTCCTCATCACTGCTGCTGATGCTTGTGTCGCTGTCAGAATCCGGCTCATCCCCATCCCAGACATCCACCTCGATACATCTGCATCCTCTGAGCAAAACATTCTTGTAGGCATCGGCGCTAGAGTCACTCGACAGCTGATTTCCCGTCAAATAGGTGTTGTGGCTCGAGCTGATGAAATAGGCAGATAGGGGCCAGCTGAGGTCCTGTGTTTCAGGGGGCGCAACAGCACTAGTCACGGATGAAGTCATGTATTTGAGAAAGGTACCCTCCTCCCAATCCTTATCGTCGGCCAGCTCCAGGGCGAGCTCTGAGGGTGTGTCGTGTTGGACCGTCTTCAAGAAAACAGCCGTCTGTTGGGGAGTCCAGCTGCCTTTGCCGTAGACGCTGTAGACTTTTTTCAAGTGATCCAGAACGTGCGGTTTGAAAGCTCTGACTTGGTGGACGCGGCCAGACACACCACCGCCTGCTTGGTGGGCGCCATCGGGGAGGTGCTCGTATGCTGTTGCCATACTGTGTCACTCTGTAAATAGTCGATGTAAACAGCCGATAAAAGGCGAAAGTGTTTAAAAGAGTACAAATGAAGGTTCAGTTCCCGAGTTTGCAAATGTTTGGTGAGGCGGGAAGCAGAGCAGCTGAAGTGAGTTCGAAGCCGCCAAGAGGCAAAGCAACAGCCAAGAATCGGGTGTCGATAAGGCCTCCAACAACAGCTGTGTTTGGCCTCTTAAAATATCTCTCACAAAACAATTGCGAGCTGCCTCACTCGCTTTCAGGTTGCTCCAGAGGCAGCTCCCAAGGACAACCCCGCCATTTTCTAGGTCCCCGTGGGGTATGCCAATGCTGAGGTGGTCATTACGTTTCACCAAGACCCCCGCTCCACTGCGGCTTCAGCTGTCAACTGAACATTCTCTTTAGATAAATAAAGAGGACCATGCTACAGCTTGCAGAATGCTTATCCCGAAATAAAGATCACAAGTCATGTACAAAGACAAGTATCCCTTCGGCTAACTGCTGACTGCGTCACCTCTGCTGATTCCCGCTGTCTTGTGAGCCCGGGAAGCTGACTGCATGACATCGTCGTCAAAAGTGGGCCCACATGAAATTCAGGGGCACATCATGGACAAAAGAATCGAGACTACGATATAAAATAAAGGCCTTAAAAGATAGTAAACAGGCCTCTCGATTGTCTTTGAAAACCTGTCGACTATATTTAAAAGCCTCTCGACTGTCTTTAAAGACCTCTGGACTATCTTTAAAGGCATTCGATTAATATTCAAAGCCTATTTTACTATCTTCTAATACCTATCGACTATCTTATATAGCCCCTATCTTTAGTCGCAATCTCCATTTTTTTCGTCCACGATGTAGGGAGGGTCATCTTCAAAGTGCTAGCTCAGCTCAACACTGCCATGTGGACTTCAAATTCAACTTCAATAACTATATGTTCCAATATAGACACGTACTCATCCATGAGAAATCACTCCATCCCCCCACCAGGCAACTCCTTCACCCATCCATCCAAATCCTCCTTCACCTTCCTCTGAATCGAGCACTTGTTCGCATTCACAATACTCTGGCTCTTCAGCGTCGGGCAGTTCAGTCGGTCCTGAATCAAATCACTGTTGCAATTCGCATCCATTGCCCTCTGCAGCGCATCACCCGTCCACCCAAAGATGTAATCCCCGTGATTCCCATACCCCGTCTTGTCGCCAAACGACCACACAAACGGCTGCGACCCATCTGCCGGCCAGAGCGCCTTGTTGTTGAAAGGTCGGGTGTCCCAATATGTCTCGTAAAACACCTCGGGGATCTTGATGGGGTGGGTAGAGGGACAGTTGCGGTTGACAGGATAAGCGACGTGGCTTTGATGATCAGGAGAATCGGTGTTCTTCCCGTCCCAACAAGTAGGGAATCGGACGGTAACCATAATACCACCTGCGCAAAAATCAGTGGGGAAGTCGTACCGGTAGCCGGAGCGTGTCATGGGGGAGGCGAGGCAGGTGAACTGCAAGGCTGGGTTGGTGCGGGCTTGGGCTTGGGTGCGAAAGGCAGGGTTGCCGACGACCATGCGAAAGCCGGGCTTGAAGGCTGTTACCGGGCCGTTGGAGATGTAGTAGACTGTTTGCCCGCCGTTGGCGGCAGAGTACCCCAAGCCGTTTCCGATGGTATTGACTCGCTTGTAGGTACCATTTCTGGCTTTGAAGAAGAGGACGGCGGTCCAGTAGTTGGAGAAGTCTTCGGTGAACTGGCAGGAAGTGCAGGTTGAGGTTTGGGAGATGTCGTTGACGTTGGGGTCCATTGTAACATTGAAGGAGTTTCCGCCGACGATCTGGTGAAGATGGGGAGACGGAACCTGGCCTGGGTTGACGAGGGGGTCGAGACGGTCGACGACAAGCTGGGAGCAGGAGAAACGGAGCATGGCTGCCCGTACGCCCGTGAAGGGCACGATGGCCGCCGCAAGGAGAGCGGTCCAATGCATAGTGGCTGTCTCTCTTTGTGTTCTCTCTTTTTTGCTAGACTGGACGCTGAAGGGGGATGAAGAGGCATGAAGAGGACGACAAAGCGGACCTATATGAGCGAGACAGAAATCTCGGCCATTTTAATATTGAATGCTATCTCCTTCAACAGTGATGATTCAGACTTCGTCCTCGCTAGAATATCAAGTACCGGCCTCTCGTCAACCAGCCATGTGCCCCATTCCAAGGTTTGCTCATCAAGTCAACCTTTCAGTTAATAACAAGCACTTACAATAGCCACACGGTATTGGATATCTGACCCTGTGCATGTTTTGTGGGGTACATCGGCAGTCAAAGTCTTCGCCTGTAGTGCAGCACCAAATATATTAGGCTGTTGCTGCTTGCCGTTCCCGTCACCTTCAGCGCCCTATATGACCAAAGCGAGCTGTCAACCCCCAGTCGGGGATTTTTTTGATTGACGGGAAAATAATATCAAGCACGTGGGGCGGGTTCAATCCCTTTAATGAATGTCAACGATGGAATTGTTGGGAATGAGCAAGTTAACTCACCAGCAGGTCTAAACACCCCCATATCTTCGTTCAAAACATCTTGTATTGTTATCAAAATTTCCCTATATCTTGTATCAAACATGTCCAATCTCTTCATCCAAATTATCTATATACAGATACTCGAACACTCCTATCTCTTTGTAGAAACAACTTTATATTTTCGTTTAAATATTTCTGTCGCTTTCATCTCAATGTCTTTGACGTTAGTAGCTAGGTTACTGATTTGAAATATAATTGATCAAACTGTCCAAGTCTGTGGGCTGTGAAATAGACTATGGAGGTGGTAGTAGGTACATGTGGATTCTGGTTGACTGTGATCTTCCGTAACATCCTCCCCCCCTTTTTAAGAATTAGCTGCTACCTTTCAGTAACACCACATAACATTAATGTCTATCGATATCCTTTGGCGATACCCTTGCTCGACCCGAGTCTTTCTCCTTGGCTTTAGTAATGCCTCTATCTGCTCAACCCACAGCTTTCCATGTCCGCCTGTTCTCTATTGATGTCCATTCCCTCGGCCGAGAGCTAGTCCCATCTCACTTCTGCAATAATGTTGTTTGCTCCTAGAGCTGCTTATTTACGCCGCGGACAAAAAAGAATGGAGACTGCCACTTGAATCAAAGGCCTAAAAAGGAAATGCTCGGACGATGGAGTTGCGGGTCTGCGAACGGCAGCGAGGAGATGAGAAGATGCTCGTATGAAAATAAGAGGGCTTACAAATGAAGAGAATAGGGCGAGGGGGTAAAATAAGTTAACACGGTTGTGTTTGGATGAAAAGAGAACACGCAGAACAACCCTAGGTGAGCGGAGGACAACATGCTAAAGACAGGATCTATTCGTTTTGATTTCTCTGGACACCGGAAGTCGATAGGCTTTGAGACACAGTGAATAGGTTTCAGAAGATAATAGACGGGCATCTTGGGAGGTGTTATGGAATATCGAACACCATTATCCACGGCGTGATTCTGTTTTGAGAGATATGAGTTGTTCAATGAGTTTTAGCTCGAGAGGGATGATGTCAGGGTCCTTATTGCCTGCCGGGATAGCTTATCTTTCACCGATAAGAAGCTGTGGCTGGTGAAGCTCCACTTTAATTGATGGTCGACATCTTGCGCGCGTCCTCATCCTAAGTTTGCGACAATGCGAGAACACCACCCAGTTTCCATTCCCATCGCCTCCCCATGACAATACAAGCAAAATGAGTAAACCAGTAATTTCCTTTGGTCTCAAAAAATCGGGCCCCGCAAACAAAAAATCCACCCTACCCGCGCGCAAGAAACCAGCCCCCTTCGGCGGCCTCGGCGCCGATGACGATTCCGACAACGAAACCCCCCAAACCTCAGTATCAATCACCGAAATCGACGGCTTCGACACCCCATCATCAAACCCATTAAATAATGAAGATGACTCCGACTCGAGAAAAAAACACAAAAACTCCTCCAAACCCCCGTCCGCGCCCCCAAGTAAAACCCCATCAAGTAAAACCCCCCACCCAACCGGTGAATTTACCGACCTCTCCAGCGCCCTAGCCTCCCGCAAATACGCCAAAGAAGCCGAATCCGCCGACCCCTCCATCTATGACTACGATGCCGTCTACGACTCCTTCAAAGCGGCCAAAAAGCCCAAGTCAGAAGACGAGGCCGTAGCGGAGAAGAAACCAAAGTATTTCTCAGCACTTCAACAAGCTGCCTCACAACGGGAGAGGGATAGGCAAATAGCAGAGGAAAAGCGCCTAAAACGAGAGCGAGAGGCGGAGGGGGAGGAGTTTGCGGATAAGGAGAAGTTTGTCACTGAGGCGTATAAGCGGCAGCAGGAGGAAAATAGGAGACTCGAGGAGGAGGAGAAGAGGAGGGAGGAAGAGGAACAGAAGAAGAATAAGGGGAAGGGGATGACGGATTTTTACAAGAAGATGCTGGAGCAGAAGGAGCAGGAGCATGCTGCTATGGTTTTGGCGGCGCAGAATGCACCGAAAGAGCAGGATGGGCAGAGGGGGGAGGGGCTGAAGGAAGAGGAGGAAAAGAGTGCGACGGAGAGGGCGAGGGAGATCAATGCGCAGGGAGGGAATGTGCTGATTAATGATGATGGGGAGGTGGTTGACAAGAGGCAGTTGTTGAAAGGGGGGTTGAATGTTGCACCGAAGAAGAAGGCGGAGGTTCAGCAGGAGAAGGCGAGGCAACAGGCGACGGCAAAGAGTAATGGGCCGAGCCAGGGGAGTAGGGGTGTTTATGCGCCTGGCGGGAAACAAGCTATGCGGGAGAGACAGACGAGGATGCTGGAGGCGCAGCTTGAGGAGACTCTCAAGCGGTCGAGGCAGGAAGAGGCGGAGGAGACGGCTAAGATTGAGCTTGCGACCAAGAGTAGGAAGACAGAGGCGGACGTTTCGAGTGCAAAGGAGAGGTATCTTGCGAGAAAGAGGGCCGCAGAGGAAGCGAAGAAGAATGGCTTGGCTGACGGGCTATAGGCTGCTTGCCTGGATTTTGGGGCGAGGGCCGTACCGCAATGATAATCCATCTGTCCCACCTCAACTTGGGGTATATGCTCTGTCTTTGCGTCCCTTTTGGTGATATGGGTATCTGTATTCATATACAACTGTTGCCCATCCCTGCCCGTTCCTCTACGCCAAATATCGTACAACATGGTATCATTACATGTCCTATGCCATCATGCTTTTAGTTGTTGCCCTCAGCCCCTTGCCGTAACCTCCGAATGTAGGTACCGTTGACCTCGTTCCAAGAGGCAATGTACTTTTCGACGCAGTATGACATGCAGGTCTTTTCGCTGGAGGAGAGGGAGGTGCCGGGCTTGGGGACACACTTCTCGAAGCAGCTGCCGGTGATGCCCTAGGAGGTGTGATCTGTTAGGAAGTGGATTCGATTAAAGGAGGGGTGCAAGGCATGTACCTCGATAAGAGCACGGGCGTTGGCAGTGTTGGTCTCTTGGAGAGTGGCCTGGATGATGGCCTTCTTGACGCCTTCGGAATCCATTTTTGAAGAGGTGTGTTTGTGACGCTGGTGCTTCTGCAAGTCAGGCCGTTTCGAATTCAGTCGATAGCAAACAGTTTGGCTGGGATTGGGAGGCCTTCGATCGTGGTCAGACTCAGGATGCATGCGATTTCCAGGCCTTCAAAAAAGTCCAAGCATGCAGTCGAGGTGTGGCGTGTGCTAGAGCTTGGTTGTGGCTGGTGCTCTCAAGAACCTTGGCCGGGGGAATCGATATGGCCTGTGCATCTGATATCCATTTGTCCAAGCAAGCAACCCCGGCCTTCAATTCAGCAACACCTTGTTGATCGTCACTTGTCGTGTGCTTCACCACCATTTATACGGTTGGATTCAAAATGCAGCCCTTTCGCAAGGATACTATTCCTATCATGCAGAGCACCATCAGAAGCCCACTTCTTGACAAATTCGTAGCCAATGCTGACATATGGAGTATCGTTTCATTTCGAGCCAATAGCCTGCCACGCTCAAATCGCACTCTCGTCTCTCAAGATCTCTTTGACGGAGCATAGTCGACCATTAACAGAGCTGGCCCGACATGTTCAAAGCCATCAACTATGGCGACTATACTGTGGCATGCATGTGCTTCAATGAGCTCGTTGAAACAGCACTCCTCCTTATGCTTGACGAGGAGCATGGCTCAGCTCCACGCCACAGCCAACTTCAAGGCATTATCCAGCAGTTCATCTTCGACAGAGCTTCTGAGATCGGTATTGTTGTTTACTCTTGCCACACTAATTTGCAGTACTCTGTCTCGGACCTGATGCGGAAGTTCTGAAAGCTTGAATTTTTTTGTTTTCGTGCCCATTGAGGACGGGTTACCTGCTCGCATCGACAACACAGTCATTCACCAAGGTGATGTTATAGTCAGCAACCTCACTGTCGACTATGGGTTGAACCACTTGCGTGGAGTTTCGATAGCTCAGTTTCTCGGGAGAATCGAAACCGAGATTGAAGGGGTTGACATCTACCGGAATACGAACTCTGAGCCCGGTGGCCATGAACCGAGACTTGTCGTTTTCCCCAACACTAAAGGTTTGGGGGTGTCGCCTTTTGGAGACACCACTCTTCGAAAGCTGGTATGGGATATTGAAACCCCCTCCATCCTAGTGTAAGGCGTTACAAACGACTGCAAGACGGGTGAATCATTGGGGTATCCTGCTGCTACAGCCGCAGCTTGTGCAAGACAAATTATTGCTCAACCTCATGCCTCTAAGCAACTGACGCCGGCGTTAGTCTCCGTCCTCGCCTATCTTCTATGAGCTGCATGCTGATATCTTTCAAGCTTCCTTGGCCACTCTCCCACCTGCGGCACTGAGAACACTGGAGGCCGCGTGAAATCTAATTGGCTAACACTGATTGATTTCAATACACACCACTCCGCCTATACCAAACAAAGGTTTCCAAGAACATGGCTGTGGGTTTTGTGTTCCGAAGAGTACCAAACATGGCTGTTAAGCCCGAATAGCAATACTTTAGTCTGCTCAAGCAAAAAGGGGCCGGCAAAACAATTGCGGTATCGACTATCATTCAGACCTACAAAACAGATTTCATGGAGAAGGGACGACTGGGATTTCGTACATCTATTTGGGCAACCTTTGTCCTCGCGAACAAGATCTTCAACCTCTCGTCTTGTGTCTTATCGAACAACTGGCGCAAAGTCTGAATGAGATTGTGGCACGATTTTCACGCGCGTGTATAATCTCAGACGCCACCAAAGAATGTCGCCCGGATGTTGAAGGCGGGCTTCCGAGGGAGATGCTTAGACTCCAGGAAAACTACGGTCTCAAGCTATTGCTCACCACATCGGGGCCTATTCCTGAGGTGCCCAAACAACGAAAGGTGTCTTGCATTTGAAGATACGGGCCGAACGTAAAGACATCTGTCACTATATAACAGCAAATCTCTTTGGCTTGTCGCTTATCCGCCAAAAAGACAGACAGCTTACGAATCGAGTCCTCAACGAACTCGTTTTGTGGTCAGACACAAGGTAAGCACGCACGTTGTGGACAAAAGAATGGAGGCTGCTTAGCGATCGATTATAAACCAACCATTTTCCCACTGTGATAGTTTCCAGCTTGCCAAAAAGCGCCTGGATTTGCTTACGGGTGCCATATCTCCAAGTGTGGTTCTCTGTAAACCTGCTTCCTCTCTTTCTGCATTAGAGACTCGTGGTTTGGTTGTAGCAGCACCTACAAATAACCAGACTGTTGTCACAACTTTTTTGAAACATGGCGTGGATGTCAATACCACTGACAGCCTCGGCAACATGCCGCTTGCATGGGCGGCCGAAGCAGGGTATGAGGGCCTTGTTGACATGTTGCTAAGCAGTACTCACGTCGCTGTGAACTGTCGAAATCATTACGGCCGGACCGCCCTTCTACGAGCGTTTTCCTAGCCACCACATCTGGCTGTGCGAAGGCTCAGAGGACTTTTACTTAAACTTACCCGAGAACTTGATTAACCCTATGTTCCTCGGAGTCGTTACCAGCAGCGCCATGAAATCTGACGGCTATCCCGATAATCAGAGCCTCCCTAGTCCAGACACCTCACAGAACCTTAGGTCTGTGATGCGCTCCGGTTTCATAGCCCGCGTTGGCTCGAACTGTGTTTATAAAGGGCGGGCTCTCTCAATCAAACACGTAAACTCCGACAAGGCGGATTTTGAGCAGATCAAGGGCTGGATAACGACTTGCAATGGAAGCCACTCAGATGCCGCCTGCAACCCGACCCAGGTCCAGCTGATCCCACCCTTTTCGGCTCATCCACTGCGCGACGAGGGATATTATCCACAGGGCCACAGAACCGCCGCCATTCACCGCATTGAGCTACATATGGGGTGTCCGTTCAAGATGACCTCGCAGAATCCGGATAGCCTTAACAGCTTAAGACTGGAAGCTGTCGTCGAGGACGCAATTAACGTTACGCTCAGCCTTGGGTGTGTGTATCTCTGGGTGGACAGATACTGCGTCGACCAGAAGCCGGGACCGGTCAAGAATGAGCAGCCAAGACATATGAACTTTGTGTATCACGATGCGGAGGTCATGATCATCGGTGCGGCAGGAGAAGGGGCATCTTTTGGCTCACCAAGCGTGGGCCAACGGCTTCGAAAACACCAGCCGGCGATGAACGTACAGGGCCATATCCTGACTACTATCTCTCCGGAGCCGAGCCATGAAATTAAATCCTCCAAGTGAGCCACTCGGGATGGACATACCAGGAAGGGCTGCTCTCTAGACGCCATCTATTCTTCACCCAGTACGAGGTGTCATTTGAGTGCAACGGACTGCTAGCCAGAGAGGCGATCGCAGTACCACCTTTATAATCCGAATTCATAACTCGACTACGCAATACCCCAGACAACACGTATTGTCTCCAGTCAAGCTCGTGGCTCTTCCCATTAGGTGGTCAACTCGGCGGAAGACGACCTCGGAGTGCACCAGCGGCTCTCTGGATACACACCCCGACAACTGACGTATGAACTGGATGCTCTAAACGCCATGCTCGGGGTGTTCCAGCTATATTCGTCTTTGCCACAGCCAGCCTATCACCTCTGCAGCATTCTTATCGTTCCACAAACATACACGTATGTCGAGAATCAGCACGTCGACATTGATCCAGGTACTGAGAGGTCCAAGCTGGCAGGCTTTGTAAGCGGTTTGCTGTCGACTCCTCAACCGGGGAGGCGACATCCGGACTTTCCTAGCCGGTCGTGGACGGGGTGGGTAGGCACCACCATATTTGAGTCTGCACGGCGTATCAACTCCGCCCTAGCGGATGGCGAGTGACCACCTCTTGGTTGCCGAACAACAACCGAGCGGACTTTGGGAGAGGGCTGGGGTTGTAGAGATGGGTGAAATAGGGTATTAGATGAAGCATGACGCGGATGCTTGGGGGTATTTTTTTGTGGAGAGGAGGACGGTATATTTGGGTAGGAGAGTACTGTGGAGTGCTGCAGAGTTGAAGAATATCAAGACTAGGTACTCAGGAGCACACACCTGTTGGTATCTGGGCAATGTTGTCCGTGCTTTGGATCTGGATACACATGCACGATTGCGATATAAACCATAGGCGTTGAATGATAGTCAATAGGTTTTCGCGATAGTTAGAGCCTTTTAAAGGTAGTCGATTATCTCTCGATGTCTCCAAAATATGGATGGCTCTGTACAAAATATGGCCATGCCTCTCGCATAATTATAGTCATTTATTGGCCGTTCGAGCAAATGGCCCGTGCATCAAAGATGTTGAAGTAGCTCCACTCCAAGCCCAACAGGGGTAGCTTCCCAGCCCCCAAGACCCGAACCCTCAGGAAAGCAGCGGTCCAATGCCACGGCGAAAAGGCCAGCTCACTGCGAAGTCCAAACACCAGGTGCCATTTCCAACGGGAGTCGAAGACATCCAATCCGACGACAGCCGGGGCAAGATTCACATTCGGCTGAAGTTGCGCTGTGCGGGGCGAACGAACGACCACGACAATCATTATTTTGCTCTCCTCTTCCCTTTCGACATTGCCTCTTCCATACACCTGGCCTCGGTCAAGGTACCCTTATTTTCTTCAACAAACTACCACACCACACCACACTGCGGCCTTGACATCACCAACCGTACCTTGCCTTCTCTCCCTTCCAGGCTTGGACTCCGATTTTTGACACACGACACACACCCCCCCCCCGCCGATCTGAACACTAGACGCACCAATTCAACCAACAGAGATTTGCCCATTGGCGACAACCACCATGCTGTTTAAGTCGACCCTGTCAGCCCTGTGGCTGGCTGCGTCTGCTTGGGCCGCCGGCCAGAATGATGAGGGGGACGTCAAGAGCATAGGGGTACGCTGAGCCATTGCTGGGAGATGTCTTCGTCGAGGATCAGTAGAGCTAACAGTAGTTTAGTTAAGGACACACACACTTGTGCAGGTGCGCATACTCGAATCCCACCCGGTCGCATACCGATGAATATGTAACTGACGGCGAGCGATAACAGCCCTACCTTGATAGTGACATGCAAAGTCGGTGGTATGACTTTGGAGGCGACACCATCATCCGTACCGACCAGTAAATACCCTGCCCAATCTCGAAGGATCCCAAACACCAATACTAATGATTGATGCGCAGGTATATCCGCCTGACCTCGGATCACCCCTCGCAGATGGGCTGGCTCTTTAGCAGAGTGCCATTGACCGCCACAAACTGGGAAATCGAGGTGGAATTCAAGATTCACGGTAAGGGCCAGCTCTACGGCGACGGGTTCGCCATGTGGCTCACACGAGAGCGCGGCAAGATGGGCCCCGTCTTTGGCGCCGCCGACAAGTTTGAGGGTCTCGGCATCTTCTTCGACACGTACAAGAACAACCGCCCCGGCGTCGTTTTCCCCTACGTCATGGCCATGGTTGGAGACGGCCACACCACGTACGATAAGGACACCGACGGAAAGAGCACCGAGTTCGCCGGCTGCTCGGCCAGGGGCATCAGACACGCCACTGTTCCCACCAAGCTTCGCTTGACGTACTTCCAGGACAAGTACCTCAAGCTGGAGTTGCAGTATAAGAGCGAGGGCGAGTGGACTATGTGCTTCGAGACCACTACCCCCCCCACGATTCCCCAGGTGGCGTACTTGGGCTTCAGCGCTGAGACTGGCGAGCTGAGCGACAACCATGATATTATCTCTATCAATGCGAAGAACCTTTACACGGCTCAGCCGAACGCGGGCAAGTCCACTCCTGGGAGCAACAAGGGTGGGAAGAAGTCGTACAGCGGACAGGAGGGCGGTAGCAGCTGGACGTGGTTTTTCATGAAGATTTTCTTCTTCTTTGCGGTTTTGGGAGGTGCGTATGTTGGGTTCACTGCGTACAGGGCGAAAAACCAGAGGAGCCACCGGTTTTAGGGGGTTAGTAGAGCAGAGAGATCAACGTCTACAGCCAACGGAAAATCATTAGGAAGATGGCGATGAGTTTGAATACAATATCCCAACGGGTGAGAAGTGGCGCGTTCGCTACAAACCAGAAGCAAGAGGCGGGTGGTGGTGGCTCTTTATTAGGGAGCTGTTATACGCAGGGCACGATTTTTTGTGTGCAACTTGTTCTGTTTGGGCCGAGATCACCCTGCTTTACCGCGTGTGTGTATTGCAAGATGCGCCTCTCTCAGCGCTTCTCTATGGGTGGAGCTTGTTAGGGTGTGGTAAAGGTAAAAGGCGAAGCGAGCGCTTGACATTTGTATGGATAATGCCTTTTTTTCTTTCTATTTTATAGGGGTTTCAATCAATGTTCAACGATTATGGCATTTTTCGGGGTTTTTGTGTCTGCAGAAGAGCAACAGGTGTTTGATTACAGTACAAAAAGTTGGGGTCAAGAATACCCCTTTTTGAGATCCACTGGAAAGCGTTCAGTTTCGGCCTCGCATTCATTTTTCAGACCATGGCACGCCAGTGAGCTCCAGCGAGTCGCTCTTGGACTCGGGCGGGAGAGCGCATACCTAGGTTTCCATGTGCATTCTGGACATGTGTATTCACTGAACTACCTATGGTTGCGGGTCATGTTTGCGAGGACACCCAGAACCTTAAATTAGGGGGGGAGGCCCCGTATCCAGATGTCAGACAGATTTGACATCTCCATCGGACCATTTAAGCCGTATTTTATACGCTCGTTGAAGCTCCACCGCGGATCTTGACAAGTTTGACAGGCTTTGGCAAGCTGACGGCGAACGGCCAAAAAAGCGACACCCAAGTATCCAGGTCCCAATTCCGAAGCTAGGATAAGAGCGGGGATGTGGTGGTGTTGATTGCACGATGACGATGCTTGACAGGGAGCAGCTGAAGACACCAGCCAGGCCAATCCCTGTGCTTGCTGTGCCCCGCCATTACAGGGCGAGACACGTCAATGCTGCACCTCTCTGCAAACAACTGCCAGGTGGTAGCTCTTGAAGGAGATGCTTCAGTTCAGCTTCGCATTGGCTTGTTTCAGGTTTTATGGCAGCCTCAACGTCGGTGTTAAACGCAAACCGCATACTGAGCTATACCAAGGTAAGGGACGGAAGGGACTGTAGAAGGAACTGACAACCTAAGTCTAAATCGCGGGGGTAAGTAATCACCAAGGCAAGAGCTTCCCCTCCCAAGTTACCTATTCCCATCGTAGAACCGAAGACGCTGAAATCCGAGAAAAAGGGGTGCCTTTCTTCCATAGCCTGGCTATGTTGGGAACTGGACAAAGAAAAAGAGGGTTCGGCTACCACTTGGCTACTCCGTACCTTACACTGGACACCACGCTACCATGACGTTCTCAGCAAGCGACGGCGCAGCGTCTTGGGCAAGAACCACTCAGCAGCCCGGGACCCAGGTGTCCAGCTCCTACCGGGCTGGGACAAGGAGGAACGAGCGATGTGGGCGTGGGTCCACCCTCCGCCTCCAACAGACAGATGGAGATTGAGAACCATTGAATGATGGAATTCCTCCTCCATCACACACTCCCTAGAACCCTGGAATCGCCTCTTCTCGTCCGACACAACTTCCATTAGTCTATACTTTGGAGACCAACTCACATTTTACACCCCCCTCGTTCGCCTCTCCCCTCTCCTTCCTTCCATCATCGGCCTCCCCCCATTGAAGGCGGTCGCCCGGCCTGTTCCTCGAGTTCCTAGCTCCGTGTGGCACCTGTTTCCGGAGTTGAACGGCTGCAAGTGTCGAGTCGCTCACTCATCGTGCACTGTTTGGCCATTGCAACTGGACGAGAAGAGCTGCCGCCGCTTGAGTGACAGCTTCAGATAAACCTCGACTCCCCACCATCGTCTGATTTGCGAGGCTTCCAGCAAAAGCAATTCTGCAAGGGATCTAGGAAGGGTAAGGTATGCAGCAGTATTTTCGTCATCTCCACAGCTTCTTTTGGACACCCTCCCTTTCCTCCCAGCTCAACCACACAAAGTCCAGCGACGTTTTCTTTGTACTGCGCTGCCATACTGGGTTGCGAGCACATCCGGAGTTAGCCAGCCAGCAGCAAGGTTCCCCCCCCCCCTCTCCCCGTTGGTGGTGCCGCAATATCATCACATTGCATGGGGTCCGGATCCATTTTCTGTCCCCACCAACACAGCTCTCGTCACAATTTCTGCCGTTTGTTGATTTAGCTTTCTCCTTTTTGGACTAACAATTGAAGCTTTTTGGTACAGACTGCCCCCCCTGCGCTACGCGCCGATTCCGATTCCGCAGCTTGCCCGGTCCGCATCGGAGCAGCTCTCTAGACACTCCGTTTCCTTGCTAGAAACTCGGTGTCACGTCGCCGACCGACCGCCGAACGAACCCCTCCGAACGAACACCAATTGCTCATTGGCCCGCCGTTTGATTGCCTTGCAGCTACAGCCTCTTGCTCGCAGCCGCCTGGTGCTTTGCTCTCCCCCATTATCCGGTCGTTGCTCTGCCCAATTAGACAGCCCGAAGGCCCTTGCTGGCCTGGCCTCTTCCCAGAACCTCCTTGATGCCTCTAGGTGAGGCTATCGGTAACCTCCTCAAGAAGAAGCGGACCAAAGAGGGCAATCAGGACTCCTCGGCGCACAACAACCCCACGAGCCCTGTGACACCCACCACAGCCAAGAGTCTCGAGCATCCTACCCTGCCGCTTGCACCCTCGCAACCGGTAGCTGCATCATCACAACCGACTGTCCAGTCCGGCAGTGGTGGTGCTGTTGCCGCTGCTTCTACTGCCACCGCACAACCAGGGCCGGCCGAAGCGTCGGCCGAACCGCCAGTCGCCATGAACCCCATAAATCCCTACACACAGGGCTTCTCTGCTCCTCAGCATTCCCCTTCACCGGGTTCGGAGAACCAGCAAAACCTCCCACGCATCTCGAATCTCATCAACCACCCACAACAGCATGATGGGCCGGCTGGTGGTTACCAACAGCATCTAGGAGGCCCCGCTCCCCAGTATTCTACACATCCGGCCAATACAGGAATCCCCGGGCAACAGCAATTGTCATTGTCACAACAGCCCCAACAACCGCAATATCAACACCAGCAGCATGGTATGGCTCACCAACAACAGTCACATCAGCCACTGCCACAACAACAACAACAACAACAACAACAACAACAACAGCAGCAGCAGCAGCAGCAGCAGCAACTGCAACAAGGTTCGGGAGAACAGCCACGTATCACCAAGGGCAAGTATTCTTTGAACGACTTTGACTTTCGCCGGACCTTGGGAACTGGTAGTTTCGGTCGAGTTCACCTAGTGCAGTCACGGCATAATCAGCGGTTTTATGCCGTGAAGGTGCTGAAAAAACAACAGGTGGTGAAGATGAAGCAAGTCGAACATACCAACGACGAGAGAAAGATGCTGGCAGAGGTCAAGCACCCGTTTTTGATCACCCTTTGGGGCACCTTTCAAGATTCGAAGAATTTGTACATGGTGATGGACTTTGTCGAAGGCGGAGAGCTCTTCTCGCTACTCAGGAAGTCAGGGGTAAGTCTCTGACTGAAAAGGTTGTGGTCTGTCTGTATGCTAACTGTAATACCAGCGGTTTCCAAACCCCGTGGCAAAATTCTATGCTGCCGAAGTGACGTTGGCACTCGAGTATCTGCACGCTCGCAACATCATTTACCGGGATTTGAAACCTGAAAACCTTCTTCTCGACCGCCATGGACATATTAAAATAACAGACTTCGGATTTGCCAAGCGCGTGCCGGACAAGACGTGGACGTTGTGCGGGACGCCTGATTACCTTGCTCCCGAAGTTGTCAGCAATAAGGGGTATAATAAGTCTGTTGACTGGTGGTCGCTGGGAATTCTGATTTACGAAATGTTGTGCGGATATACTCCATTCTGGGATAGCGGCTCGCCGATGAAGATATACGAAAATATCCTCAGGGGGAAAATCAAGTACCCGGCCTACCTCAATCCTGACGCCCAGGACCTCTTGGAACGGTTGATTACGCCAGACCTTAGTAAGCGATTGGGGAATCTTTACCAAGGGTCGCAGGACGTCAAGAATCACCCTTGGTTCCAGGAGGTAACCTGGGATAGGTTGGCCAGAAAGGATATTGATGCCCCCTACTCGCCTCCGGTGAAGCCTGGGGCAGGCGATGCTAGCCAGTTTGATCGCTATGCTGAGGAACAGGAGAAGTATGGGCAGACAGGCCCAGACCAGTAAGTTTTGACACACTTCCTGAGATGAGAGATGAGGAGTAAGTGGAATGCTAATGATGATGTAGACATGGTGCTTTGTTCCCGGATTTCTAGATTTCGAGGGCATTGTTGGTGGTTTAGTTTGGGAGTGGATTGTACACAGTTTCATAGCAGCACACACACACAAACGCAGGCGGTTGTATGAGACGACAAACACGCGAGCACAGGGAAAGGTGATTTTGGAGCGAACCCGAGAGAAGTAGCTTTCTTGAAGAGGCTTCGGCCAGCAGCAGCAATGTGCCTTTGACTTTGATGTCTCTGATGCATTTGACATGGATTAGAGGAAGAGGAGGGTTTGCTATCATTGGTGAGCATTGAGAGAACAAAAGATGGAAGGGACGGGTATTTTTTATTTTGGAATCCATGAGGAAGGCTGTGGGGAAGGATTACTGTGAAAAGCTTTAATGCCAAGAACGGGACGAGTTTATGAGGTACTATCATGGGGATGAAGGGGCCTGAATACCTCCGGGGATGGATGGGTTGGGCGAAAGGTAACTTGGAAGGTTTCTATGTGATGTTTAGGGGCGACGATGCAAAAAGAAGGTCTGTCAGGATAGCGTTAGGATGGCGGTATTGGGGAGGACGGACAGACCTGTAAACTGGCTGAGGAATAGCCTAGGTTTGGAATCAAAATTTTTGATTGGGTTGTTTTGATGGTGTTGTTGGGAAAGTGAGGGTGAAACTGAGAGGGTGTGATATCTGAATGCCAACCTCGTCGAAGAGTCGGATTGCAAGTGCGAGTTTGAAAGGAACAAGAGACCCTTGCAATCGACGGGGCGGCGGGAGCTAACCTTGATTAAGCTTGATTATAGAGCTTTGAGAGCTGGGGATCCCTGGAGGTTGAGAAGCTTCTTTTCACTTGAGCTCAGATCAAAAAGTGAAGAAATTGAGAGTTTGAACATTTCGCAATGGAAATTTACCAAGAAATGGTAGGTGAGAAGGAGGTGTGACCCCCACGATACTTGATACCTTGCATCATTGACGCAGCGGCGTTGAGATTTAATGCGACGGGGAGAGTCGATTGACTTAAAGGCGAGCCTAGCTTTGGTTCTGGGAAAGGAATGGCGTGTTTTTCGGAACGGACCCACCTCAGCCACCTCACATTTTTTGGTGGTTCGTTTTGCGCCAGTACGGTTGCCTCGAGGGGTGGGAGAAGGCGGCCCCCGCGTTGGACACAACATCACAAGAGCCTAGACTCTCTCTTTCTCACTCTCTTGCAGTTGCTTTGTTTTGTGAAACAGTGGGAGAGATGGATGGGAAAGGGAGAGGGGGGGGGGGGTTGTACAACAACTCATCAATCATTTTTAGACATGAAATACAGACATTGAATATCATGTGGAGATGGAGACGGAAGAGACCTCTAGGTAGTGCCATCATCATGTATTGAGAGACAATGGCTGGAATTGATGAATATTGAATTGGTATGATCCAGGTGGCTTGATTGGATCACTTACCGATTGGTGGGAGAGAGAGAAATAAGGAGAGCTGTCTTAGATGCAGGATGAGCTTGGTTTTGAGATATGTGAGGTGCTTCGACGTGCATATTTTGGCGGCGGCGGCCTGCCATCGGTATTACATTTTGACATGGGGGTGGGTAACGCCGGCCGGTTGCTGGGAGATGTTGCTTGTCTCGACTTTTTTCTTTTAACTGAACCAAACTTTTTGAACTTCACCTACCTTAAAACTTTTGGACGATTTGCAACGGCATTTTGGGAGCATTGTTGGGCTTTTGGTTGGGCCTTTTATAATCATTCAAAGGACTGGAAAGTGGATAGAGAAGAGCGGTCAGCAGCAATTTTACACAACAACCATACAAACAGAGGGCGGTTTGAGAGAGGAGGGGAGACGGGAACGGAGACGGAGGAATAAGAGAGAGGAACAACAAAGGGGAAAGGTTTGGAGAGAGAGAGAGAGAGAGAGAGAGAGAGACATCAGATGGACGACTACATGTTTAAGAGCTATGTTGCCGACTGCAGGGTTGCGCAGGAGGCGACAAGTTATTTGGAGATTTTCAACTACACGGTGAGTTTTTACACATCGTGAGGGTCCGAGTTGGAGGGAGACCAACGATGAAGGCTGATTGATATATACTACATCAACAGGACCCAGACCTCAACACGGTAGAGGAACACCGCTTCCGACTAGACGAGCTCCCAGATGAATTTGGGAATTTCTGTCATCGCCGGGTAATTCCCCTTCCCTTCCCACCACATCGCCACCACCATTCTAACAACTCCCCCTTAGGGCGCATTCGCACCCCCCAAACTCAAACCTGGTGTAGAATTAGTGTCCGGAATCCGCCTAATATTGCAACAGAATGCCAAACACCCCGAAACTTTCACCCCCTCCTACATCTCCCTCTCCCACTCCAACTACACCCTCATGGTTCGCGCCTTGAAGCTTCCCTTTAGAGGAATCGAATCAACCTCGGTCGTCGGCCCCTTTCTTTGGTGCGCCCTCGACCCCGACTCTCCTCCCGATTCCACCCCCCCTCCCAACCTCCAAATCATCTTCCGCAAATCCGACGTCCGCAAAAAGGGCCTCACCCGCGGCTGGGAGCTCATGCTCTCCCACGACTTCACCACCGGCATCACCACCGGTTTCGCCAAAGGGACCCCGTCCAGTGACATGGTCACCGCCATCAAGCACTTAAAAGAATGCGCCGCTCAGGTTCTACATCCGTTCCTGTTGCCGATTATAATATTATCTCACGACCTATCCGCCAAAAATGACCAGAAGCAGAGGGATGCAAGGGAGTGGCTGAGGAAGCTGGAGCACGCGGTGAGCATGCGGAACGAGGTGCTCGAGGAGGAGGCGCAGTATATCAAGGACAACATGGTTGATTTGGATCAGATTAATCGGGATCTGGTCGAGTGTCACAGTCAGGTGCTGTGGAAGAGGCCGCAGGCGTATTTGGAGATTGTGAGGGTGATGAAGGAGGGGATGGAGGGGTTTTGGGAGATGGCGACACGGGATGGGGACGGGGATGGGAATGGGGATAAGGGGCGGATAAGGAGGAGGTATGGGAGGGGAGGCGAAACGGGAAAGGTGCACAGGAGCATGCTGGCGCGGCTCGAGTTCTATCGGGCGAAGTTGAATGGGATTGAGAATTATGCGCATACTACGTTGGAGAGGTTGGGGATTCAAAGGGCTGCTGTGAGTCCTTTTTTCTTCTTCTTTTTTTTTGGGGGGGGGGGGGGGTCAGCTGCAGGTAACTTGGTGAGAAAAGATGCTGACAATAAGTGTGGGACAAAAGTTATACAACATCATCGCCCAAAAAGAATCCAAACTCTCCCTCAAAATGGCTGGGGAGCAGCGCCGCCTCGCCCACAACGCCAAGCGCGACTCCTCCTCCATGAAGACCCTCTCCTTACTCGGCGCCATCTTCCTCCCCGCTACCTACCTGGCCTCGGTGTTCAGCATGACCTTCTTCGACTTCAACGACAACAACAACTACTCCCGCAGCAACGGCCCCGTGTCTGGCAGCACCAGCACCGGCACCGGAGAAGAACGAGAAAACCAAGTCGTCTCCCCGGATTTGTGGATTTACTTCGTCATCACGGTCCCGCTGACGCTGCTGATTGTGCTGATCTGGAGGATATGGGACAAGCGGAGGGACAGAAAGTACGAGGTCGAGGACGCCGACATCGAAAAGGGGATCGAGGCAATGGAGCAGCAGATCATGACGGCCATGAGGAAGAGGACGCTGAGTAAGGTGAGGACGTGGGATGTTGGCAAGGTTTGATTGGGATTGGGAGCAAAAGATTGTTTGTTTCAAGTTGGTGTGGTGTGTTTTGTAACTAATATCTGACGAAAATCACGACTTGGCACGACTTTTACGACCACGACGGTATATGAGATTGATGAGGGGGAAACGAAAACATGATATAGATACCATACACAATTTGCTGGCTGAAAAAAAATTATACACAATTTGTCTACCCTCCCTCACTTGAAACAGATCCTCGATAAGTTGCCAAAATGTATATGCTCAAATCAAAACGCCATCTAATGCCGCAGGTATCTCTCTATGCATACACCATAACGTACATAAGTTCCAACACCGACATCAAATCATAGAAATACAGCTCAGATTAGCGCCTGTCCCATATACATACTCTCCTTCACCTCCGCCACCACATCCCGCCTGTCATTCTTCCCCACCAAGACAATACCCCTTCCTCTCCTTCCCATTCTCCCCGCTCTGCCCAATCGATGAATGAAATCAATCGTCGTATGGGGCACATCATACAACACCACGTGCCTCACCGCCAATGTATCAATACCTCTCGACGCCAGATCCGTAGCGACGATAACCTTGGTGTTAGGCAGATGTCTTCTGCTCTTGATCAACTGCGCCCTCTTCTCTGACTCTTCCTTGCTGATCTTGAGGGGCTCATTGCTGGTGAATGTGGTGAGTGCCTCCGATTGGCGCTGGTCAGAAGTGTCTCTGTGCAATGCCACCGCGTCGATACCCTTGCTGATGAGATAATCTGTGACCTCTTGAGTGGAGTCGCGTTCGTTGACAAAGACCATGATGCGTTTGACGTCGATCTCATCGGGGCCACCAGGGCCGTCGTGGGAGGCAGCATCTTTACCAATGGACCAGATGGCGTCGGCGCAGGCAAGGAGCTTGTTGTTTCTGTAGGGGTCCTTGGACACATCAATCACACCGAGTTGGACACGGCGGGGGATGGCGTGGAGGTTAGGGGTGACAATGCGCTGGATGTTAGGGAAGTGGGCGTCGAGGTAGTTGTCGAGACGGCGTGGGATGGTGGCAGAGCAGAGAACCATTTGCTTGAGCGAAGGCAACGAGCGATCGACGATCTTGCCAGTCTCGGGAGAGAACGATCGGTCAAAGAGCGAGTCAGCCTCGTCGATGACGAGGTGGTGAACCCGAGAGAGAATGTTGGGATCCCTATCCGCGATTTTGGCGAGAATGTGGGGAGTAGAGATGATCATATCGATACCGCCGTGACTGTACAGGTTGCGCTGGATCTTGGCGGGGTTGTAGTTGGCCGAAAGAGGGCGGACCTTGAACTTGGCCACATGAGAGATGGACTTTGCAACTTTGTAGACTTGCTCAACGAGCTCGGCTGTTGGAACCAAGACGATGGCGCGGGGGCGAGCAGTGTTGGGATGCGGTTCGAACTTCTCGATCCATTCGGATACCGGCGCACCCTTGCGGAGTTCTTTTTCGACTTGGAGACGCTCGTTGTACTTGGCAACCCTCTCATCCTCGGCCTCCAGTTTCCGAAGTGCATGGACGGTCGGCAGCAAATATGCCAGCGTTTTGCCAGAACCAGTCTCTGCTGCCAAAAGGAACTCCTCCCTCTGCAAGGCATCCTTGGATTTTCTCCTTATCCGCAGCTCTTTCAGTGGGTTCCCCAACATGGCTGAGATTGCCAGTTTTTGTACAGGTGTCGGCTTGGTATCTGTCATGCCCTTCAAGACCTCGTTCTTGACCGCATCCTTCACCTCTTGCCTCAAGTCGAACTGGTCAAACGATTCGATCTCGGTGAGTCGTGCTTTGACGGCTTGTCGTAGAGAATAAGGCACCGTGGATAGGGCACGCTGCATCTTGAGTGCCTTGAAATCCTGCTCCCTGTTCCCCCTCTTATCGTCCTTGGCTTTCCCATCCTCGCGGCCTCGAGTTGCCGCAGTTCTCGGTGGGGATCGTGTGCGGTCAATATTGGCTACTGTTCGGTTCATGCCCGCGAAGGGGCCATCGGGCTTGTTCCGAGGTCTTTTGGCGGCATCACCTCCTTTCCCCTGTGCTGATGAGGGGCCACGGGCGACTCTGTCAGAGAGCACCATGCGGGACGGCCGCTCTTGTCGCCTTGTCGCAAAGGTTCTCTGGCCGAGCCATGGTTGTGCCGGCTCCAGGAGAGCCTTTGTTGGTGTTGACGCCGAACGGCAGATCAAGCAGACCGATTCCCGTGCTCTCTTCCACATTGTCGCAAAAACTGTTGTCAGAAATCTTGACTCGGCTGCAGGGTCCGATTCTTGACAGCGCCCAAAAATTTGGGACGAATGCTGGATCGCATTGTATCTGCCATCTTTCACCGCTCTAACCCCTGTCTCTAGCTGCCGCTAGCGCGCGTTTGGCCTATCGATTAGACGCCAGGCGCCGAACTTCAGTGACGCTTCAACAGTTCAACCCTTCTATTTTTCCCTCCATCTTACTGGTCCTGCTCTGAGAATTTTGCAGATAACTAAATCTTTCTATAGGTGGCCCTATCTGAATTCTGATCAGTTCATGGACTCTACTTCCCCCTGACATGGCTCACGTAATCACTTGCGCCCAGACTTGGTTTGTGAAAAAAAAAATGCGGGGTAAATTTGTAAGCATTGTCCAGGATCTGGTTAGAGGACTGCAACAGCGATCTCAAGCCAGCTCCTGGCGGTTCCAACGTTGAGGGCTTGCATGTTATCTTGATATATAGACGGCTGAGCGAGCTGATAACGTGTGACTGGCTGGGGTCGATGAATATGGCTAAGGTTGCATGCATATTGTGGGGAACATGGCGGACCAGGTATAACTCGTAGGCAGCTGAGTTTCCAACAGTCATGTAGAATACAAAGAGAAAAAAACCAAAAGATTATAGAGTGGTAGCTGTCTCTGGAAACCCACGCAGTTCATCTCAGGCAGACATCCAGGACTCGATATCTCGAAGGCAATAGAAAATGTATGTATGTCGTCCTTGTTCGGCAGGAGCATGTGCCGCCACCGCTATCGCTCGGGGCAATTGACCAATAAGAGCACAAGCAAAGTGGTAACCGTCTTCTTGGCCGACTTCGTTCGATAAGATGATAAGCCGAGCTGCGTCAAACTTCGCGTCATAGTTTGTGCTTCAGAGACACAGCAGAGAGGGGGAGAGTGATGAGGAGGTTGGAAATATTGGCCGCCGTGGGATCAGTCTCCACAGCAAGAGAACCCCCTCGGAGTCTGGCTGAGAGCTGGGTGATCTGCCGCCTTGAAGGACCGGATGCCCCACAGTGGGAACAGCACTAACACACACCACTTGCAGAACTGGGAGTTCCCTCTTGTCATGCTGCAAGCTTGTCGATGATGTCGTCTCCAGCCCATGTGCCGTAGCCGCCCTGGAAGACTCTCGAATCTCTCTAAGTAGCAGGTCACACAACCGTTTCTTCTCTCCTCCCAGTGCTAGTGAAGCCGTTTACGATCGTTTGATCTCCAACGTTGCGCGATAGTCCACGGTCTCGTTGCTACGCCTTAGCATCCATCACCACACCCCACTATCCCCACCGAGCCCACCTGGAAACTGAATCGTCCCTGGGCCAGACCCTGCTTTGCGACCGCGTTGGTGACATCCCCCGCGACGGGCTGCGAAAACACACACACCACCCACCTACGAGTTTTTCGCTGGTTGGCTGGCTGGCTGTCTGTTTCTCTCTCTGTGTCTCTGGAAATTCTTTCCTTTCCTTTGTTGTGACGTCCCGACAGAAGGCTGCCCAAGACCAAGGTATCCCCGAGTTTGGAGCCTCGAGCGCCTCCCCAATACCAGATGGCCTCGAGAAACAACCCCACCAGCTGGGATCAGTACGAGCGCGGTGGCATGTCACGAACTGGCAGTGTTTCTTCAATGGGGAACAGGAGTGTACAGTTCGAAAATGAGTCTCTCTTGGGCAGAAGTGTAGATTCCACCCAGGACGATGGCGAGTGGCCACAACTTCGGCGGAGGAGGTGCGTTGCATGATCACGCGAGCAACATGTCAACAAAATACTGACTTGGTCGCCACAGATCCTCCATCACCAACCGCCTGACCGCCCTGACAGACATCGGCGGTGTCAACAGTATCCGTTCCTTCACCCGCAGTTGGCAGCGTGCGGCTGGTTTCACTGAAGTCATCCCCCAACGGCCCTCGTTTGTCTTTGCGCCAGACCAAACGCACCAGCCGATTCAATATGGCCGAAGCCCAACCGACTCGGCCGAGCAAGGTTCTGCTGAAAGGACGTCTTTGCTCCACGAGCATTTTCAGGCAGCAGCCAACCAACCAAGTCTTGCCGATCAGCCTATCAGGGAGGAAAGGGAAAGCCCCGAGCCTGGCGCGAGCTTCTCCCCGGCCCGTCGGGTCAGTGGCAGCGACTACCGCGAACGGGAGGCAAAGGCCCTTGAACAAGAACTAGGAGGGCCATTATTCCGAACTGGCAGCCACCAGTCAATTTCTGGGGCCTCGATATTTGCGATCCCCCCCCACCTAGCGACGCCTTCGATTGTGGGAAGCTACGGATCCAATATTGACTATGGCACAATACGGTCAAATGTCAGCAGGGCGTCCATGGCCGAGGCGGCTGCGCTCTGGCAGCAGCAGCAGGAGGGCGGTGCCAATGTTCCAGATGACGAGATTGCCCCTATTTTGGTCAAGGAGGTGGAACAGGATGGAAAGATTGTGCTTGCTGTCGAGGGTCAGTCCACGTTGCCTCAGACTGTGTTCAATTCGACCAAGTAAGTAGTACTTGTTGTCGCCTGTGCATGATCCTGGCAAGTACTAACAGCTCTCAAGCGTCCTGATCGGAGTCGGTCTCTTGAGTTTGCCCATGGGCATCAAGTATGCCGGTTGGATCATTGGAATGGTGGCCTTGTTCTTATGCGCGGCGGTCACGGCTTATACAGCCAAACTTCTCGCAAAGTGCATGGATCTTGACCCCAGTCTGATCACTTTCTCCGACCTGGCCTTCATTTCATTCGGACGCAATGCCCGTATCGCTACTAGTGTCCTTTTCACACTTGAGCTGCTGGCTGCTTGCGTTGCGCTGATCGTCCTGTTTGCTGACTCACTGGACCTGCTATTCCCTGGCTTTTTGTCAGTGAACGGCTGGAAGGTGTTTTGCGCAGTGATACTGATACCCCTGAACTTCATGCCACTTCGGCTACTGAGTTTTACAAGTATTCTTGGTATCTTTTCCTGCCTCAGCAGTAAGTGTAAACCGAGTTTAATCTTTTGAAAACATCGAGCACTAACATTCTGACCAAAGTTGTGCTCATCTTGCTCTTGGACGGTTTCTTGAAGCCGACGACTCCTGGGTCTCTCATTGAGCCTGCAAAGACCTACCTTCTCCCCGAGAACTGGTTGACTTTGCCTCTTTCTTTTGGGCTGCTCATGTCTCCTTGGTAAGCTAACTTTGGCTTCTGTTCAGAACAACACGTAGCTGACTTATTTACAGGGGCGGACACAGTGTGTTTCCAAACGTAAGCGATCAAAGTAAACAAACTCTCTCTTCAGGAGAATTATTGACAAAAGTAGATTTATCGTGACATGAGACATCCGTACAAGTACTCCAAGGCGTTGAAGTATTCTTTTTCGTTCACTGTAAGTGGCTTTCTCACAGGCCTCCGTCGTGCATGGCTCACTTACAGTTATCTAGTACATTCTTGACGCCGTCACTGCCGTTGCCGGTCTCCTGATGTTTGGCGATGACGTCCGCGACGAAATCACCTCGAACCTTTTGATGGAAGCCAGCTACCCGCGAGTGCTCACTGTCTTCATGACTTTCTTCGTCGCCATCATTCCTCTCACCAAAATCCCCCTCAATGCCCGTCCTATTGTGTCGACGATCGAGGTCCTGTTCGGTCTGAATTCGCAGACCGTCGCCGACAATTCCGGGCTCATCGGGCGGTCTATGTATTTCCGTGGTGTGATGAAGGTGGTCATCCGTATCGTGGTCATCATTGTGTTCTTGATCATTGCGATTCTCTTCCCCGCTTTTGATAGTATCATGGCCTTTATGGGAAGCGCTCTGTGTTTTACTATTTGCGTGACGTAAGTTTCAGCTACCATCTTCCGTTTCTCTTTGATATCAAGCTAACATGAAACTCCCCAGCTTGCCGTTGGCCTTCTACCTCAAGCTCTTCGCGAGTGAGATTCAGACCAAGGAAAGAATTGTGGTCGTGAGTATCATGATGTTGTCGACGGTGCTGAGTGTCACTGGAACTATCTGGGCCTTCCTGCCCAAGAGCTGGATTGGAGCTGAGAAGATTGTTGCCGACCCCACTTTCTTGCAGTAATGAACTGGGATATATCTTGGTGTCTTGATGGTTGATGGTTGCTGAATGGATCGATACCCGAGTTCAAGGAAGGATTTGTATCGGGGTTGCGGAAATGATGGACATGAGTTGATGATGCTGACTGAGGCATGATTATGAATCGTTGTCCTGGTCGGTTTGGCCAGCTACATACATATGCGTCACGACATATGTGGTATATGATGGGATGAATTATGTTGCTTAAAGTTGTGGTCGTCCTTTCTTGTCTTGTTAGTTCTCTCTGCCTGTTCTGTAACATCATTGTATCCTGCTTATTTCTTCGTCGCATAGCGGTTTTTTTTCTTGTCTTTTAGTGTCTGTCTTCGCATACACATGTACGCATACAAGGAGCACATGGCGAATGAATTTACAATGGCAATAATCTAATACCCCAATATAAGTTGATCTTGGATCGTACAACAACGGCATTCTCCTTCGAGCAGAGTGTACCTAGGTGTAACCAAGACCGCGGACCATATATACACCTGTGCTCCTACTATCCAAGTAAAATCCTCAACTTCTCTAGCAATTTTAAGGCTTTTGTGGTAAGATTTGACAAGTTGCAACCCCCGCACACAATGCCTTTTTCACAGGATGGCTGTATACAATCATGTCCAATCACTACATCCATCACCTATCACACCAAGGCCATCACCGTGTTTATCCGTTTCCCCAATCACGCCATTTACTTTTCTTACAAGTTTGGGGACACTACCCAGTAAACAGCTGTGTTTAAACAGACACGGGGGGGATACCATCGTGTGTGACTTACTTCACACCTACCTACCTGTCTTGTGATTGTCTACCTTACCCTGCTTGTAATACTCTTTCACAAGCAAGTGTAACTCGATCAACTTTTTTAAAACCAATATATATAGGTATATATACATATACATCCTCCTGGGAGACAGTCCACCCTTGCCTACCCTCCCCTTGACACACCCCAGACAACAACAACAACAACAATGTGTGACATCGTGCCACACAACACAACAATATAATGGCAGGGGGTCTATAACAATAAGAATAAGAAAGAGACAAAAAACTTAACTTTCGTCTACCCAACCCAAACCCCCTCCTCCCCCCTCCTCCCCCCCCCAAAAAAAAATTTCTACATTACCTACCTACCCAACTTACAACCCTCTTATAACAAAGCAACCAGGTCCCTCTGCCGCGTGCTCCAAAAGAGGGAGACGTCTACTTGATAACTAAACCCGTAGAAAAAGAATCAAGCCAACATAAATAGCTGTTTTAACCGATGGCGTTGATTTTGCTCTCAAAAAGACGCAGCCTCGATTTCTTTGTTTCTTTCAACATATCTATCTACCTGTTGCTTGAGGCTTGTGTGCGCCCACCCACCCCCTGGCTCCTAGGATGTAGTCCCATGTTTTATTCCTGGTCAACTCACACTCACATTCATACTCACACTCACACACATTGCACCAGTCTGTCTTACCAACTTGTCTGCTAACCGCCCCGTCAGCAATAAATTGACAGGTTTTACAATGGAACAAAGGTAGCCACTCGCGCGTGGGCCAAGAGCGCCAGTGTCTGCGCACGACAGCAAATCAGCTTAATAGACAAAGCTACCCCACGCACACACATGGTTGAATTACTGTATCAGAATAGACAACTGGTTGTGTTCCAAGTCAACCAAGTCAAATATCACAAGCCAGGAGGTAAAAGCAAACAAGTGTTTCGAGTGGGTAACTTCTGGTATTTCTAGACTAATAATCCACTGAGAGACCATGAATATCTTAATACTCAGAAAGCGAGTTGAATGCCAAAGTTTTCATCCATCCAAAAAACGGTACCCTTCCTAATTCAATGCCTCTCCAAT
Organism: Triangularia setosa; assembly: GCA_033296915.1. Classification (NCBI taxonomy): domain Eukaryota; kingdom Fungi; phylum Ascomycota; class Sordariomycetes; order Sordariales; family Podosporaceae; genus Triangularia; species Triangularia setosa. The sequence goes on along the minus strand of MU866110.1, from coordinate 79,945 downwards.
TTTCGCGTCCCCCCCCCCTTTCCCAATTCTGGATAAAAAAGACTTCAAGGAAAAACTTGCCGACTCCCCTTTTGCCTTTTTGAAAGAAAAAACTTGCTTGCTGGTGTTGTTCGCCGTCCCTCCCATAATGAATTTCAATAAAGAGTAGAGTAAAAAAGTGATCCAACCCAATGTCCAGTTTCTGTGTGATTTCCACCCTTTGCGTGATGAAGAAAAAAAAAACCTCCTAACAGACGCCCTCCAATTTGCCATTTGTCTCATTTCGATTCTAGAAGAAAAAAAACCCATGCTATGCTTATCGCCCCAAAAAGCCCCTATGTAAATGTGGTCAACCTGTGATTGTAGGTTGTTTGATGATGTTGAAACCCAAGAACTCCTTCTGCCATGACAGGCAAAAACACCAGAAACCAGAAAATTAATAAACAAGAGAACACAAAAAAGGAAGGAGAAAACAAACACCAGCAAGAGTCAGCAAGAAGTCTTTTTATACCGAAAGAAGAAATGTCGAACATCCATGTCCGATTGATGGAGGGGTATTGGAGAGTGAGGGTAGGATGGTAATGGCCCAACCACGATTGGTGACCGGCACCCCAAGTCAACCCAGCTCTTTACGAGCGAGCCGCTGCTGGCCAGCCACCAACCCACTCGAGATCGCCAAAGGCGTTGCGCTTATCCTTGCGCCAATCAAAATTCCAGTCTCGATCGCGCCCCTTACTCCATGGGCACTCCTTGACGCGCTCCTTCCCATGGTTGCTACCCCTACGGTGTGGGGTATAGTGATGATGGTTATTGTTTTTGTTGTGAGTAGAGAGGTTCAATGTAGAAATGGGGGTGTGGTGATCAACGCTGCCGAAGAAATCATGAACACCATTTGCCTTGGATGGTGTGCTGCTCGGGAAGCCAGTCCCCATATGATGCCCTGTCCGGAGGGTGACCTCGGGGGTCTTGGTAGGTGTGTTACCATTGCAAGCCCGTCGACGCTCTCCGAGAACTGTCCACTTGTCAACACCGCTGCGTTTGGGGGAGGCGCGACTCGGAAGTTGAGGTTCCTCTTTGACAGGCGGGGCTTCGTAGAAAAAGAGACCGTCCGACTCGAAGTCGTCATCGTCGATGGCGGAACCCAGAGCGGCGTCAATTGACGGGATCTCGTTCTCCTTGTCATTGAGGTGAACGACGCTAGCTGTCTTGGTGATGGGTGACAGGCCAAGACGAGGGGTGTCGTCGTCGTCAGCGGCCGGTGTCTCGGTCTGGCTCTCGTGACTCCAAGTTCTCGAGTTCATCTCCTTCAAAGCCTGCAGTTGCCTAGCCTGCTCTTCTTGCTCCTCCTCTTCATCCCAGAGATCACTCCAGCTCTTGGAGACCTGGTTGTCCTTGCGGCTGAAAGCCCATGACATGGCAGATTGGTTGCGATTCTTGGACATGTTGATGGGAAGAGAGCCGGCCATGGGCGAAACCTTGGCCAAGGCCTTTGCCGGAAGTCTGGGCTGGAAGGCATGGAGGTTGGATGACTGAATGGAAGCCCCCAGACTAGAGTCCACAAAGGATGACATGGGTGTCTGTGTCGGCTTGGAGAACCAGTCAGTGCCGCCAGACCGGGAGAACAAGTCTTCCTCGTACCCCTCGTCGTAGTCGTGGATGATGCTGAGTTGGCGAATAGGCTTTGGAGGGGTGGCTTGAAGGGCCTTGGCCCAGGGGAAGGCACCGGTGTCGACCATGGGACTCTGCACAGAGGGTGTGCGGAGGGGCTCACGATTGGCGCTGGCGACAACACGGCGGTCGGCGGAGCAGAAAGCATCGACGAGATCCTCATCCTGGGTAGTAAAGCTCTTGACGTGGAGGAGGGCTTCACGGGTAGCAGCGAGAGAGCGCTTCGCAGGGTCCAAGTTCATGCAGTGGTCGATAACCTCGAATGTGTCTGCTGACATCATAGGGAACACGTCAAACAAGGACTGCTTGTCTCTGGTGAAGTCCAAGAACAAAGGATCGGCCGGGGTCGGTGTGGCGAAAGGATTCCGAGAGAACAGGATGTTCAACAGGCAGATGCCGATGGCCCAGATGTCGGCTTGGGCAGGCGAGTAACCCTCGCCATCCGATTCATACTGCTCTGGTGACATGTAACGGTCGCTTCCAACCATGACCTCGGTGGTCCACTCTTCCCTGGTAGCAAGTCCAAAGTCTCCAAGCTTCATAGAGCCGTCTTGAGTCAAGAAGATGTTCTCGGGCTTGATGTCACGATGGTAGACACCCTTGGCGTGGCAGTACTCAACGGCGTCAACGAGTTGCAACATGAAGCGTCTCACGTGTTCCGTCTCGAGAGGGCCATGGTCGATGCGGATGGCTTCGTACAAGTCACCCCGTTGGCAGAACTCGAGCACCAAGTACTTGTGATTCTCGGTTTCGAAGTCATCAAGATGACTAACAATATTTGGATGAGATCCCAAGTGCTTATGCACAGCGATTTCCTCGGACTTTTCGTCGATAGCAAACTCGATGCCGGCGTCGTTGGCAGCAGACTGCTTTGTTATGCACTTGATGGCCACAGTCTCACTCGTTCGAAGATCCTTGGCGAGCAAGACCTGACCGAACGATCCATGGTTGAGTGGGGAGATGGTCTGATACCGGTCGCCGAGGATGACGCCGCGCTGAAAGTCGTCGCGAAGGCATTCCATTTTTGATTAGAAATAGCTGTAAATGTATGAAGCGTTTGTTGGTGGTACAAGTTCTGGCAGAGCTTTTCCCTTTAACCCCCTAGTCTAATGCTGATCGCACCCTGTTCCTATCGAGACAACTGTTTCGATTTGTACACCGAGAAAACAAGTGCAACCAGTCGATGTCGAGAGTGTTCGCAAGGGGAAGAGAGGCGTGAGAGAAGAGAGATGTACAGGAGCGAGAAAGCGAAAAGAAAACAAAGGTTGATGAGTCGTTCACTGTCTTAGGCTCATATGTGCGGGTATTTGTTGAGGAAGTGCCGAAATAAAGGAAACAAGCGGTCGAAAGGTTCGTCGGAAGAAATGACGGACTAATGGTCCAGAATGCAATAAAGGAAAAGGTCGTTATAACATCGATACAAAATGAAAAGCGAGGTGTGCGATTGTTGTTGCTGTTGTTGTTGTTGTTGTTGTTGTTGTTGTTGTTTTTATTTGATTCGAGGTCGATGAGAAAGTCAAGGGTTGGAGAGGTGTTCCAAGCAACCAATGACTCAAGGCCGGCGAGGTAGGAGGTCAGCACTATGGTTGGGGAGAGCTGATGAAGCTGGGCGGCGGGTGACTAGCACAGCTATCGTCGGCGAAGGGGTAGCCCGGGCAGGATATTGACGACGGGCGAGTGAGACCAGGTGGCAGACAGCAAACCGGAGAGGAAGTTGCAGCTATGGAAACACCTGGCAGGACGTCGTTGATAACATGCGGGAACCGAGGTGCCTATGGGGAACAGGTGGACGAAGAGATGACTCTTCGGCCCCCTTGTTCAACGAACTGACGTGTGAATCACAGCCGGTGGAGTCCGATCGGAGGACTGGGCAGGTGCTCTCGGCAGCGGGCGGATTCGGGGGGTGACCGGGTCCGGGGCAACAGACAGATCAGGAGCTTCCGTAAAATGAATTGCGTGCTCGATGAAGAGTAACGATCCAGACGGTCGCTTGCTTGCAAACAAATGCGGCGTTATCAACAGCACACACAAGAGTTGGTCGTCTTCGAGAGACAATGAGCGATCGCGGCAAGTGATGATGTTGTCGCGAGATTGGTAGCTCAGCGGGCTCAAAGCCAATCGATGATTCTGCAGCGCAGAGGCAGTCGCAATTAGTCGGCGTCGACGGGGCCTTTAGTCAAAAAGACCGGGACGTGAACGTGGATGGATTGAGGTAGCAAGAAGATGTATTGATTGCTTGCGTGGCGAGTGAGAATGCGAGCGGGCGACAGCGTCGGCGTGCAGAATTATACGACAACTCGGAGGATGGTGGTGATGGGAGGACGGAAGAGGCGGTGGAGAGGGGAGGGTTGGAAAGCAAAGTGGGAGGCAGCGAGTTGTATGGACACGGCGAAGGGACGGGGGCACGCAGATAGAAGATGCAAGCAGTGACTGGAAGGCAACGGAACGCTGGAACGGGACTGGTCAGACCTGTCATCAAAAGTGGGCTGAGCAACGACCATGATCAAAGAGGGATTAGCCCAGGTCACTCGTGCCTGCCACGGCGAAAAGTGACAAGGAGGGACAAGGGGTGGTGATCGTTGAGTCTGGAATGGGTGGACGAGCACTGTGTGGTTGGCCGGCAAGCTGGGCACTGCCCAACGTGCCAGCGACCGCTTTCGGCACTGTCTTGGACCAGCGCCGGGAGATGACGACGAATGGCAAGAGAACAGCGCAACACACGGCCAACTAACCGCTTTGGGCAGTACAAGCCTCGTCCTTTTATCGCGCGTTATCGGCCATTCGGACAGTTTTTGATTGGGGACGGTTTTCCAATCAAAGGAGCGCTCGTCATCGTTTGGTCAGTACACCGCTATCGCTGCCTGGCTTTGTACCCTCACGCCGTACTCGTGACTGTGAGCGACTTGCGGGTCGGGTACCATTGCATCTGACATCTCGCTTCGTCGAATTGCAGTCACGACGCCAAGTATCACTGCGAGAACAAAGCCTGGCTGTTGGAGAAGCCACGTTACCTTGATCGCATCGCGAAAGCTCAAACAGACGCATTTCCCGGGCTCCACAGGCGTGCGCAATTGCCAATGCCCAGCTGATGGGATTCTTGCTTGTTGTGGACACCGTTCGGTTGATGCAATGGATGAGCAAAACAGTTGCATTATGCTCGTGACTGGGAGCACCTTGACGGACAGAACGGTGCTCCACCGTTTCTGCCTCAGGCATCTCCAAAGTCAAGGTCACCTGCTGACTGACGGCAAAGCGGTTCCAGCAACTTCTGTTTCACCTTGGACACCACGTCCCACGCCTCGATTGGTCACCCTCTCGATATGCACTCCTTTTTGGATGCATCTTTGGTCCCTTCCTCCCAGTGTCTCCGTGTCCTCTCCCTGCATAAACCATCGCGGCGTGGCCACGCGGTTCTCTCTTGCAATTGCCCAATCCAATCGTACTGGCTGGCCGCTAAAATAAGCAGCCGTCACCCTGGATTCTCGATATTGTGTGTAGGCATTGGAGGGCTGCCACGATAGCAACACGCGCTCACAAATCCTGAATTGGAATTCGGACAGCCAAAGCACAAGAGGAAGATCATGACGGCAAAACCGCCCAAAAAGGTTGGACGAACGAACGTTCAAGCCTCCGCGGGGCGGGACATGGTGGCTGCCAAGACCCGACAACGGGCGTCCCTTCTGCCCCAGATCGCCGCCGCCGTGACCGTTTTGGCAACAAGGTTGAAGCCTCCACCACTTCCTTTGACAGTCCCCAGGTGATCTTGAACATGGAGCACGCAATCCACCAACACTCGACAGTTGAGGCGGTTGACGCAGTTTCGACGCTTCCGGGACCCCGTCGCCCCCCCGTCGCTGCCCGGCTTATGCGCCGGTCGACTTTGTTGACACAACTGCCGAGTGCAAGAGCGCCTGAACAACTCAGCACCGGAGTATCTGGGGAAAGTGTACGAGAGCTACCCCGTCGAGATCGGGCGACGGTGATGCCACTTTCTTTCTCGTTTCTGACGTCGTGTGACCGCTAGGCGCAGTTTATCGGCCGTCTAGAAAACGGGTGTCTCCTTGTCTCCCCGCCCAGTGTTCCCCCAACCATTCGGGTCCTTGGGGCGTGCTACCTGTTTCGGCTGGGCCAGTTGAAACCACTCAGAATTGGTGAGTTTGCTTGTAATAGGTGGTGGCATGTCGCAGCCATTGTCACCCACACGGTTAATCTAGGGCGCGTCAAGACGAATACCGCGACTGATTTAATTGGCCTTGCACAAATGAGTAGCCAGATTACCTAGCAGCCATTGGACACGACCTATGATGCAGCAAGGTTGCATTCTTGCTGCACACTTGTTTACCAGGCGGCATCTAACTGGAACGGACTTGATTGCGCTGCATTTGCTGGACTCGCTCGCGCCCGTGTCCTGTTCCTAGATACGGATACAGATATGATATCAGAGTTGTTTTTCCCTGGCGCTAACCGAGGAAGATAGGGGGTTCATAGTCTGATAACCCCGTACATTCTTTGGTGTGCCATCATCCCTATTTGGGAACTGTCTTTACACTCTTGTTGTCGTATTGTTTACCAGGACGAATGCATTAACAAGAGAAAATCTCGGTGCAGTTCGCAGACACCAACAAGTCTCAGTCTTCATTCCAGAACGTCAATCTTCAGGGTCCTTCCGAAGATCCCTAGGAATACGGCATTGAGCGCATTGAGACACTCTGGATCTGCGGTGGGGTGTTGTCTCATGGTTGATTGGGACGTCGTTTTCATCGACATCTTTCTTCAATTCCAGTTGATATGGCCACTCTGTATGACAACCGGTAATATACCCGGGCAACCAGCAGCAACTGGCATCGGTGCCATGTTTTGTGGCGTGTCGATGTCCGTTACGGGCGATGGCAACTACAAACGTAATAATATCGACTGCACGACTCGACTGCACGACTGGACTGCCGTCGTTGTTGCCGGTGGACAAGCGTTTTCTTTTTTCCACCACGAGATGTCGGTGAAGACAATCGATATTTTCATCTCACAATGCCGCATGAACTGAAATGCAGTGATAAGTAATTTTGCCGCTGCAACTGCTATCCCTTTTCTTGTTGTATTGCAGCAAAACAGACGCAACCGCACAGGCGTTTCAATCCTGCCGCCCGGGAGGCTGCGCGCTTCGCTAACGAGACCTAGAAACCCGAGAAAAGGGATGAGTTCTCTTTTGATGCTATCCACGGAGACGGGCCTCGGGAGCGCGAGAATGGGTCCATCGGTGCTCGCTTGTTCCGTTGTCGTCGATGTTATTGTCGCAAAGCCCAAGCCAAGGCCGATATCCGTTCCTTGGACCTTGATACACTGTCGAAATGCCCCGCTACACTATCGAGGTACAGCCCACGTTTTCCCTCCTCCGGTTTCTAGTGTCGTTCTGCCCCGTTTACCCCAACCCAGCTGACGAAGGGCATCATGAGGTCCAGGTGTTAGTTTTATCGATTATCACCACAAAAGCACATTGGTGACATGCAGAACTCATGTGCATTGACTACTGCAGCTGTGTGGTGGTGCGGTGTAGGACTCGCAGCACGAGATTGGACTGTTGTTCCTGAGCTCTTGACCGCCCTTTCTAACCCGAACCCCAACCCCGAAGCGAGAGTGTGCTATACACGGGACAACTCGACTGCAGCGCCAGTTTGGGGTTGCATAACAAATGCGCACTTGGGAGTAATACCAGGCGTGATAATACACATGGTGACGATGTTAGTCCTCTAGTTTTCGTCGAATAGCAGGTCGACAAACGGTAAAAATTTTTCCCTCACCGTCAATCTGTTGTCTGTCATTGAGCAAGAAAATTTTCTTGGCCTAATGGCCATCTTATCACGATCCACTCACATCACGACGTTGCTCCCATCTCTTTGCACTGCATCACCTCACTGGCCTCACGGCTTCTCATGAACTGCTCACCGCCTGACGGTTCGCAATCCACGGCATCGGCAAACGGAGCACTCTCGGCCCCCATCCTCCGCTCCGAAAAGATCCCCCCTCCCACGCCAACCATCCCATCCCGGAACCTACGCCGAGTGCGCTAACACCACCAGCATACATCGCGGGGTCCAACTTTGCGCAATGGCGTCGTCGTCCAGCCAGCCCAAGGTCGTGCTCCTCGACATTGGTACCAGCCACCCCTCACCTCACATCACTCGCATCCCACCTCTGCATTAGCCAGCTTCTTCAGCCCCTCGTGGTTGGAGGGGCATCAAAACAATCATGGAATGACATGGAATGGGCGAATTGGCTAATACCAACTTGCTGCCACAGAGGGCACAGTATGCCCCATCTCATTCGTCAAGGATGTGCTTGTGAGTGCCTTCCTCTCACACTTCCCCCAACGCTTTTCTCTCACTCGTAGCGGTCATCACAATGTGGTCGAGCCACTCATGGCCGGACCAGCCCCTCCCATATTCCTGCCCCAACCCGTCCCCAACTGGTTGTTGGGTCAATACCGTGGCGGGTGTCTGTGTGTGGTGTGTCACTGCAGGGCCTTAACCTCACACTCTCGAAGCACGGGAAGGGAGATGAATGTGCTGTCAGAAAGTTCTGAAAGGACCCTTCCCTCTCCAGCCACACACATCAAAAACGCAGGAAGATCAGGGTTGTTATCCGGTTGGCTGGCGAGGATCTACATCTTAGAGCTCATGCTAATAATAATATTCCTTTTTCGCTATGAATCTAGTTCCCCTACGCTCTCTCGGCGCTCCCAGCTACCCTCCAGGCCCAATGGGACAAGCCCGAGTTCTCACAGTACAGGAACGCCTTTCCTGCAGAGCATGCCACCTCACAAGAGGCCCTGACAGCTCACGTCAAGGACCTCATGAGCCGTGATGTCAAGATCGCCTACCTCAAGAGCCTCCAGGGTTACTTGTGGGAGGCTGGCTACAAGTCTGGCGAGCTTAAAGCTCCACTCTTTGACGATGTCGCTCCCAAGTTTGTCGAGTGGAAGAAGGACGGAAAGGAGATCATGATCTACTCTTCTGGATCGGTGGCGGCGCAGAAGCTGCTGTTCAAGCACACCAACGGCGAGCCAGCCGATCTGATCCCCGAGATTTCCGACTTTTTTGACACTGTCAATGCTGGGCCTAAGCAGGAGGCATCGTCCTACCAGACAATTCTATCAGCTCATCCTGAAGTTCCAGAGGCGAGTGACTGGCTTTTCCTGAGCGACAATGTCAAGGAGGCGGAGGCTGCCAAGCAAGCGGGCATGCAGAGCTTTGTTGTCGAGCGGCCAGGCAATGCCGAGTTGTCGGCCGAGGACAGAGAGAAGCACCGGGTGATCAAGACGTTTGCTGAGATTTAGCTCTGCCGCTAGTCGGGAGTGAGATGCTGGTTCAAGCTTGACGCAGAGAAGGGGGGTTTGACTCAGCCCTTAGCTCAGAAATGGACCGGTTGATCGGATCTCTGGGAACCCTCGAGCAGAAGAACTGCCCTCCTCGACATAGTTTCTCTCAAAAGCATCACCTTTATCCCCACTGCCGCTCATTAATCTCATCCACCACTCAGTCCCTCCATGCCGTGGCCTCAAATCATGTTATTTACCATCCTGCTGGGCCCGACGGTAGTTAAAAGCCGGTACCCGCCTACTGTCATCATCTCGGGAGCGACGTTTGTCGTCCACTATCGTACAAATATGTACCACCGCACAGGTCACTGTCACAAGCCGGTCGGTGGCTCTCTAAACAAACCACCCCCTACTAGCCCCCTATTTTACACTCCACGCTATCGCTCACAATAATAGCATCATCCGGCGAATTGTCTTGGTTTTTTTTCGGGGTGGGGGGAGGCCTTGCACTCCTCCTCTCAAAAAAAGGAATGATAACGGTTTTACTCGATAGACACCTAACCCATCAAATCAGTATCGCAATTCTCGCCCCCCTTCTGACCTCATCGCTTCCCCCCTCGCTTCCCCCTCGCTTCCCCCCATTTGGATTGCAACCTCGCTACCAGACTGGGCGTGTGCGTTGTTTAGCGCCCCTGAATTTACTATCTCTTTTGCTAAAAACAACCTCAAGCCGAGACGAGAAGGTAGGCCTACAGTAGTATCGCGATAAAGTTATCTCAACTGCTATCTCATTCTGTATCATGTCATCAACTCGGCCGGCAACGGAGCACTAACGGAGGAAGCTTATCGCTTTAGCCGTTTGTTGATCAACCCGTTATCGATATCGAACATCTCGACTCGAGACAAACCGTTGATCAACCCTGACGATCTCTTCTTGTCCCCGCAATAACCCCTCTTCCTGATACAGGACCGAGAACCCCCCTTATCAAATCGAGACAGGATCAAGAGACATGCCCCGCGTGATACCAAACAACTCAATATTCAGTCTAGAGATATCATCTAGTCCTGCTTGGGCATAGCCACAAGCAAGTTAACGCAAGCCACAACCGGGTTTCCCCTTCAGTCTATGTAGCCTGCCACCATCCACCAGAACAACTCCACCAAAAATCTGGGGAAGTTACAAGGGGTGTGCTTAGACTGGGACTGGCAAATGCCAAATGCGCCACCACCCAGTCTTGGGGCAGTGAAGTTTACAACAGCAAAACCTCACTCTCGTCAGTGCGGCCTCTCGTTGGGGAAGCTAAGACAGGGAGAGATTAGCAAGGGAAAGCGGCATTCCCCGCGCTGGCATCCATGCTGCACTTCTTCCGGTGCATCTTTGCCCCCCCGACAAATCCAATGAATCTCCCTGATGAAGCGCCTCAGCAAACCCCGCTATCCAAGCCATCGCTCAAGCCCCATCCCATCCACCAAAGAAAAGGGGAGACCCCAGCACTTGCTTGGGAGAGTAATCGTCATCATATGATCACCACCCAGTGCACCACCCCCATTGATACTTACCCAACAACCCTTCTCCAATCACCTCTTCCCCATCGTACCCAATGTTCAATCCCCAAATTTGGTACTAACATCATGGGATCTTAACCGTTGGCTGTCAAAGAGAAAGTTTTGTTGAGCGCCTCCCGCGGTTAACGGTCCCTTGGTGATACCGATGATCACAACTTAGGGGCGAATCGGTATGTCTTCCTATCACACCTTCATCACCATGAAACAAAGAAAAAAATCCAGAACAATTGAGTGTGAACTTAAAAAAATAAAAAATAAAAAATAAAAAATAAAAAAACCCACAACACAGCAAAAGGCTAAGCACGAAGCATTACCAAAAGTCAAGATAGTAAGTGGCAACGGTCCATTCCTTCTCAAAGTGATAGCATAGTATCATGTTGCGATATCCGTCTGTCTCTCCCAAGCTTCGCATTGTGGATCGGACTCCGGCCACCACCCCCGATATCGTGATGGCAAGAGCATGTCTTTGTCTGGACCGGGCAACTGGCACTGGAAGTGACGACGATAAGAGGAAAGGGTAGTTGGAAAAGTCCAGTCCAGTAGCGCTAGAATTGATGTAGGTAGCTCCCACTTGACGCTGCTCGAGTTTAATGGCTTCATGTCGTCTGAGACATTGGACAGCATATTGACCATTGCTACCCAACTGTCCTGTCAACCTCGAGACAGACGGACGAACCCGAAGACCCTGGGATACAAAGAGGGTGTAGTGCATTCTGCACTGCATCTTTCTTAGTCAGGAGGACAGGACACCACCACACCATACATCGCGGACCGGAGTGCACACCCATCACAATACACAACACACAACACACAAAACATGCACAGTGAATTGTCTTCGCCATCAATTGGCTGCCAATATTCATCTCCCTAATATTTGAACCATCATACCCAGTGGTGGACCACAAAAATATCCATCACAAACATCCGATCGACGCTCCTGTCTCCAAAACCTCCTGTCCAGGTGACCTCCTCTTTTAACCCCTCACGAACAACCCAATCTTGCCCAATGGCACCTCCCCAACAACTATCGGAAATCATTTCCGGACCAAACCATCCACTGCATGTTGATCGCATGCGCTCTGCCACATCCTTTTCTTCTGCCATCCATTGACTGACACAGCAGCTTGCAGATGCAACAAGCCGGCGTCGCCCCCGTCCCCTCGCAGCTTCCTTCCCGTAGCTCCAGCATGTCCAGCTTTGTGGGGTAATCGGGCCTTGCAAATAGACGCCGGTAATCCGCATGATCAGCTCATTGCTGCGTAGTGAAATTGTAGAACGTGACGCTGGCCACTTTTGGCTGCGTCTTGGCTGTCACACCGCTTGCTAGCTTGCTAGTGAACGTTGAGTCGGAGAAAACTTCAACATCGTTTCGGATACGTTTGGGTAGAAAGACGAAAGCGAAGACGACATCGTACCGTCGACCGTTGTCCAGCTCAAGTTGGTCTCATGCGGAACCATCGCAGGATAGCGGCATATGTAAAGTCGACAGCGGATAGCTGCTAATCGTCTAAGCGATGTTGTGGCAAGGCGGGATTGCCGGTTGTCAAGGACCTTTGCATGATGTTAGTAGAGTCCAAGGACAGCAAACAAACGTGGATTGAATAAGGTGGGGCAATCAGAAGTTAGAACCAGATCAACATTGTGTTATTTCAGATAGGGATAACTGTTTGAAATGTCTCGGTCATCACGTAAAGGGGGGGTAAGTAAACAAAGCTGAAAGCTTACCCTTGCTTGTGCTGTCAAGAGGTTCGGGCATCAAGACTGGAAATAACTCCATCTGACAAACTGCATACTTGTTAGTCTATGCCAAATTGAATGCATGGAAGTCAACAAGTAAAGGTGGGAAGGGAAAGTAATCAGAAGTTAGAACCGGATCAACACTGTTATTCAGATAGGGATAACTGTTTATGAATGCCTAGGTCATCATTTTACATGACGGTGACAATGAAGGAACACAGCAAGCAAAACGTAGGAAGATAACACATACCCGAAGTTGATGCATCGCATCAATGTTGACCGTGCTACTGATTAAAAGAAACTAAGATGTATTAGCCTAGGCTCTGGGCAAATGCTGCAAACATCAACGTGAGAAAAGGGACAATCAGAAGTTAGAACCAAGTCAACACCATAATTTCAGATAGGGATAACTGTTTAGAATGTCTAGGTCATCATGGTAAGGGAAGAAAAACAGAGATGCCTACATACCATATGACCATATCGCCCACGAAGGTCGCCTTGCAGGCGAAGCCCACACACGAAAGTATCTTTGAGAGCCAGTGCATGATGATGGCTTCCAACTGCCAAGCGGCGGTGGGGAGAGCAAGGAAAACATCTCCTCACTCGTGGGAGCCAAAGTCACTGATCTGCAGAGGGATTCCCTCGAGGGAGCACGCCTAGAACCGCACAATGTTAGCCTGGCAACCCTTGAACAGGACTTATGGTAAACAATTCTAGATAATTGATGTGGCTCAGTGCATGGTGAAATAGTTTGTCTCATGGCCCAGAGGCTCTGAAGTAGCAAATACTTTAGGTTGCAAAGCATCATCGCCAGTGATGTGAACAGAAGATTAACAACATACCTTTCGACGAGCTAATAATATGCCCCAATGTTGGATGTCTTGAGTTGTCTTCGGCTATATCATGGTGAAGACTACCAGGTAGATATCGCAACCTCCCGTTCCAGGGAGGATGGATCAAGGTCCACCTCATCATTCATGGAGAGCCAAGTGACCGAAGCCAGATCCAAGAAAGTGTTCACCCCAATACAACAGCAAAGTTGTTTCGTGTCGGCCCAGACCGGATCTCTTCCTTCCGGAAACGCCGAGGGACGCCCTTGCCTCCCCTCTTCCACAGATAATAGACCAACCGCTGGGTCATCTTGGATGCCACTTTCGTGTACCCAAGTGACTCCATGATGACAGTCAACTTCTCCTCATCCAGATACCGCGAGTTCGTGACACATGGCGCGGGGAGCACCAGGAAGAGGCTCGGAAAGTTGGTCGTCAGAGAAGGGGCCTCGAGATATCTGCCAGGAGCGCGCAGAAATTCTGTTGTTCGCTTGAGCATCTCCCCTCTCCCTTTCGGATCTGGAACAAAGTTCAGGACGAGCGACAGGCTGATAATGTCGAACCGCTCCGTGTCATCTTTGGGCAGAGATCGTTCCATGAAATCCTGCTGTAGAATCCCTTCGCCTTGACTGTTCAAATCGATGCGGGTAATGTCGAAATGACCACTCTGGGAGCAAGCATTCTGTGTGCTGAGTGCGCCAACCTCAAGCAGCTTGAGCATCCGGCCCGATCCTTCTTTGTGGGCTGCGAGACATGGCTGCAGCCATTCTATCAAAACCCTTGAGCTGTCACCTCCACGATCCTCCCTCTGACCTTGCAGACTAGCCTTCTGGTAGGCCTCAAGGCCACCTAGTGCCCGAATCTCTGCATCAATGGCTGCAACGGCTGTATCGTCACCCTTGGAAAGAGCCTGCTTTTTTCTCTTTTCAAGGAGATGGTGTTTATTGATGAGAGCTTTCGTCGACTTTCTGGTGATAGATTTCGGTTGCCTTTGAAGAATCGGAGGCCGTCCAACGGCTAGGCTCTTTTGTGGTCGTTTCTTCTTGAGCGCCATGGCATGAAAGCTGGCTTCATGGTTGTTGCACTGTTCCTCGAGGGAACTGAAGTTGGGAAGAAGAGGTGGATTTGTGGATAATTTTTTCGAAAGCTCCCAAAGCTCATCAAACTGCTTATCTTATCAAGAGCTTGAGGCCCAGACTCGGCCAATCACACCGCCGCCAGTTGAAGAAAAGCGGAGTGCCAGCCACAACCAACCAGCCACAAGCCTCCGCACACACATTCTGTTAAATCTTTTTGGTAAAAATCCACCAACTTTTTCCCTCTCCCCATCCACGACCGACTAGACGACAACTTCGCCCAGTGCCGACAAACAGCAGAAATGGCTCCCAAGGACGTTAAGAAAGGTACTTGAGAATCTCCAGGATGGATTGGAACAACCACAAACTCGGCCGTCGCTCAGTGCGGAGCTTCGCCGCCAACTATGTCGCAGTGGCGGCGAGGTGAAGCATCAAAGCAGCAGCAGATTTTGCGAGTTTGAACAAGACGGTCCTCCCCTTGTTCAGGCGAATGCTTTATACTGACTCGACTCTCCCACGAACAGGCGGTGCCTCCAAGGCCGGCAAGGGTGCTCAGGCGAAGAAGGCTGCTCAGGCTGCCCTCAAGGGTGTACGTTTTTTACCATGTTCGCAAAACACCATGACTAAAGAAACTAAACCCTCTTTCAGGTCCACGCCCACAAGAAGACCAAGGTCCGCTATAGCACCACCTTCCACCGCCCCAAGACCCTCCAGTTGTCGCGCGCCCCCAAGTACCCCCGCAAGTCGATCCCCCATGCTCCTCGCCTCGACGAGCACAAGGTCATCGTCCACCCCTTGAACACTGAGGGCGCCCTCAAGAAGATCGAGGAGCAGAACACCCTCGTCTTCATCGTCGATGTCAAGGCCAACAAGGCTCAGATTAAGCTGGCTCTTAAGAAGCTTTACGACATCGACACCGTCAAGATCAACACCTTGATCCGCCCCGACGGTTCCAAGAAGGCTTTCGCCCGCCTCACCGCCGATGTCGA
Organism: Triangularia setosa; assembly: GCA_033296915.1. Taxonomy (NCBI): domain Eukaryota; kingdom Fungi; phylum Ascomycota; class Sordariomycetes; order Sordariales; family Podosporaceae; genus Triangularia; species Triangularia setosa. The sequence goes on along the minus strand of MU866110.1, from coordinate 64,788 downwards.
TGCCCTCGACATTGCCGCCACCAAGCTCGGCCTCGTCTAAACGTCTGGTCGTGTGATGATGGAACTGGGTGGAATAAAAAAATAAAAAAGGGTGTTGTCAACGAATAAGGGAATTGGGATTGCATTTTTCAATTGGCGTCAGATACCCGGCAATGAAAAAAAATTGACAATTCCTTGTTGATGATGGACATATCTTCTGTTCTCTTTTTCTATCGTATGTCGTTTACAGTTGATGTTCAACGCCATGTGATTCGTAGAGCTGTGCCGTCCAATAATGTATAATTCATCATCGTAGGTGCTGGATATTTTCCAATCCCTCCAGACCTGCTTTGATATGTGGCTGAACCCATGTGGTATCCCTATCTTACAGTATAAGGGCGTGTTTTGCTGTACGATGATGGAACCCGGTCGCCATCGGATCCTGCTGCAAACTATCAGCAGATTGCGCCACCGCGATTAGGATCCCAACCCCGCCATGAGCACCACTATGCTAATCTCAGTAGCAGTCCAGCGCATCATGAAGGGCGACGTCGCGGCGCTGCTGACGGACCGACGGAAATACAGGTATATGACCAGGCATACTTCCGGCCAAGTCACGCTGACTGCATCGTCATGTGGATGATTTCCATTTTGCTAATTTGCTTAGCAGGACAGCGAAATCCATCGCAACATTAAATACACGCGAAGGCATGCCGGCCCGTTCAAGGGAATGCTAGTTAACACGGGCGCTCTCACCAACGTTGGCTGCAAAGATTACATTGAACTCCGCATTCTGTATGAGATTGTTTGATTCTAAGACAGGCCCGGCTAAAAGACAGTTGCCGTGATAGAGCCCCAAAACATGAAGCAATAAACCATCACTTCTTTAGCTATCGAGTTCGCGACAATCCGAGCGGTTACATGTCAAGAAATGTGCGTGCACCCAAGAGTGAGTGAGGGTCGAGTTCTGGCGTGGGGCACAGTTCTTGGGATGTGGTTTTGTGAAGGCTCCGTTGTCCAGCCACTACCGCAGCCGGAAGACTCTCGTCCCATTGCGGCGACAGAAGATCCAACGCACATTGGATCCTGAAGCCATCCGTCACCAAATAAAGAAATTTCAGGGTCGGGGTTGTGGTTGGGATTGGGATCCGGATGGGCTGTTCTGTAGAATGGTAGGAGCGGCGTTTGCTGTATCGTTTGCGAGATAGCGACGAAGAAGACGGTTGCGTTGACACATGTGTATCATGTCCGTGGAGCTTGCGAGATCTTCCCGATGAGTATGCATGTCTCTTTCGGCTCGAGGAGTTTGGCAAGGGAGATTCCAGTGGTGGACACCCGGAGCGAATATGTCGTTGTAGTTCCGTGGATGCGTCCGAACTGTCACTTTGGCCGGGCCCATCGCGGACACGCCAACCCCCGCCGCCGGCTATTACAGTCCGCTGGCCATCGCTGTCTCCGTCTTCGTCCTGGTGGTTGAACTGCGGATCGGATTGCAGGAGTAGGTGCGTCTTGAGCTTCAGCTATCGCCATGGAAAATGAAACCTCCGCCGCGTCCTGACTCGTCGACCAATTCGGCACGCAAATTCTCCAGTTCCTTGCTCATCGACTTGGGGCTAGCATTCTCCCGAAGGCGTTCAAAGTCGAGTAGTTTCACCCCTTCTTCCGTGACGAGAAAGTTGTATCGGTTTACATCCCCATGTACAAGTCCCATCTTGTGGAGTTTCCCTAGAGCGGTTTCGCAAACGCTCAGATCCTGGAAGGAAGCAGAGCGTCCCTCTATTTTCTCCAATAGAAAACCCACGATGCGTCCACTCTCATGGACATGGCCAAGGAAGCGTGGCGCCAGTCCAGAACCCTCAAGCAACTGATATGCTCTCGTTTCCCGTTCGATGCGAGGCAGCTCCCATTCGAAACGGGCTATTTTGGCGATCATGGTAGCTGGTGATGGGAGAGTGATTGGGAGGATCGAATGTGAGACGGCTTCGAAAGCCATTGCCGTGAGCTGTTTGGTCTTCTCCAACTCTAGGCAATCAATCCTGGTATGATGCCATTGACAGTTGACGCCAGCTAGTGTTCGGTTCAAGATGGAAATTTTCAAGTCGCCGCTGGTTTTATCTCGTGAGATGTGGGCCACGGTCCATTCCTCGTTATAAGGAAGACGGGGTAGGGACTGAAGGGGGAATGAAAGCGTGTCTCTGTCAAAGGTTCCGGGAGAGATGACAAGATATTTGACATGGTTTCCGATGCGCAGTCGGTATTCGCTTTCAAAAGAATCGTCATCGTCCACTTCCATGGAAATTATGATTGGCTGTATTGGCGGGTTTGTAGCGTTATCGCCAGACATTGTCACCATTGGGCCACTCACTATAAGATTAGCGGGTGTGTCTGAAGAAAAGTCAAACGCAGAAGAGATGTAGCATTCGTACATTTATACTTCGAGATTTCCTTTACTGTCGCTATGCCCCCTCCCCTGTTTTTCCTGCTGAGAGGGGCGGTGTTCGAATGTCAGGGTAGCTCTCCGGCTGCGGTGGAGAGCTGAGATTGCTGCTAAAAGCTGCTTTTTGAGGTGCGCCAACATGTACGTTTTTTACTAAGTTGCCCATGAAGGCCCTACGGGCCCCCCAGCCATATATTTATAGTTCTGGCCCAGCGCCTGCGCAGCGGCTAGAATTCAATCTGATTTGACCAATCAAAATTCCGCCAAATACAGCCAGCTAGTACAACTTGCTTCCCACCCTCCAGCCGGACTCCACACATCTGTGAGGGCGCAGCGGTTACTCCACAAGCCCACTTTCGGCTGCCTTTGCTATCCAAATTAGGAGGAGGAAGAGGAGGGAGGAGACAAGCTGGCCTGGCGTTTATACCACCTTGTCTCGGCTGGCGCCAACAATCTCAGCTTCAGACACCTTGCGGCCAACACCAAAGAACATGACTTGGGGCAACCCGTGGCTTGACAGCTATAAATTGTGCCTCCTCGGAACATCATCTACATAGTAACAGCATCAGATTCAAAACAATCAATCTCATCTTTCATTGCATCAGTAACAATCAAGCGTTCAGAACCGGCCACCCACCACCACCACCTAAGATCTCGATAGCGCAGGTGCAGCTTTGCTTTCTGCATTAGTCGTTTGTATTCGTCATCGGCAAACAAGTACAAGCCATTCGACTATCCAACATCGTAAGGAGGCAGTTATCCCCCATATCTGAACCCAGTCTAATTTGTGATATCCTGTTAGTCAAGAAATGTGTACGTCAAAGTATATCAAATATACATGCGGCTGCAAGAAGGAGATGGAGTTCATCCAGTGCCCGGAGCGCCAGGGAACCAACGTCAAATGCAGTCCAGTTGCCAAGGCATGGGGCAAGGATTCGACCAACTACTGTTCAAGGCACTTGGTTAAGCCTGACGCGCCAGTGAAATACACGGATGATAATGGAGAGGTTGTGGAATAGTCAAGTACGGCTTATGAACTGTGGAGCTGCATTGAGACGATGAATTGTACGTTGGGAAGTCTGGGATTTTGTCCGCTTTCTGGGTGCTTTCTACTTGGACACTATGTAGATAGCCTTGCCGAAATACATTGGCGGACCGTTTCCACATCCTTGTTATTCTCTCTTGTTGAAGTATCCTCCTCTCCGAGCAGCCTCCGGTAGCTCGGTTGGCCGGTTATTACCTTCGCTACTCGATCTCCACAGAAGCTGTGCCTGTTCACACCATCGAAAATGTTCCAAAAAGCCATCTTGCGCATATACCTTGTCGCGAGCCTCGAATGCCCATTTCTCGCCCCTGGAGCCGATGATGTCTTTTTCGAGAGCGAGTTGACACCCGGCACACGACATTCCGTGTTCGACTTTGCCGGTTTGTCTATCATAATAAGGAAGTGCGCACGACCCCATGAAGTTGAATTTTTGATTTAGTCCCAATTTCGCCGGCAGTGGCTGCGCCAGTGCATGCGGTTGATGGCCGAAAGCCAATATGGCCTGATGAGCAGAAACGACCGTAATACGGGATTTGTGTACTGATTCCTTCATCGAATATATTCCAGGCAAAGTCTTGAATGACCTCAGTTGATCTAATTCGGCCTTCGTCAAGTGGAATTGTTTCCGGACAGCGGCAAGCGTTTGCACTCGGGTTTCCAGAGCCCCTTGGAGGCACGTAAAACAACATCGATTCCAGGTTAAGAGGGATATAAATCCGCCGAATTCGCCGCAAAATGTACAAGCCTTGGTACATAGTGCGTAGTAAAAGTCGAATAGAGAAACGCCGACGGCAAGTCGTGTTCGTAACAAGGCGCAAAGAAGGTTCAGTCCATGCGAGACCACCATCTGATATTGCTTGAGAGAGTCTGCCGTCTGTCTCGATCGGAGATTTGTTTGTCGGAAGTTGAATAGAGAATGCATATCCAGACGTAACAACACGTCATGCAAGAGCTCGAGGGGTAGCCGATCGAGGGAGCCGAGTCCCGTATAAGAAGCCCGTCGGAAAGGTGTTGCTATCGACATACGAATACCGACGTGTTCACGAGGCGAAAACCATATCACAGAGCGACAGTAGTCTTTACGATGGTAGGCAGTGGTTCGAACAATGGCGTCGGCCTGTTCCTCGCGGAAATGGTATTCGGTGGCGGAGCGATATCCGCGAGGCATAAGGGTAGCCATTCTCGACGTTTTGTCGGTACGCTTAAGTGAAAGACGCGCCGGCCTCAGCATACACGTGACGATCTCGACGATGGGTCGCTTGGTCGCGTTTGTATGCCGCTTGTCATGTGATGGTCCGCACGTCCCGTCGAACTCGGCAAGTAATGACAGTGGCTCCTCGGAACTTGGACTGGAACCAGCACCAGCACGAGCACAGCTTGACAAGACCACAGAGCTAGACGACGAAGAATACGGTCGAGAAGATCCTCAGCTACCGCGGAGAAGGACCACAAACGGAATACTTTAGAAAGGTTACGACAATGACGAAAACACTTGGGAACCACTCGGCAACCTCACCAACGCGCAGGTTCTACTAGCACAATATCATCGGCTACGGAAAAGACCGACGGTAGCATTAAAAGCACCAAAGCACTGAAGTTGATGCTAGCCCTGCAACCCGGTGGTGTTAGCCATGCAGTCCTGATTGGACCAGCTACACGGATTATTATTACCCCGCACAGCCTGCTGTGGGGTAGGAATCAATCATTATTAGCCGCCCCACAACCTGCTGCCTAAAATTTCGTCGCGACACGGTGTTTGAGCAGACAGCCACAGCAACAACGAAAACATATGGGAACTGTTGGAGAATCTCACCCAGTGATTTGGCAAGACTGAGACCGTTGAAAGTTGGACATGGATATCCGGTATTTGGTTGTCTTACTTTGTTACAGTACCAAAACAGCGAACATTTGCTGCACTTTTGTAGAGATGTCTTCTGCTCATCGCATCCATGGCAGGTTTTCCTATTAAGCCCCGTGGAATATTGGTGGACCCGATCGCTCAGTTGGAGCAACTCAACCAGCGTTGCGGAGATGATCTGAGAAATATTTTAGAATCCCCAAATCCTTAGGATAATGCAAATTAGAAAGGTCTACCTTTACTCCACAATATTCTTCCTGGCGGATCCCGGCTGTGAGATCAAGAAACCCATGCTGGTGTGCATATAGGATTGCTACAGTGGATCCAGGCTGTAGCTCTGCAAATTCGGTGCCTCGGCCGTCAGTGTGAAAGGCGACTGGCACCATAGTACCTGCTTTGTCTTGAACGATAAGTTTCACACGGATGAACTGTTCGATGTCAATAATTTCAGCCAAGAAGCACCAGTGCTTCCGAGGCATGTAGCTGAACCCATCCACAGTGTCGTAGAATGCCAGGTTGATGTCGTTCTCCTCTGGAAGGCCGGTAAATGTTGGGAATGTCTCTTCGCTTCGGAAGTTTGCGTATTGCTGCTCAGGGAATATCTCCTTCTCCAGGAGGCCGTCTGCAACTGTCCATCCTCTTCCTCCTCTTGACCCAGTTGGAATGCGGCCTACTGTTGTTCTAGTTTGAGTTTCGGCCGCGGCCTCAAACTCTGCGCTATCGGCTTTGGCGGTGTTAGAGTGGAGCGGCGAGCCATGCTGGTGTTGTTGTAAATCGCTGCCGGTTTTAAAGCTTCGGCCGCAAGTGCAAGCAATCTTGCGTTCCGCAGAAGGGACTGCGGGTTTGACAAGTGGACGAGGCATCGCTCTGTTGACGACGGTTTGGAGAGGCTGAGGCTTGAGCATTCCCGCAGGTCTGCAGTGGCAAGGGACTCGGGCCGGCCGTATTTGATAGCCTTTGGAGGGCCGGCGATGATGGTGGACAAAGTGCAAATGATGAGGGTTGGAGGGATTGGGCAGCAATCCCAGCTATCTCGAGATACGGTTCCAGTCGCCGTCGAGCTTCCTCCGAATGACAAACCGCGCTAGCTAGCCTCGTTACGCAGCCAGCGTCCAAACGTGCAAGCCCTGTTTAGTAAGGGTGAGTGTGAAATGAAGGTACCTCGGCAATCTTCTGATAATTGTATAGCCGCCGTCGGAGCGATAAGCCCTGTCCAGGAGTGCATTGTCAAGTAATCTTCTAATGGTCCGTCTAGACGACAGACAGTCCCGATGGTGGAGGGCTTGAGACGGGGCAGCGAGAGAACAAGGCATCTTCCGGCTGCCGAGTTCGAGCTAACATGCATGCCGGACCCCAGCGGAATTTTGTACAGGAGACGCAAACCGCAAGCGGTTCGCCTAGAGGAGCTTTGAGGAACGAAGCTGGATGTAGTAAACTTTGCACTCAGTACGAAGGTAATCAATTCGAAGTTCTCTAAGTTGCACCAAAAATTTAAAGTACAATTTGATGGGAACATGTGAGGTTGGCTTTCAAGCACCTGTGTGGACCTTCCCCGGTTTCTCAGATCAAGTGCGGGGTTCAGCTTCTTCCTTCCCGTTCAGCTTGTCATGAACACTGGTGAAACTTCATTTCATTAACAGCAAATATACGCCATGGAGAAAGCACAAGGAAGTTCCCAGACACCCTCAGAGCCTCTATCAATCGACTCTGGTAGTGTCGAAAAGGATCAGAGGGGCGCGGTGTTGAACAGTTTATCTCTGCATGAAATCCCACCCGTAGCCCCGCAAGCATATTTACGGGGAAGACGTCCGCACATTGACGAAGAGGCCGGCGTCAGACTACATGCTCCAAGGTCTTTTCGGGCCAGAATGGAAAAGTCGACGATAATAAGCAGATACCCATCCCCGCTTTCTCAATCGACGCAGTCTAGGAAGCAAAGTCCAGCCAAGATCGAAGCGTTCAAGAACGAAGACACGCGATCGTTCTTTGGCACCATCGCCGCGAACACTCCCTGCGTCTTCCTTTGTATCGGACGACCAGAGAAGTGTCGGATCGTCCAAGTTGAGCTCAGAGACGATGCTGATCATACAGCTATTCTGAAGAAGATGAGGGAGACTTGGGATAAATCGAGGAAGCGGTTACCTTTTCGCAAGGTCACCCGAGTGGAGGAGGTGAGCGTATGTGCTACTTCTAATACCGGGGCTTTCTTTGACTCCTAGTCTGATTTCGGTCCCAGTTTCGCTTTTCGGGAGTTAAAAATCGCAAAGGCAGCAATATCTTTATCGGGACGTACGAACTCTTGAATATTGAGCAACTGCGATGCAGCCTTGACGAAAAGTTGAAGGCCGTCGAAGAGTCAATTAATACATGGCGAGGCCCGGATCTCTTCTCCATTTGCCGAGAAGATTACGCAAGTGGAGAATGGGAGCATTCACCGAAGTGTCCTAGCTTGGACATTCCCTTTCGCGACTGCGACGTCAAAAAATTTGACAACCTACACTACCGCTTACGAAGCCTTTCTCTTCTGCCGATGCTCACTTTGGCGTTTCAAAGTCCGTCGCTGGCCCGTGGGCAACGGTTGCTCGACGGCCTTGCCCAGGACTCAGGAATATACTCAACTAGGTTTGGCAACCACTGTTTCCAGATAGGCTCAGTGTCTCCCTTCCATTAACTGTAACAAGGGATATGCTCCGAAACCTCTACTGGCATGATCCGCGTATCGGTGATGTTGACTTCAGCGGTTACACAGTGACTGAGGAGTGGGAGGACGTAAGATATAGCGCAGCTATGCCACTGGCATTCACTTTCACGGTTGGCTCTTCTTTCTTTTTCCGAGTGGTATTTGGAGACTGGCAAACGGCTATTGGGGCCAGCTCTCTGGTGGTTACAACCATAGCTTTAATAGTCCAGTGGATGATTTACGTCCGGTCGAAAGGGCTGAGGCCATAAGAGCTTCCGTAGCCATGCTTAGCAAGCGCATAGACAAAGGACAAGAAACTACCGAAGCGCAAAAAAGGACGCAGAACGACATACTATCCTCCTGCGATGGATTCAGGAGCAGGTTCCTCTGGTTGAGGCCGAGTTGAAGGAATCTGAGGCGGCTGAGAGCAGCGCCAATGCCACGCGTGGCACGAAGAGGAGACTCGGACGCGATCAAGATGAAGTCTCGAAAGATCGAAACCCCAAGCGACAGAGACGGAATGATCAAGCAATTCCGCCAGTGTCGAAGTCCAACAGAGTTCTCAATAAACGTCCGCTACGATCCACACGCACACCCCAGTCTTCGGTGATTCCCCAACAACCACGTCGCAGCCCCCGAATTGCCGCCCTCGAGAACTCTTCCAGATTCGCCGTTCCACCGCCGCATGCGGCCAAAAGCTCACGTCAAAGGTCACGCCGAAAAGTCGTACAAGCACCGACGCCTCCTTCATCCACAGGGTCGCAAGACCATCAGTCAAGGCCCTCCGGCAACGACGATGTTAAAGGGACGGGGCACAAGAGGCGATGTGCTTAGCACACCAAAACCAAAGCGGGTATCGAAGAGACGCCGACTTTAATGGCAACGAGGTGGTTGAAGTATGACGGAGGCAGGACGTGTGCGGGTGATTTGAAGGCAACATGTATTGTAGGAAAGTCGTAGAAGTTCGGGCCAGAACCTCTCACAAGTCGGATGGCCTTCTAGTCAATGCCTACCTCACTTGAAGACGCCTGATGGCTACTACCATTCCTTTCTAACTCTACCTCTCGCGAAGTCTAGAAGCGAAGCGCCCGACCCGTGAGGATTTGTGCCCAATCCACGTCTCTCCAATCCACGTCTCCTATCCGCTCAAGGTTAGCCTCCAAGCGCCGAGCCAGGATATGCTGCGGCATCTTGGGGCACGACTCCATCCACTTCTCGCTCATCAAGTCCTGATGCTGTGCGTAGGCTGCTATCCCTGCGACCGTTCCATCTTCTCCCTACGACTCGAACCTGCCCAAAGAAGTCTTGGTACTCCCGTAGTCTGGGCGCGGTGTGTCCGACTGGTTCAATCGCGGACTGCGCCCGGCGGGATCTTGGGTGAGAACGCCATGACGCCATCAATGTCGATGACACCGACAAAGTTGACATTAACGAGGATATTGTGCGCGCCGGAATCACCATGCCCTTGCTGACGAATGTGACCAAGAACGCTAAAACGTGCGAGGAAATGCTACCGCCATTTCCGGGTCCGATACGACACCGCTTGCCCGATATTATGGCCCGTTACCGTCCAGGCTGTCACCTCGTTGCGGTTTGTCTAACCTAGCTCCCTTCGATTCCCGCTCTTCCCGGCCCTTGAAAAACACGCTCTCTTGTGCCACGTCCGAGCAGTACACCTCAGGTATGCGATAAGACACTAGAGGCCCAATTCCTTCCCCTTACCCAAATTGTGACTGGCTCCAGCCAGCTAGGCACCAGCACTCCCGCTGGACCGCAACCTGTCTGCCTGGTGGCTGAAGAGTGATCCTTGGCCGCGCAATCAGGGCACGCTCCATGCTCGGGTCATTCGACCCAGCTGCGGAGGATGGTTCGTGAACCCCTCCTCCTCTCCTGTTTGGTGGCGATCGCCTCCTCCTCTCACTAGAAACCAGCTCTCTTGTACCGGCCCGCGGATCTCGAACTTAGGGGTCGTCGCTCCTTACATGGTCGGGGAGAGAGCCGCGAATCGAATATTTTCGAATCGCAGAGCGGCGAGGCGGCTCCAGATAGATCGGATATGGTTGTCGGCGTCATCATCGGAGATGCTTTCGAGGGATTCTTGGCTCTTGGCTAGACCTCGTGTCTACGATGAGAACTTGTCCCGGCTTTTCAAATGCCGGCGTCGCGGTCGGCGGGTATGTTGGGTTAGGTTGCGTTTGCGTGTCTGAGCTTGAGTACGGCATTTTTGCTATCGGCTAGGATACGTGCGGTCAAACAGAAATGAAAGGAACGAGGCGGGGGTAAGAGGAGGGGAAGAAGGGTGAAAGGGGAAAAAGGCAGAAGCGAGAGGCTCAGGACAGAGGTAGGGAAAAGTATTTATCGTGAACATTGGACCTCGCGGTCGAGCAAGCTGGTACGCGGGGCGCCAGGGCAGAGGGACAAAGCCAGGGCCCGTGCGCCAGGCTCTGATTGGCGGAGTGGCGGATTCGGTGGGGCGAGGACGGCCACTCAAAAAACGGCATACTGGACAGCAAAACATGGATTACAGCCCGTCCTCTCTACTTGCTTTCTCCTCGCCGGTGTCATGCACATGTCATATTTTCCACCTCATATTCTTCTTCATTTTTCTCCTCTATGCCCATTCGGCCCTGTCTAGTGGCATCTCGTTTCCGTAGTCGTTTGTAGTGCGCCCTTCCTCTGGTCCGGTTTTAATGGCGTCCACCCATACCAGCCAACTGCCTAACAGTAGCCATATTCACGTCCATGAATCTCTCGACGCAGTTCGCCAGGCAGGCCTTCTCGCTGCCGTCCAGCGCGCCGGATTTGAAGGTGGAGGAGGTCATGCATTTTTTCCAGCAGAGGGAGGTAAGGGCGTGTGATTCTACAATTTATCCCCGATTCAAATTAGCAACATGTGCGCATTCAATGACTACTTAAGAGGCTTCTTTATGCCAAATCGGGGATGGGGGTCAGGTAGAAGAAGGTCGAAGGGTAAAAAGGTGTTTGAATCGAAGGGGTTAGGTGGGGGATGTAAGAGAGGTGGGAGCAGAATGGTGCAGACGTACGGCTCTGGATCTTGCTCTTTTGCTCCTCGTTCGCAAAAAACTGGCGGAGCTCGGCTTTGTCCTTGTCGTTGAGCTTCTCGATGTCGGCCTGGTCGAGGGCGAGGGAGGAGGACATTTTGGCGGTTGGGCTTTTTTATCTTTTCTTTTCCAACACTAACAAACAAGAGAAGAGCAGGAGGGTAGGTAGAATGGGGGAAATCGGGCGGTGGTGGTGGTTTGCGAGAGCTGGTAGTAGTAGAGCTTCCAAGGTTCTTACTAAAAATATTCGGCAGCGGTGTGGCACCAATCAGCTGGCAGGGTCTTGTCAAGGTGAGCCACACCGAGCACGCATCCTCGTATGGTAGGTAAAACAACCACACGAAGAATAATTGTCCTATATGGTTGATATCGATTAATGTAAGAGATTGTGTACCGCCAGATGTGGCCAATGATCACAAATTCTTATGACAATGACATCCATTACACAATTCTGAACCAAGGCAACAAACACATCACAGATCACGAATCACACAAGGCACTCAAAACATATTTGATATCAACACTTTATTGATCAGAGATCAATATGCACACCAACTACACGTTCTCTTGTGCCAAGCGGCTATGCAATACATGCTATGCATCAGAATGCCTCCCTAACCTATTCCTGGCCTTCTTTCTGGCCAAGTTCATAAATAACCCATGATTCAAAATTCCGAAAACGCCGTCATAATCATCGCCATAATGTACTTAATCCATATCAAGGCCTATACCACCCTCATTCTTTATACCCCCATTCTTGGCCTCTCCACGAGACACCTAGTCATTGTAGAGATCCTCATCCATTGAATCGGGGGCAACCTCATCCAAAGCATCATCCGAGTCAATCACCATCTCCTCATCCGAAGCCTCATTCTCGTGGTGATTCGGAAGGACAGTGACTTTGTTATCGACAAGATCGACGCGGGCCACCTCGCCATCGCGAATGTTGCCACGCAAGATGAGGATGGCCATGCGGTTGAGCACCTCCTTCTCAAGCAGGCGTTGTAGCGGTCTAGCACCATAGGCTGGTGAGTAGCCCTGGGCGCCCAACTTGTCTTTGGCTGCCTCGGACACCTTGATGATGACGTTGCGATCGTTGTCGCTGAGCCGCTTCTGGATTTCAGCAATACGCAGGTCGACGATCCGGCGAATCTCCTTGCGGGTGAGGCGGTTGAAAATGACAATCGAGTTGATACGGTTGAGGAACTCGGGAAGGAAGTAGTTGCGGAGAGCGTTCATGACGAGCTCCCGAGTCGTGGGATCAATCCTACCATCTTTGCCGTTGGGACGAGCGAGGTACTCAGCACCCAAGTTGGAAGTCATGACAACGATGCAGTTCTTGGCATCAACAACACGGCCTTGACCATCAGTGATGCGGCCGTCGTCCATGAGCTGAAGAAGAACCGTCAAGACTTCCTTGGCAGCCTTCTCCACCTCGTCGAAGAGAAGGATAGAAAAGGGCTTGCGACGGAGGGCCTCGGTCAGTTGGCCACCAGAATCGTGACCAACGTAGCCGGGGGGGGCACCAATCATGCGGCTCAGGGAGTGACGCTCCTGGTACTCGGACATATCGAAGCGGATCATCGACTTCGGGTCATCGAAGAGGAATTCGGCAAGAGCCTTGGTGAGGAGCGTCTTACCGGTACCTGAAGGACCACAGAACAGGAAGCTTGGGGGCTGGTTGGGGTTGCTGAGACCCGAGCGCTGCAGGCGGATGGCGTTGGACACCGACTGAACAGCTTCCTTCTGGCCGACCACGATCTTACCTAAGGCCTTCTCCATGTGCAGAAGCTTCTCCCGCTCGGTGGTCTTGAGGCGAGTGACGGGAATACCGGTCCAACGGGCGACGATTTCGTTGATTTGGTCGGGTCCGACGACATCGGTGATCATGGAGCCACCCGAATCGCCGCCGTTGGCGTTCAAGGCAGCATCGGCGGCCGCCTTCTCTTTCTCAAGGCGTCGGATGACAGCTTCCTGCTCGGGAATGGCGTAGTACTGGAGATCGGCAGCACGGCTGTGGTCTCCCACTCTGCTGGCATCCTCGGCCTTGACACGAAGAGCCTCCAACTTCAGCTTGGCCTCCTGAATATCCTTGCCGCGTTGACGTTCTCTTTCATACTTCTCGCGGAGTGGCCTCAGTTCCTCCTCAACGTTCTCAGCATCCTGGCGGGCCTGAGCGAGACGAGTCTTGGAAGCCTCATCCTTCTCACGGGACAAGGCATGAATCTCAATCTTGAGCTGGCGCAGCCGGCGCTCAAGGGAATCAATAATTTCCGGCTGAGACTCTCGGGCCACGCGAACTGCAGCTGCTGCCTCGTCAATCAGATCAACAGCTGAATCGGGAAGTCTCCGGGATGTGAGGTACCGAGCAGCCAGATTGGCAGAAGCGACAATGGCGGCATCGGCAATGTTGACACCATGGTGAACTTCGTACTTTTCCTTGAGACCACGGAGAATTGAAATGGTCTCGGGAATAGTCGGCTCCTTGACGAGGACCTGCTGGAAACGACGCTCAAAAGCGGCATCCTTCTCGATGTACTTGCGGTACTCAGCCAGGGTGGTGGCACCAATACAGTGAAGCTGTCCTCTGGCAAGCATGGGCTTGAGCAAGTTGGCGGCGTCCATGCCACCCTCGCCAGATGAGCCAGCACCCATGAGAAGGTGGATTTCGTCAACAAAGAGAACAATCATTTCCTTAGACTCCTGAATCTCCTTCAAAACACCCTTCATACGCTCCTCAAACTCGCCTCTGTACTTGCTGCCGGCGACCAGCGCACCAACATCCAGAGAGAGCAACTTGCAGGCCGCAAGGTTGTCGGGAACATCGTTGTTTACAATCCGTTGGGCAAGACCTTCAACAACGGTCGTCTTACCCACACCAGGCTCACCGATGAGCACCGGGTTGTTCTTTGTGCGCCGCGAGAGAATGCGGACGACGCGACGGATCTCTTCCTCACGGCCGATGACAGGATCAATCTTGCCCTCTCTGGCCATGGCAGTCATGTCAATGGTAAACTTGGCGAGATTCTCATTCTCCTGCTCGGTGTCGGCATTGCGAGAGTCGACACGCTTGGTGCCGCGGATTTGCTGAACGGCCTCTTGCACCAGTTTTGGCTTGGGAATGTTGGCCTCCTTCAAGGCACCCTGGATGGACACATCTTCTGAGAGGGCCTGGATGAGATGGTCGACTGCGATGTAGGTATCCTTCTGGACCTTTTGCAACTCCATGGCCTTGCGAAGGACATTGTTGAAGGAGGGTGCCATCGACACCGACTCTGGTGGGGGGTCTTGGCTTGGCAGGCGGACGAGCATCTTCTTGAGAGCACGATCAAAGAGCTGAGGATCGCCATGGGCGCGCTCGACGACTTGTCGGAGGAGGGTTTGTGTCGTTCCTGGTGGTGCGTTCTGGAGATCTTTGCTCTGGTCGGGGAGGGGATCGAGGAGGGCGACTGCCAAGTGTACTGGCAGCAGCTGTGAGTGTGCGTATTGCTCGGCCAGGACCATGGCGTCCTCCAACGCTTTCTTGGCCCGGTCGGTAAACTCCATTTTCGAGTTCATCGTGACTTATGACTTGCGAGACAGAGTGTCTCGGGAACTGAGTGGTGGTTGTTCGAAGTGGTGATCTTATAAGGCGGAAGAAATTCGTTGTGATGGTACGATTGCTGAAGCTTGGATTGTGACGTCAGGCTTCAATTCGATGTGCTGCTATAAACAGCAGTGGGTTGTTTTTGTATGGGTATCGTTGTCAACAGTTGTTGTTTGTTTGGTTCAATCAGTCAGTGGGAGAACCAAGCGAGGAGAAAACGCAGGCTCTGAATTTATCTTTGGGCACTGAGTGGAGAGACTGGGAGGAGCGTGAGCTCTTGATGCCCGAGGGCGAAGTAGCGAGGTGTGGGATGATGGCACAGGAAGCTGCAAGAGCCTGCCCGAGCCTGCGAGAGCCTTGGAGATCCTAGCACCAGAAGCCCCTCGAATGTTCAGGCTCCTGCGCGGGGTAGCAGCCGGTAGTGGGGCAACGATCGGCCAATGAAACCTCCACTTGCAACACTAACATCAATAAAGACTAGTCTCAACCCTAAACTTGGCTCCAGATTGGCTTTCTCTTGGCACTCTTTGAGCTTGGGTCAACGCTTTCTTCAACGACGACAGTCGAGTGACGACATGTGGGGGTCCGATCCAGCGCACAAGCAGTCCTCTCAGACCTCCATTGACGTTCACGATGCTGTGGTTTCCGATGAGATTGCTGCAGGATGGCCCTATCCGCGCAGCAAACCAGCCATCCCAAAACACCATTTTCTTCTGGCCAAAGAAGGTCATGAGGTTGATCACTTGGCTCTATCCATGCAATTATCGTATACTGGTTGTCTAACTGAATCCCAGGCCCCAGTCTGAACCGACCTCTCCGAAACACTTTTTCTGGGCAGAGAAACTGTGACGTTGTGTTCTGTCTATCTGGAAATCTCCGTTGAATCAGTTTCCTTCCATCTCTCGAGCTATCACCAATATTATTATTTCCAAACAGCACATTATCAGTCCCAGATACCACTTTCGCATTCTCATTCATCAGATCTCCCAACTGCACACCCTCCACCCCAGGCCCACCATGACAATGCCCATCCCAACTCCCAACGAGCGCATCCGCCGCTTCAAAGAAGCCCTCTCCATAGTCTACGGCCCCTTCGATAACATTTTCTCCTCCCCCCACCCAGAATCTTCCGCCTTGTCCTGGACGCCCCCTTCATTCCCCGGTGCGGGCGGCCATCTAGGCCGGTACCTCTGGACCGACACTTTTGGCGTAATCAACTTCATCACCCTCTCCAAAGAGCTCTCCTGTGCCCCCTATCTAACCCTTGCCAAGAGACTCGTCACCACCGTCCACGATACTCTTGGCCGTACCCGTGATCAGTCCTCCCGTCTCTCCGGTGCTACCGATGCCGAACCCCTGAAAGGTGGTCTCCGGATAGGGAAGATCCATTCAGAAGAAGAAGACCCCAGAGATGGCGACGGGCAATATCACCATTACCTGACGTTATGGATGTTTGCTCTTAATCGTTTGGCTTTGGCAACGGGCGAGAAACAGTGGAGTTTGCTCGCTGTTCAGTTGGCCAAGGCGGTGCATAACAAGTTTGTTATTAGAAATAAGAGCAACAACCACGCCGAGAGGATGGTGTGGAAGATGTCTACCGATTTATCCCGGGTGTTGGTGCCATCGGAGGGACACCTTGATGCCGCGACTGGGTTTGTCGTTTATCGGCTTTTGCAAAGAACTGCAGAGTATATGCACGGCCCACCGGGGGATCTGGTGTCAGAAATCGCGGATTACCGGCTGTTGATGGGGAGGGAGGGAAAGATGAGGGTGAGTAATGACTGTCTAGACCTGGGGATGGGGTTGTGGATATGTCACTTCTTCCGGGATGAGGATTGGGCCAGGACGCTGGGGAGTCAGAGTTTGGAGGTGGGGAAGATACTCCTGGATGGAAAAAAGGGAATTGCGAGCAGGGAGGCGAGCAGGAGGTTGGCTTTCCGGGAGTTTGGGGCTTGTTTGGGGCTGAGGTGTTATGGGTGCGGTGCGGATGCGGAGCTGAAGGAGAGTGTGAAGGGGGTGTTAGAGTTTTGGCAGAGGTATCTGGAGGATTCGATGGATGAGGATTTGAAGCCGATTTCATTGGTGATGTATGCGGCTGCTGGGATTCCTGGTGGTGAGTCTTTCGCTTCCTATATCGGTGTTGAAGAGACTGCTAATAAAGCACAGCGTTTGAGGACGGGTACCTGGGACGAGGGTAAGCTTGGGGCCTGAGGTTGTTGAATGAAATACAGCCAATTCCTTTGTTTTATGCTGGCTTCTTTCGCTTTATGACTCCTCAATGTCTTCAGAGCGAAATATGTTTGTCATGACGGGAAGCCATGTGACACTTACGCTTTCGAGTTCGGGGTGCAAAACCATGAGGGATCCTTTCCGAAGCCCCCTTTCTATTTTCCCAGAGTCTCTTCTTAGATATATCTCAGCCGAATGCACTTCCGCATACCAATACTACCATTCAGTCAACCTCAGAAAAGCTTAATACCAGCGTCTTACTGCAAATTCCTTATCAGAAAGCCTGTATCTCGCTTCCTATCGCTGCTCCCCGGTGTTTTCCAACCATTCCTCTGGTTCCCACCTCTAACCATCGAATTTATTGTTCCGAATATCTGTGCGAGTCTTGCGAGTACGGGGGATCGTAGTGTTGGTTGAGGTGTCACACGTGATTGTCCGCTGTCACTTGGCTGAGGGTGATTCAGAGTCGTCAGCAGAGCGCTTGGAGGCCACAGACTTGGCGCTACTGGCCATGGTTGATCATGAGAAGGACTGCTAAGCGTCACGGGCGGCTTCAATACCCAACTGTGCCTACTAACGACCTTACCTGCGCTTGTTTTCGATACCTGCCTCCGCTTGCTCATGGAGCTGACAACACTGGCCTCGCTCGCTTGCAACACCTTTTATCGAAGCTCGGACAAAGTTGATAATCTCACAAAGCGGCAAGGAAATATCGCTCACCACGTACCTTAGATAAAAATATGGAGCAGACCACCCTATTCGGAGCTACTGACGGCCAGAATGAAAGAGACGGACCAAGGCAAATTCACCAGGTCACTTCTCTCGACCGTTAGCAGCACGCCTTTCAACGACATCAATATGCAGCCTAATAACTTCCCAATCACACCAAAACTCACAGATTGTAGATCACATTGATATCGCCAACGGGCTAACAAAATTGGGCTTATTCGCGAAGCATAGGATACGGATTTTGAGCATCTTGTATCTGATTACCCCGGGCCACGATTCTTCATAATTGGGAATCAACCACGAGAGCGTCAAGAGAAATGTATGGCGGAAAGCCGGGGAAGCTTCCTGAGTTGAAGCCAGCTCAGCGGAAGGGAGCCAGGCAGGATTAGAATGGTGGGATTGGGGACGAACAATGTGATGGAGTGGACATGTGTGGATGAAGGTAGCGAGGATGATGATGGTGATTATGATGATGTTGTTATTGCTTGGAACGAACAGGGAGCTTCATGAGAGCGTGGTGTTTGAACATGAAGAGTAGCAGTTCAGAGTCAATTTTCCGCTAGGGTGAAGTGTACGGATCTATTTGAGGGATGTGGTCAGTCAGGAGTCGAACCTGAGTCTTCCCTCAAATGAGGGAATGCAATAAACCGCTATATTACCGCTCCACGGAAAAACCTTTAGAGAATTGGAAATCAAATACTACAGTTGGGCCGGGCTTTTGGTCGTGGCTTGGTTTAGCAGCTGGTTGTGGTTGTGGTGTCAAGAAAGGGCGCTGACTTGACAAGGGTTCTGCGAAGTTTAAAGCACGTCCCGTGGGCGGGCACCGGGACAGAGCAGGAGTGGAATGAAGCGGATGGGGACCAGTGCTGTTGTGGTTGACGACTTGAATAATTTCGGGGGTTGTGTTGGTAGATGCGGTACGTGTCTGTGTAAACGTCTGAAATAAATATGAAAGGTCTTGCGCTGATGTGCTGGCTTCCTACCAATATGTAAACTTCAGTGCCTGGGACTTTTGCCCAGAGCGTGACACTGTTGAGAGATAGAGGATCTGTTCCTGGGTAAGGAGGTGCCTGCTTGCTTTATTGCTGCTGTCCATTTTCCGCCAAGACAGGCATGGAAGGAAAGGCGAACGCCATGGAGATTCTAAGTCTGCCATCAACACCCCAAACTGCGACAAGTACTCTCAGTGGTTGCCAGTCTTCGAACTTACATCTACCCCCCCCCCCCCCCCCCCATGCAATCAAGTTGACAGTCACGTCAAATAAAATACGGCAAGGGAAAAGATAGAATGTATAAAAGCATCTTACGGATAAAGAGTTAGGGCCGCTGACTTGAGTCTTGGAGGGAACACCACTTTAGCCAGGGTGTTGAGTAAGCATAGCACAGTGGAAACAGATAACAATACACAAACAATCATCCTTACTGACATAACAACATTGTTTCACAGTCTAAATCTTTGACAATCTATCTTTATCCATCACCTTGAACCGAGTTGGTGTTTGTTGACTTCGCCCCTTTTCTTCACTCGGCAACCATGGCCCCCTTTCGCCCCTTTTTGTCTTGGCGGCACCGCCCTGGCGCAGGTCAGTCGCATCCTGGTTATGGTCAGTTCATTCCCAAACTGTACGGCGAGAATGGAGGCCTGTGCTCATCGAGTGCAAGGGCATGAAAGGCGTACTCGATCCAGTCCGACAAGTCTGTATCGTAGAAATGGGATTCGCTGATTGAATACGGGAGCCCAAGTCTCCTATAGTGTCCTACACAGCTCGCTCAAGGTTGGAGTATAGTCCATCACATCCAACACCCCTCAACCTATGATACCCCCTCTTTTCTTTTACGCGGCTTCTGTAAATGCTCATGCTGATGAAAATTAGAAGAAATACGTACCAACAGTCCTGAGTTTTATTGCGGGACCCCTCCGGCAGTAATAGCTTTAGCATTGACCAAGAGCCTGAGGCAGATCTTGCCTACCTCGACAAGCATGGCCCGATATTTCCCTGGAGCATCTTCCTCCTTTGGTTTATCACCAAACGGTGTGTCAAGAAAGGGGTCTTTGTACTTGTCATCTCGCCAATGCTGTATGTTGTTGTAGATAGGGTAAAAGCATTCCATCCCTTCTCCAGTGAGAAGCCCTATGTTAGAAGTCATCCCGGCAACTGATCTTGCGGTAAAGGCTCCTCTCGAGAAGCCCACGAGAATGATCTCATCGCCGTCTGTGTAGTTGGCGCAAATAAAAGAGTAGGATTAGCGGATGTTCTGGTGCTGGGTGAGCATATGCATACTCAGAACCATCGGCTCAAGGTGTCAAAGGATACCGAGGTGAGCACAGGAGAGTTGATGCGCTTGGAAGTGTCTCAAGGTAATGATGACAAAGCTCAAAGTGATGAAATGGTGCAGAGGGGCCGATTCTCTGGCAGCCCTTCTCCCGTCAATCATATGGCAGGAGCATCCAGCTCACTCCTTTTCCTCCCCAGTTTACACCGGCAAGAGTAACCCAACCCCCAGTGGTATAGAGCCCCCGTTTCAGCTTCTCTCAGCACCGCAACATCAATAGGAATGCGTGTTTGGCGCAGTGGTTAACCGCGACGTTCCGGCTGAATTTGACCACGGGTATGCCTCGAGTCTTAGATTACTATAGGCCGTGGTTTGTGTTGTGTTGACGCGCTCCGATGACTGAGGTTGCGGGATCATTTTTTGGAGTCTTCGACCTTTCTGCAATTTTTATTTTTTATTACTTAATTCGGGAATTGTCCAGCGACATCACAATCTCTCACCAACCCAGCATAATTCTCCCAGCCACCAGCCTCAAACAGAATGTCGCCCAACATTCTCACCTCTTTATCGTCCCTCCCATTCTCAACAACCCGATCAAGAGCCCCATTGTCAAACGCTATCCCATACCAAAACAGCACCCCCATCAAACCCGCCAACTTCACTCTCTCTCGGAATTCCTCATCCGTCTTTAGTTTTGGAATTTGTTTCTCCAGTTCAGACCAAAATATCTCCCTCAGCTTAACCCTCACTTCCACCCCTGGCCCATCAGATGGAACCGAACCGCCCAAATACCGTAATATACTCTCCAACCCATACAACCCCGTCCCAAACGGTAGAAACTCCGCCTCGGCCCAGTCAATCACACCCTTCAACTTCAGCTCACGCTTCGACTTGTCCAACTTCACAATGATATTATCCGGATTAAAATCCCCATGTGTAAGTACCCACGGCAAACCCACAATCTCCTCCAACCGCAACAGAACACAATTAACAAGCCCCCTAAAACGAACAGGCAGTCCTTCCCGCAAAAGCAACAGTCGGCCCTCTAGCCCCGAGCCAATCCTCCCCAGCTTCCTTGAAGCCCCAGAAGAGGGATGGTGGTAAGCTTGAGAAGAAAACACTGCCAACTCGTGTACCAACTCCGCTGCATTCACACCACCATTTTCAAAAGGAAAATTCGACAGCACCTTCCCAGGAATAAGACTGTGGCTATAAAAATCCAGCCTAGGACTCAAACTCACACAACCAAGCAACTTCGTCACCGGCGCCCAGGAACCATGTATCTCTCTTGCCAATTCCGATATCTCAACGTCGATAGCGTGTTTTTCTGGACGAAATTGAATCGCCAATTGCTGGGATGTGTTGAGGAGGGTGTAAGAGCAGTAGCCTTGAGAGGTTGGCTCGATGAGCATGGACGATGGGAACCGGGCTAAGGCGGTGCCGAAGCAGAGGCTCTCAGTTGATTCTGGGAAGTTGTTGCGGGCGAAGAAGCTGGTCTTCTTTTGTGCAGCTTTGTTATCTTCTTGCATGGTGGGAATATGAAGGTTGGTGATGGATGATGAGATATTGAAACTTAATGACTACCTAAGGTGTTATAGATGGGGCGAGATAAGTTGGAAAAACTTGCCGCGTGATACAGCCGTGCTATGCAAAGAAACGTAAATGGAAGGGTGTAAGTGGCTGATCTGATGACGCTGCTTGGTTGGATATGCGGCGTGGGGGCAACACATGGGGGATTGGTTTACTCGGGAAGATGGACTTGGCTGGACTTCAAACCCGGAGATAGGTTGCCTACCACGTAGTAGACAAGAAGAATTGGAGACTGCTACACAAACACAGGCACCAAATGACAGTCTAAAAGCGTTGAAAGATAGGTAACAAGCCTTGGAAGATACTTAATAGGGTTTCGGATAAGTTTAAGACGCTTGTTCGGTATCTTTCAACGCCTTTCGACTATCTTTTATAACCTATATTTTATATAACAATCTCCCAAAAAATTTTTACCCACAACGTGCCTACATAACTGCAAGGGAGACTATTGACATTACAGCACAACCTCGGTCGCTGTCACGGAATCCTGACCCATTGATGAGACGTTGACATCAATTCTCGGTAGGGCTGCCGATGACGGGGACTGGGGAGCAGCGCCAAGCCCGCCTTGGCTGTCTTTGGCTCCCGAGTCCGGCCCGCATTTCGGGAGGTCCACCCTTGGTTTTGACAAGTGGGGTGCTTCAATTTGGAGCACTGTGTGTACCAGTAGGCCTGCTCAGCGACTTCATTGTGAGCCCTGGGGCAAGTCTATCCCCGGGGTTAGGTGGTATACCTGATTATTAAGCGTCCGTAGTTAACGGCCGAACTTAATGATAGTTGCTAAAGTTAATATTTCACGAACCCATCAGCTTTTTACTTGTGTAATCTGACCCAGCAGTGCTTTTTCATAATTTTACTTCATTGTTATTCTAAAAAATGCCCTCTAAGCCTTGAGGAGCTTGACCAGCTCAGCAACAACCGCATCGCCCATGTCGGATGTGCCAGCCGAGCCGCCCAAATCCTTGGTGCGGACGCCATTGTCAATAGCCAACTTGACAGCAGCCTCAACCGCAGCAGCCTCCTTGGGCAGGTTGAGTGAGTACCTGAGCATCATGGCAACAGAGAGAATAGTGCCAACAGGGTTGACAATACCCTTGCCAGAGATATCAGGGGCGGAGCCTGAACACTTATCAGTATAACGCTCTGTGAAAGGGGGGGGGCTGAGAGAATTGACTTACCGTGAATAGGCTCATAAATACCATTACACTTCCCCTTGCCATCGGGAATGCCGCCCAGAGAAGCACTGGGCAACAAACCAATTGACCCCGGAATAACCGACGCCTCGTCACTAATGATATCACCAAACAAGTTGCTCGTAATCACCACACCGTTCAGCGCCCTTGGGTTCTTGACCATAAGCATAGCCGCAGAGTCAATCAGCTGGTGGTTCACCGACAGTTGAGGGAACTCCTTCTCAAACACCTCCGTCACAACCTTTCTCCACAGTCTGCTTGTAGCCAATACGTTGGCCTTGTCCAAGCTCCAGACCTTGGCTGGGGGGTTCTGGCCCAGAGCCAGGAAACCAGCCAGGCGGGCAATACGTTCAATCTCGGGGCGAGAGTAGGGCTCAGTGTCCATGGCGAAGCCGGAGCCATCATCCTCCGTACGGTCACCAAAATAGATACCACCGGTCAACTCGCGGACGACGATGAAGTCAGTGCCGCGGCAGACTTCGGCTTTGAGGGGGGAGGAATCGACGAGGGACTCGGAGGCGAAGTTGCATGGGCGGAGGTTGCCGTAGGTGCCCAGCTCCTTGCGGAGCTTCAGGATACCCTCTTCGGGGCGCACGGGGGAGGAAGGGCCCCATTCGGGACCACCGATGGCGCCGAGGAGGATGGCATCAGCAGCCTTGGCCGCTGCGAGGGCTTCGTCGGTCAAGGCGCTGTTGTGGGCGGTGATGGAGGCCTGATGGAGGGGTGTGGGTTAGCTTGCTGGAGCTATGACTCTCACAATGATGACCAGCTAGGAGCTCCAAAACCACGGGCATAGATTACCCTCCTATACAATCCCAACAGGCATTCTTGACCCTGTAGCTAAGAACACGCCCATTCCTTTCCCATCTTCAGCCTCGCCGTCCTGCCGCAGCACACCCAGCTTGAAAACACAATTCCGCGAAAGAAAGAGAAACTTACACCACCCAACAAATGCTCCTGCAAGTTAAACTTGCCCGCACTCGGCACATGAGTCTCAATCGCCTTGAGAACCTTGACAGCCTCAGCCACGACCTGTATGCAAAATCTCTCTTGTTAGCAACCCCTCCAAATCAACCCCAGACCTTCTAATCCTTTCAAGCAAAGTGCAAAACATACCTCCGGACCGCAGTGATCACCCCCAAAAACAACAATATTGTGAGTCGCCATGGTTTCCCAACTTTTTGCTGTGGGAAAAAGAATCGGGGGTCGGATAGCGTCGGGCGTAAGAAAGAGCAATGGCGCAACAAACTATGACGTTGAGCAAAGGCGCAAAGGTTAAGCAAAAAAGTGCTAAAAAAGGAAAAGATCCCCCAAACTGGATGAAATGTTAAAAAAAGATATAGAGTTCGCCGTTAGGGAACAGGCAGAACTTGAGCTTTTGAATTAAACCTTTGAAAGCTTGATCGCTAATTCAAACACCTCCCAACCCCAACCCCTTCCCCCCCCGCCTTCCGAAGTCGGCGGGTGGAATTGTACCGCTCTTCGGCCACACAGCCCCGACAAGCGATCTTTCGGGGCATTTGGGACTTTGCGCAATTCAGAGGAGTGGGCAGAGTGAATCACAGGTCCGCTTCCGGCATGAGCGTACGAAAGCAACCTCGGATGTACCTGATGAGAGACATTGCAGCTTGTTGATGCCTTGTACCTCCAAGAATTCCAGAAAGGTATCACCCGTCAGTTGTCCCAAAGGCAAGGCAGCGATTTCACGCTTCGGACCGCGATTCTGTGTTGCGTGGAGCAAGGTACTTATTACCAGGTAATGGCGGCCGGCTCGTTCGGTCTCTGACCACATAATTTCTCAAGGATAGAAAAAAAAAAGTGAGTGACCAAGTTGAATGTAGTGTAATGCTGCGTTTGTGTTGCGATCCAAGTTTTTATCACAGACAGGTCGCGGATATGCCTGTGTAGAGAAAAACACAAAAGTGACGGAAAATATGATGGCTGCTGACATTTCAGGAAACTATGTCTGCTATAACTGGTGTCTTGTCCAAGTGCGTTATCCTCCCACCATATATTTCCTCCAAAAAGTTTTTCCCTTCTTTTTTTTCTTTTTTTTCTGGCTTTCCGCTCAATCAGCGAGGACGTAATTTGCCTATGTAGGCGCGAGGTGTATATGCTAGATAACCATACTGAAGATTGGTTAGTTGTTCGTCTATGTCACACCCCTTGCCATCCTGTCCATCATCTTGCGGATCTTCTTGTCTCGTTCACCCTCCTCCTTCCTTCATCCCCTTCTTGCTCGTCCGTTCACCCACTTTTGCTTCGCTTTCCCTCGCCTTCGTCGCCTCCCCTTACCCATACTTCTCCTATACTACCCTCTCCATAGCCTTAGAACACTCCACATCTACCTACACTGTCCATCGTCTGGCCCAAAATTCTCAACTTTACGGCATGTCTAGGTTTTTCACCCATGACAGTGAGCAGAAATGCCCAAGCAAAACCATCATCACACCAAAAGTCCCTCTCTGCCTTACATCCATCGCCTGCCCACCAAGAATCCCACTGCATGCTCTCATATAATCCCACCCATTTCCCTCCCAGTCATCCTCCATTCCCATCTTCCATTCCCATCCTCATAGCTATATTCGAAAAGACTCCCCGCTTGGCGCCTTGAATACTGTCCATACTCCCCCCCCGTTCCCCGTCCAAAACCGAAAAAAGCAGCATTCACCACACCTTGCCTCCGCCGCCTGTATTAATAGTAAACAGGATAGAAAAGTAGTCCCAAAACTCCTTTAGCCACAGAAGAAGAAAAGAGCAAAAAATAGGTACAATTTCCCACCCAATATTTGACCAAAAAATAACAAAATTCCCCGGTTTGGTTGAGTGCAGTGGGGTATCATCTTGAAAACAACAACCCAAGCGCGTCACAATGCTTCAACCTCAACAACTGATGAGGTCGGTCTGGCCCGCCCTTTCGTGACCAAGTTTCGAATTAACGACGATGAGCCGAGAAGAAAAAGATCGAATGATGGTTGGCTTGCTGGCTGGCGTGCAGTGTGTGGTGGTAGTTGATGGTGATGTCGATGAAGAAAAAGAAGCGAATGATGATGATGACAATGATGCTTGTCGTGATCATGATAGCTCGAGAAGCGCAGGGTAGAAATCGGAGAGGCTTTTGCCTCATATGTTTTCATCAGGAAAACCACCTGTTTCCGATTCCACCCTTCGTTTTGAATCGAAGATGCCCGCCATGCTCGCCTGCCAATGTTTTTGAGAAACCTGGAAAAAACCCATCGCTAAAAATCCCAATGCCATCCTCGCCGCCCTCGGTGTATCGCAGTAGAAGTTAGCCGTGGATGAAAGAAATCTATCCGTCTTCTTCAAGTGATAAACCACCCGTTTGTTGGTCGCCATAAAAACTCGGCATCAAAAGGGGCGAGGAAAAGGAAAGTCAAAGCGACTTCTTTTGATCGAAGTGATGATGCCAAAATCCCAGACGATTGCTCCAGAAAATGATTGAAAAATGAACTCCCAGGGAACCGACCATGTCCGACTCATGATGGTAAAAGAACCCCAGAACCCCGTAACGAACCGCCGTGCCTCTTCGCCCAGGAGACCAAATCCGCCGCCGTATCGCGCTGAAAGTCCTGAAGTAAATCGTGATTACCATGCAGTGCCTGGTGTCGTGAAAAAAACAAATACCTTAAACGCCCAGAATGGAGAGCGAACAAAACCAATAACATGAAAAAGTAAATGAAACAAATCAGTTGCCCTGCCTCAAATGCAGGATCTTGCCCAAAAATGGCGTTCCGTTGCAAATATGCACCGAACCTTAGGAGCTCTGATAATTTGTTGGAAGGCGCGCTCCTCCTCCTAGATTCAGTCCGTCGATCTTCAACACACGGCGGAGTTGGTCCTCTGCATCCAAAATGTCAGCTGGACGGCTGTATTCTGGCCTAGCATATCCAGTAACAGGGTACTGCCGGGGGACATCGGGTGCTGGACCCGAGCGTGTATACTCCAAAGTTATCGGTCTGGAGGGAACCTGATTTTTGGGTTGGGATGATGCTTTGGTGAAATCCAGCTTGATCGGTGGTTGAGAACCGATGGCAAGGAACTGTTTGAGCCGCTCTGTGGCGTCTGCTGGCGATGATTGTTGCGGAGGACGGTACGGCTGCTGCTGCTGCTGTTGGACAGCGCTCTGCGGCGAGTTCGCGTGCTTTTCGTTGATGCGGCCTGCTGCTCGAAGCCGATCGTTATAAGGTGTCGAGAATGCTGGCCCCATGGGAGCCCCAGGGTTACCGTCCAGCTCCGAAGTGGAGATTCCGCTTGACCCGTTCCGCTGATAGGCTGGCCGCTGGTGACGGCGAGCATCAATACCGTTCGGGACTGTCCTAGGAGCCAAAGGAGATTGTGGCGGTGCTGGTGGTGAGTACATGCCAGAAGGAGGGATCGAGATATTTGCCGTGCTCGCTCTACGGGCCGCGCTCTCCTTCTCGGCTCTGTGAGCCTTGAAAAAGAAATCGAGTGGTGACTCTTCACGTGTAATTTCAGCACTCATAATTCTCTGCCGGGGGGTGGCAGCCTCGGTATCGGTGGCAGGAGGCGAAGGTTCTAAACTGACGCGGCCGGTGTCCTTGATACCGGGCGAGTCCAGAGCCTTGGCAGCGAGAAAACTGGGAATCGGGAGGGAAGCGGGAGCCGGCGACGCATGAAATGTTGCCCCAGCATAGGCAGCAGGGAGACCTGTGACCTTTGGGGGCACCGACTCGGGGGGTGGATTGCGGCCTTGTCTGGCCGGAACAGGCGATGTTGAGGGGCCTGATTTTGGGCGCGGTTTGTTGTTCGCAGTGCGACCTTTGGGCTTGCCAGACTGATTGGGTTGCGCTTGCGACGAGACTGGCGCAGGACTGGTTGACACAAATTTCTGCGGCGTCAGCGGAATGCTGAGGTCGACTGGTAGGCAGGCATCGCTAGGCACATCATTCTCCGAGGCATAGGTCTTAAGGGCGGGAGAGTTCCCTGGCCGCTTTGATCGCCGCCTCCCCGGAGTGTGCTTCGCACGTAGTTGTTCGTGCGGCTGTCGCTGTTGCTGCTGCAGCATAATTGTGAGAGGGAGGAGTGTGGAGATGGGAGAGAGATCAAATAGTCGGTCGTATTAGTCGCCCAAGTAGAGCACGAAGGCTGGAACCTTTTTTTTTTTTTGGCTTTTTCGTGGCGCGTAGAGGATTTGTGGTGGTTGTTTGCTCGAAACTCGAGTTGATTTATGGGATGGGAGGGCGGGGAACGACTCTGGTTGTCAAGGTTGACGTGATGGCTGATCGGAGGGCAAATGGAGCGCTGGTCCTTGTTGATGACTTGGTAAGACTACTGTAATTGGCAATGATGAGTTTTTCGGCGGTCGCTTCTCTGCGCATGTTGTTTTTTGGGTGTTTTTGAGGGGTTTGTTTATTGTGGTAGGAAAGAGAATCGCGATGGAGGCGGGAGGAGTCAACTAGCTGGGGCTTCCCCAGGATACCGCATATTAATACCATCGTTGATCGGGCAGGCTGACCTAGCAGCCCAGGCCTGAATTCCATCCTGCCCATGGCCCGGGCGCTGCTTCCATTAACCGCTCATCGCATTCACTCCTGCGCAAGAGCCCAATGAGGGACGGGAGCGGCATTACTCCCCTAGCAACCTGGAAGTTTGGTGGTCATCAAAGTCTCCCATCCATTTTGTGCGTACAAAATAGTTGTGAGAAATTCATCCACAAATTAGACTCCCCTCCAACTCCTGAATCTCTATGGAGTTGAACGTTTTGAGTCAACGGCTTCATGGTCCTTATGATTCATCGCGACGGTTAAAGGGATAGCAGTTCAAGAGGGGCCAGTTCTTGGCTGATGGAATGCTGAGCGCAGAGAGAGTGGCTGAGGCTGCACCCAACTGCCTCTGCCACATGGCTCCCGTCTTTGTCCCAGCTGCCAAGCGTTGGCCCTTGGTTGAGGTAGGCCTCATTTCAGGCAGCCTAACAGCCCCAAGCCAACAGAATAAGTCATTACTTCCGATTCTATCTATTTCAAACCCAATACTCGTTAGATGATGCGGATGGCTATCATGACGTCTCTGTGAGTGAAGTAACCAATGTAGGGTGGTATCTACAGGGGTCCATGGTCGTGAGACGGCAAGAGGAAGTGCCGGTTTCCAGCGAACTGCATGATTTGCAGCAAATGAAGCGTCTATGCAATGGTACCGGCCGGTATGCATCTATCCAGCGTGCCACATCAGTCGGCGCGGAGACTGTGGCGGGGCTGTCAACCAGCTTCCCAAACTGACTGGCTACAACTTGCAACTGCCTGATGTCCAGCATCTGCAGATTCTCATTCACCAGGAGCTCTTGTAAACCTTTCACGGGAGTGTTGAGAAAGAGTTTATTACCTTGGGGAATTTTCAAGGACAGATTTTGACTCTGGTGCGTGGTTGATGTCATAAGCCCAACGCCCTCCTGCCGCCTTTTCTGAACCAATACCAAAGCGGAGACTGACCAACGCTGCCTGGTAGCTACGAATTCAACACCACCAGCGAAGGCAAACAAAACTCTCCCAGCACACCGCAAATTTCAGATAACAAAACAACGCCTGCCGGCATACTCTGCGTGTGTATTTCTATCTATTTCCCCAATAATCACCACTCATCCTCCACTCCACAAGACGACGACAAACCACCATGGCCGACGTCGACATGACCGATGCGCCCGCCCCGACGGCCCCGGTTACCAAGAAGAAGGGCGCCGCCGCCGATGCGGAAGGAAAGGATGGAAAGAAGCGCTTCGAGGTCAAGAAGGTAGCTCAAGTCGCTCTTGGTATTATCCGAAGATGTCATTGCTGACGTTGGCTTCAGTGGAACGCGGTCGCACTTTGGGCTTGGGACATAGTAGTCGACAATTGTGCCATTTGCAGAAACCATATCATGGACTTGTGTAGGTTCTTCACTGATATAACATGACTTGTCTTGCGGTCTGGAAACTGACAGGTTTCTCCTTTTAGGCATCGAATGCCAGGCGAACCAAGCTTCAGCGACGAGCGAGGAGTGCACCGTTGCCTGGGGTATCTGCAACCACGCTTTCCACTTCCATTGCATTTCTAGATGGCTTAAGGCGCGTCAAGTGTGTCCACTCGACAACAGGGACTGGGAGTTCCAGAAGTACGGCAGATAGAGTTTCCAAATGGAAAAGCGGCGGTTGGAAGGGAAGTTGCCCAAACAACGCAGCTGGCATAATGTTGAAATATTGCACAATCGGACAGGACGACAATCAGTGGTTATTTGGGAGTTTGGGACTGGGTTTATAACACGAGCATATGCACTTGAGTCTTGCCTCACAAGAGGAATTCACGATTTGGGAAAGGCCCTATTTAGCGGAATCCAACGACGTTCATGATTAAACTTGAAGCGTACCTGCAACCGTGGGCCATACACAACTGAGGTATCACACACCCAGAAACGCAGAGACAGTACCGGCATATCCCCACATTGATGCTAGCTTCAGCCTGGACTTGAGAACACAATATAGCGTAACAGGCGTTTTCTCTCGCACCACAAACATTCCCATAAGCCAAGTTCAAGTTCATTGAAATACACCAAAGCATAAGCTGCGCTCCCTTTGAGAAATACACATATCCCCAGTCCTATCCTATCCCTCTACCTCACCGCAGCATCTTCTCATCAATCACTATATTCGTCGGCGGCGCAGCTCCCGCTACCGGTAGCCATTTCACAGGGTTCTTGTTGTAGATGGGCCAGGGAGGGACGGTAAGGAGGAAAGTCGCGGCGGTGCCGGCAAGGCCGATGTAGACGGCGAGTTTGATGTCTTGCAGGAAGTAGCCGACGAGGAAAGCGATTGCCTGAGGGTGGGTTAGTCAAAGTCAAGATGGGCCCGGCGGTGGGGACGGTAGGTGAAGGCGTGGTGAGCAAGGTGTTGAAGGGCAGCTTACTCCTACTAGGGAGAGAGAAATGTTGACGAGGAGCTCGACTAGTTTTTGGCCTTCGAAGTCCTGAGATGTAAGTTAGCTTGGTGGATTGGCATTATTTGAGAGAGTGAGAGACTACAATCTGGCCCTCGAAGATGTCGCGGGCTTGCTCTAGGAGTTGTTCTGCCATCTTGGGGTGGTCAATAGTTGAATCTGAACAGGGAACCGGTGGTTGGTGCCGTCGTTGCTATCTCGATCGATATGGATTGTCCGTGATGTGCTGCGGTCTGGTCCACAGTGATTGATGTCAAAAGAGTGGATCTGCAATTGGTTTCAACGTGTCTTCTGGGGACGTGCCGCTTGCGCTTGTCTTCTGGCAGCGCACAGGACAGGGCACCGTGGGACTGGATGCGACTGACCAATCAGGGTGCTCAGATGAGTCCCACTTCCCGGGAGATTTGGTGCATTTAGGGAGGCGCTACTGCGTCGAAGCCCAACAGCCCCTGTTGAGGCTGAACACAACTCCCCTATCAAATGCACCTGCGCATGTGCTTCTCTATCTTTAACGTGGGCTGACATCTCACCTCATTGGTAGTGAAGAGGAGGAATTGGGAATGGGAGCTTATCTCTGAGATGGAGCGTCATCGAATTTTCCAGTTGCTCTCATCTCCTGACGATGGAAATGCTCCTGCCCTGTTTGCGGACGCAATTGTATGAGTTTCTTGGGCCTTTGATACCCGATTTGCGGGCTTTTGGTTAGCGATGACTAACGGCAGCGCTAAGTGGCCAAACTTTTCCATCCCGTGCAAAAGAAGTGTCAAGGAAAGCCCTCCTGACCAACAACTTGGAATTTCTTTGAGCAGACCAAAAAGCGAAAAAAAAATCCGTCGCCGGGGCTCAGAGGCAGCACCATCCCATCCGACACCTCTTCCTCGACAACCTGGTGGCCGTTGAAGTCACCTCTCCCTGTCAAGCGAGGTGAATATTCCTACAGGGGCTTTTTCTGGAATTCACTTGTGGCGTAGCCCCTTATCCTTGAGTGAATCAGGAACGTCATACGACATATCTGACCGTCAGCTTCAAAACACGGCCAAACCTGCTTTGCTCTTTTGCTCCTTTCACCACCTAATTATCACCAGCATCCTCAACCTAGAAACAGGTCATGCCTGCCGACTATTCTCCTTAGCAACCATCGCCATCTACCAGCTTGCATCGACATTTCTTATTGGAAGTCAGCGCCGATAATCTCGACACCAGTTGCCGGCTTGATCGGGCCATCACGATAGCGCGCCGAATTTGCGTCATATATACGGTTTCTGAGTCGCACAGCCTATCCCAATTGCTTCGTCATCACAAACTGGCGGGCTCCATCGATTCAACGTTTTCTACTCCCCGTTCACTCCTAGGGCCTGAGCTGGTCTACAGTGGAGTGAACAAGAAGCCGCCTTAACTGGCCTTCAGTAGCCCACAAGTCTATTTTGACATCACACAACGAAGAACCCGCGCCGCCATCCTCTCCTGTGTCGCTTTACCAGAGTCCCGGGACTGCGACCCTTCTCTTCTCAGTTTAGGTGTTTGACACGAGCGTCGTTGCGGACGGCTCCCGGCCGTTCGCTGCCCCCCGCTGGTGCTTCCTTGCGACGAGACCACCAATATGCGCTGCGACTGAGTCCTTGATAGGGGCTCTTGGGCTGGGTTAGGACCCATTACATTGGGAAAAAGTAAGGGAGCTGAGGAAGGAGGCTAAGGAAGGAAACCGAGCGGTCAATTCCACCGGATCAACAAAGACAACAACCAGAGAAATACCAGAACAATGTCCGACCAGGAGGAGATGGGCGGAAACTCGGGGTACTCTACCCCTGTTCCTGAGCTGGACGACCACCGGAACCAGACGGCATCGGTACATCGCCCTGATCGTGCTCGACGAGGCACATTCGACTCCCTTTATGGAGCCCGGCAAGTTGCTGCCGTCGCTGCCGGTCAACCTGTTGTTCGCGATTTTGAAGAGGCCATCATCGATGATGACGCGCCTGAGAACTCGCCCACCATGAGGCGAGCTCGTCGGCCAACCATCGAGTCGATTTCGGACCGCTCGGCATCGCCTCCCAACTCAGTCAAGGCCTTTGCTGAGGCCCGCAGGCGGGAGCGCGACATGTCGTTCTCGGAACCAAAGCCGGAGCGCAATGAGCAGGAGGAGTCGCCGCTTCAGAGAACTGCATCCATTGCCAGTCGGCATAGTTACCGCAGCAAGCAGGTCACTGTTGCAGCGAGTGATGATGCCGCCAGCCTCGCAACCAACAAGTCTGCCGAGGAAGACGTCTGCTTTCCGCTTCAAGATGAGCGGAGTGGCGACACCCTGCACATTGACTTCGATTATCTGGAGAATTTTATGAAAGCTGAGAGCGAGGCCCGTGAAGCAGCTCGTCGCCCTTCTGCGATTCGCACGTTCACTGATGTCAGGCCTTCTACCAACCAATCAAACATTCAGACTCCCATGATCACCCTGGACGGCGACTTCCTGTCCCCTGCCTTCGATGCGGAGAGTCACCAAGAGAAGTCGGAAAAAAGTCAGGACGAGGAGCAACTCAAGCAGATCCAACTCCCGGTTGCTCAGCCAGATCCAAACCGGGTCAGCTTCTTCTCTTCTGCGTGGGAATCGACAATCAACGCTCCGGATCTTGAAGGGTTACTTGTTGAGGGCGAGGATATCCGCGGGCTCTTCTGTTTCCCCAAGGGCGAGACGGATGGTGTTTGGTGGTTGGACATGAAGAACCCTTCGGAAGAGGAGGTGCGCGCTGTTTGCAGGGCTTTTGGTATCCATCCCCTGACAATTGAAGATATTACGACGCAGGAGTCTCGCGAGAAGATTGAACTCTTCCCGTCGTACTACTTTGCCTGTTTCAGGTCGTTCTATATTGAGAACGACGAAGAGACGGGGGAAAAGGAGTTTATGCCTTTCAACATTTATGCGGTTGTCTTCCGTGAGGGCACGCTGAGCTTCAGCTATGCTAAGAATTCTCATGCCTCTCACGTACGGAAGAGAATCGCGATGCTCAAGGATTACGTCTCGCTCAGTAGCGACTGGATTTGCTACGCCTTGATGTAAGATGCCCCTTGCTTCCTTTAGTAAGCTATTATGCTGACACTGCTCACAGCGACGACATTGTTGATTCATTTGCTCCTGACATTCGTACCCTCGAGAACGAAACCGACCAGATTGAGGATGAGGTTTTCATTGCCCGCACAGATGACATGGCGCAGTTTCTCCGCAAGATCGGTACTGCTCGCAAGAACACCATGGCCCTGATGAGGCTACTTGGCGGCAAGGCCGACGTCCTCCGAGGCTTCACCAAGAGGTGCAACGAGAACTACAAGGTCACGCCACGTATGGACATTGGCATGTACCTTGGTGATATCCAGGATCACGTTGTCACCATGATGAACAACCTCGGCCACTGCGAAAAGATGCTCTCTCGCGCGCATAGCAATTATCTCGCCCAGATTTCGATTGATGGTATTGCTCAAGGGACAAACACCAACCGTGTTTTGAGCAAGATCACTCTCCTTGCGTCCATCATTGTCCCGCTCAACGTGGTGACGGGCCTATTTGGCATGAACGTGAAGGTGCCATGGGCGGACGGGGACGGGGCAACTCTTGCGCCTTTCTTTGGCATCCTCGGCAGCCTTCTTACTTTCTGCATCATTGGCTTTTGGCTTGCCAAATATTACCGCATGTTTTAGAGCTTCAGAGCTCTTCAGCTGCAACGTGCTTTTTCGTTATCAACCTTTATGAGGTATTCAGTAGGGATACGGGTGATGGCCATCTCAATTACTTTTGTCTTGGGCTCTCCAGAAGCATGAACGAGAGAGACTAGTATCTCTTACCATACATGAAAAAAAAAAATAGGGTCTGGACGACGGTACTTTTAAAGAAACTGACCTTTATAGAAAAAAAGCAAGAGGCGGGGGGGATCGCGGTTTTTCAAAACCTGGAAAGGAGGGATAGACTAGAAGAGAAGGTTCCGGTGGAGTGGAAATTGTGCTTTTCGTTTCTTGGGAGTGGGAGGTCAGCCTGGAACAAAGCTATAGTTACGTTTCTTTGCGTATATAGGGATTTCATAATTACTCTTTTTTCTCTCTGGATCCTGTTTATGAGCTAGGTGCTGTCATGAGGCGTTTGTCTCCGACATGAACGGAGGGGATGTTTGAACGAAAGTTAAAAAGCTTTCATCGCCTTATCTCACAAGCCTGGCACTGTGGATAACTGTGGTCTGGGGACCATCCCGACGACAACTCGCTTCTCCACTCCAATGGCACCGTCGTCATACGCTGATACACCTATTTGCAAAGTTCACCCCTCTACACTTACACACACGTATTACACCAGCGAGTCTGCTCCGGCTCTCCATACTGAGTCGGCGTCGCCCTACTCTCTTTTTGTTTTTTTTAACATATTAGTACTGTGAAACACCTCCTTTCTTGAAAGAAGAGGAGTCTGTCGAGTTACCCATCAAGCTAAACTAAGCCAGCATGCATTTAGCCCCTTCTCTCAGGCTCGCTGGTCATTTATACAAACAGCTCTCCTCTTTTGGGGATATGCATCTCGGAATTAAACAACGTGAGAATCCGGAGATCACGATTTGAGCATTAAGAGACCAGCCATATACCTACCTACATAGCCAGCCGTCTCCCAAAGCAACGAGAGAATGGCAGCCGCGGGCAATCTTGTTATCAGATGATGACATCCTGCGCTTTAGGTACCTATGCCGCCACCGCTACCCGTCCTTGTCTCTTTCCCTCCTTTGGTCACGTCATCTCATCGCATCACATGCGTGGTAGTTTCATTGAATAGGTATATCATCCTTATTTATTTTCTCTCAATTTATCTGACTATGTTGCCAACATAGCTTTAATTCAGCAATACAGGCAAGTGTGCGAGGAGGAAGCAAGCAACATAGTGACTTCAGACACCTACGATGGGGGCAACATTCACGGCGGTGATCACAACGGCCATTGACTGAAATGGCGTGTACACATATTGACCAAGGTAGATAGTAAAAGAAAAATCACACTGGCAGGTGCCATGCTAGAGAATCAACCTCTCTTGTCACGAATGAGAGGTCTAAGTAGGTCAAAGGCCAACACTTGAATTCGCCTTCTTAGTGTTTCTGTCCTTTTGTCTCAACATTTGTAGATAACTTCTTTTAAATGTTAAGACGAAAATGAAAGCCAGGATTGTTATTTTTGGTGTTGAGACGAGGACCCCCAAACAATTGAGACGGTTACTTCTTGAGGTATGACCTTTGAAGTCACTCCCTTGCTCTTACCTCCCTGTTTTGACCTTCTCACCTCATCTTACTGGATATCACAGCTCATGAAAATCTTCAAACCGAAATTTCTCACTCCTTTGTTTAACAATGCTGCAATGTAAGAAGGTGCGAGGAGGAAAACACCACAATATTTTCCCATGATGTTATATATAACCCCAGCCCTCGTTAATATCTTATTGATAGTCTTGTCCCACCAGGGGCTCTAACCGTAACCTGACTTACACAGGGGTTACCCCGCCAAAATAAATCCTCCCCCACGAACCAATAACTCCTCTTCCTCCAGCCCACCCTACCTGTCAAACCACACTGGGTTTAGCCTCGACCTACCTTAAACATGGCTCCCATGACGACCCTAAGGACGGCACGTTCGACCAACCACTCTTTGAGTCGGTCATGAAGAGGCGGTTCTTTTTCACGGAATCTTTTGAGATTAATCGACTCTCTGCCAACTTCAAGGGCGATAATCGCGGATTGTTTGACTATGGCCCTCCAGGATGCGCCTTGCAGGTGAACATCGTGGATGTTTGGCGGAAGCATTTTGTCATGGAGAAGAATATGCTCGAGTTGGACTGCACGGTGATCACGCCGGAATTGGCGCTCAAGACGAGTGGGCATGTGGACAAGTTTGCGGATTGGATGTGCAAGGATCCCGCCAGAGGTTAAGTAGAATCTACGAGGAATGTTACTTTCATCGAGATTACTGTGCTAACATTTTCCCCGCCATTTTGGTAGGGGATTATTTGCGTGCGGATCACTTGGTTGAGAATGTGTTGAGGCGCGCGGCTTGAACGTGGCACCAAGGATCTGGCCAAAGATTCCGCCAAATTAGACGAGGGGACTGCCACGGAATATGAGGATATTCTTACCCAAGTGAGGATTTTAAGAAAATTTTGATTTTATTGCAACCTCAATGGACAATACTGACCAATCGATCAGATCAATAATTATGACGGTGATGGACTGGCGAAATTGATCCAGACGTATGACGTCCGCAATCCCAAGACCAACAATGAGGTCCTCCCGTCCCCTTCAACTTGATGTTCAAGTCGACCATTGGCCCGAGATATGCGCGGAATGACGAGTTGGGGACGCCGCTAGTTATCACGATCGACTTTGATACCGCGAAGGACGGGCCGGTAACGTTGAGGGAGAGAGACTCTACATCTCAGGTCAGGGCCGCAGAGGATGAGGTTGTCCAGGCCGTCAAGAATATGGTTGTTGGCACGGAGACCTGGGAGCAGGTTGCGGGGAGGTTGCTGGCTTTTGTTGTTTCAGGCGGGGTAGATACTCGCAAAGAGTGTCTTGGGGGGTGACTTAGACCGATAGAATGGCGGTACAAGGCTTTAGACCGCCTGGAATGCAAGGTCTGCAATAGATTGATGTCATCACGGGGGTGCATTGCCTACATTGATGATCTGGGGGGTCTGAAGCACAGTTGTATCATCTCTATGTCTTGGACAGCTGTCTCGGTGAATCGCATCTGAGGATGGGGTGTCTACGTTTTAAATAGGCGTCTCTGCCGTCTCAACATGCGTATCCGCATTCTACCTCACAGACATCTTCTGAGACAAATTGCGGCTACCTAGATATGCATAGGACACTACTTCAAGGCATACTTGAAACCGTAGCCTCTTATTAGCTGGAGCTATCCAAGTTACTGTGAAGGGTAGATCTTTATATACAACAGTGGTCCGTACCCGAGTATGGTAATGGATAAAAGTAAGTGTTATGTGACTCTGCACAATTCGGCTGATTCTCGACGGTCCGGGGTATGGCCAGTCAATGGTTGGGCTACCTACTGACGTTGTGGTGGGATTCGGCCTAGCCCAGGGGTTCAGGGGCCACGCATGAGAGTGCGAGGCTTTGTTGGGATGACATATTGAACTTTTTTCAGGCGGCAAACTTTGGGTTTGCTGGGATGATTTCTCGAGCCGCTGTTCAGACAGCAGGCCTAATTTGTTGGGATGATTTCTAGAGCGCGAGGAAGTCCTGCTGAGTGGATGTCATTTTGAGCTTACAAGCGCATGATATTAAGTTCAGTGGCAAGTTCTTCTACCGCGACAAAGAGAACAATGTAACCTAATCCCAAGGCACAGCTATGTCAATCCCCCCTCTCGATAACCTGTACCTTGACCACAATTGGGACCACTATCGAGAAGCAAAGACCACGTTGGATGTTTCAACTGCCTATCACTGTGCCATCTTTTCGCGTCCTGATTGCTAACAATACGCAAATCACCCACACTCGAGGGCGTTGTCGTAAAGCGATATTAGGACGAGGCGATGGCAGATGTGTTCTGGATAAAAAGGTTGATGCAAAAGTCGTTTTTTCTTTTGAAGATTGTGTGTACCGATATGATGATAATGGTAGGTTGATAACTGTGTAGGATGACCCTCGTCTTGGAGTGGTATTCAGCCCTGTTCGGGGGTTCAGGGTTCGGGGGTTATGCATAAGAGTGTGCCAGTTATCAACATATATCGGTGCTTAGAAACTAGAGCATGGTTACCAACATAGCTAAGAGCTTTATTAGAATGGTATCTTAAGGGACTTGCCTGATAGTGACACGGTTTGCAATGATTGATAGAAAATAAATAAACCTAATATATTCAGAATTTAAGACTCAGTAAGATGGTAAATAGTCAGTGGCTAAGATGACTTTTTGAGGCTGAGCGAGCCCGGGGAAGTGCATACCTGTGTGCGCTCGGGAGACATGGCAGGTAGTTAAGTAGATGGATTACTGACAACAGAAACGCTGGCGCGTAAGAAAGTTGACATCGTTGCTGCTGTGGCATGAGAGAGGGCAAGCATGCCGACTCGCAGTAGCTAAAGCCTGCCAGGAATTCTCAAAACAACCTTGGTTCTGACAGCCCTATTCCATGAGTCAAGGCGCAGCTACCCGGTAAGACTCCCAGTCAAACGTCAACTGGAAGCTTGGAGCAAACCGCAAGACTGCAGCGAAACCGTCGACAGGCTCTTGACTCTAGCCTTTTGCTTTTATGTCCGGGGAGAACCGCAATTTCCGCGTGGTGTAAAGACGTTGAATCCGATAATTAAGGCGGTATTGACAAAATATGTGAATGGTTTCACCCAGCTGCCGTTCTGGGCTCTTGTATCTACGATTGTTGGAGGTTGGAAGTATGTGTGCCGTTGGGAGCTGTGATAGCCAAGACTTTTCCGATTGTGAGAACGACTTTGAGGCCATGCAGATGCATCAAAAGGCAGCTGAGTGAGCTAAAACGATAGTACATAGGTCTTTAAATATAGTAGATAGGCCCCTGGGCACGATGAACAAGCTGTAGGTGCACCTGTATGTACCCCTTGAAGATTGGCCACACAGTCTTTCGGTGCACAAGTAGGTATATAGTATCCTGCCATACCAAGTCATAGGATCCAAGTGTTTTTCCATGAAGACTATAGGCTGTGATTGTTTGGAGGATGAACCATTGATGTTAAGACGGCAGGTTGTAATTGCCAACGTAACAACTTTGGCTTTTGATATGATATATAGTCATTGTTGAGATGATATTGATTGTGGAGCGCAGGTGCAGACGTGGAGATCAAGTTTTTATCATCAGATAGGTACATCGGTGCGCGGCAACAAGCACAATGAATCACTACAACGGTGATACTGGCGCATAAGAATCTTATCACCGCTGTGGCGAGGAGGAGGGCAAGGTTGATTGCTAAGATGGTAAATACCGCCATTGTGCGCTGGGCGGTGATCTCCAGAATCACCTAACCACTATGATGTTTTTGGAGCTACGAGCTGCAGGCTCTCCTTGGACTCCGAGACCTGTCTGATGAGCGGCCCTGAGAACACCCAGGTTGCAATTATGCGGCCTAAGCTCAATGGGTCATACATGATTTGTTTTCTGACCAAAACTCCCGAGTTCCAGGTTGCTATGGCCCACTTTATTCAGCCACATAAACACACCCCTTTTTCGGGGAAAAAGGGGCATGTGACAAGAGATAACATGGTAGTATTCAGGAGCAATATCGTGGCTAATCTGCTATATGATAGGGTCCTCGGGAGCTTAAAGAATGTAAGCCTCCCTGGATGTCACCACCAAACCAACGTGCTAGGTGATGTCCGAGTTCTCACCCCATCTGTCGTGTCTCTGAGTGTTGGGATCGCCTTGGCGGATTGCATTGGCCAAATTATGCATCTTTCGGTAGAAGTTTGGCTAAGGGTCCCCTTGAACCATGTTCAATCCACCCATGTCCGTTCTCTTCAATCTATTCCGTTCATATAGAACTGAGGACTTCCTCTTCGTGCTACCAGAGCTGGAGCACTGAGCAACCAACACCTTGCCATGACCCAACAACGAAGACGTGCAATCCCTTCTGACAATTTCCTTGGTACCGGATCAGGATGCAGTAGGCCACCACCTACATGCATCGGCAGTAGGGTATTAGTTTACTTATTATGCACCGTCGCCCTCCATACCCCTGACCTGTGCATTAATACCCCTATTTTGTCAAGAGTTAAGGGCTATGTATGCAAACCCACTCACAGCCCTTCCCCATGCTGTAGTGTATCGATACGTTTCCAATACGGTATTGATCCCGATTGCGCAATTGCGGGACATACTTGACGACGTCACGCAGATCTTCCGATGCTGTCACGCAAAAGAGGTGTTCAACAATCTGGTCGTTAAACATTCCACTTTTGCCGTAATTCACCCGATAGTATCTTGTAGAAAATCTGCCATGCTACGTGAGGTGAGCTTTAAAGAGATATGTGGCTGTTCGTCGTGTTTCTGGAAAAAATAGTGCCCCTCACCACCAACTCCCGCAGCGGCCAAAATAATTTATAACCCCACCACCCCTGCTCGGATCGCTCCATCATCACCCATTTCTTCACCTCTCACTTCACAACTCAACTCTCACACCCCCAAATCTCAAACTCACTTACTTACACCGAACCTCTCAAAAAGTGGGGGAAAATATAAAGCACCTCAAAATGAAGGCCTACATCTACGACGACCTCCCAGGCGACCAGCGCCTCCCCCACAACTCGGGTACACCCATCTCCCCCTCCGAGCTCCTCTCCCTCGGCGTCCTCTACCACCACATCCCCGACCTCTCCGATGTTGACCACCTCGCCGCGGAGCGCGGGTACAAGAACCGGGACGAAATCACCGTTTCCCCGCAGGCCATGGGCGACATCTACGAGACCAAGGTCAGGTCCTTTTTCGATGAGCACCTTCACGAAGACGAGGAGATCAGATATGTCAAGGACGGCAAGGGGTACTTTGACGTCAGAGACAAAGATGAGCGGTGGGTGAGGATTTTCCTGGAGAAGAATGATCTCATCATTCTTCCCGCGGGGATTTACCACAGGTTTACTACTGATGATGATAACGTAAGTGTTTGACTGCAAGAAGAGAAGTGAGATGGTTGGCTAACAGGAGGAAAATAGTACATCAAGGCTCTCAGACTCTTCAAGGACGAGCCCAAGTGGACGCCTCTCAACCGGACTGAGGGCCTGGATGAGAATACCTACCGGAAGGAGTATGTTTCGCAGTTCTTGGCTTGAGAGTTGGATTATGATGGCGACGAGTTGGTTGGCGGCAAGCAAGCAAATTGCAAGTTAGCGAGTTAGTGAGAAATGTAATGATTCTTGACCTGTTCAAAGTGGTTTGGTATTTGGCGCGAGTGTGCCTGTGTCACTCGGGAATCGTACCCAGATCTAGTCTGGGATTGCATGCGGCGAACCCATTCCATTAAAAGACTCCAACTTGGACAGCAACGCTCGAATGATATTCTATTATATCAGCGTAGCTCGCTATCAGACTGTAGCTACTGTGTCCCAACCTGGTTCCCCAATGCAAAATTCTCAACGCCATTACGATAACCCATGCAAGAATGTCTGTGGATGCGAGCGAGAACCGAACGCTCATTGTATGTATCTTTCATACAAATAGATTTCTCTCTTCCTTTCTCCTTGTGAATCTGCCTCATCGCATATCTGGCGCTGGTACCTCCGGCGCCGCCCCAGCAACAGCAAACTCGTTATCCACACCGTTAGCAGTCTCATCGTTTGCCTCCTCTCCTCTTGGTCGGCCCTCTACAAAGATATTGTCAGTTAACCATCAGATAATTATCCGTTCTTCAGAAAGGATAACCTACCAATCAACCTCCTCCACCACATCGGCGGATCCAAGGGTTTGCTCCCATTATGAAGCGGCGGGTACACATCATTAAAAAAGTACCAAATATGCCCAATCACCACCCCAAGTATCTCGTCCTTGGGAATGACCCCATGCAAGACATAGCTGACAGCAATCAGCACCCAAGGCAGATACGGCGCCCTAAACACCAGCACCCCTAAGAAACTCATCAGCGTATCCGGATTCCTTCTCGACCAGATATACACCAGCGTCGACGAGAGCGGATGTCCGAGAAACGGCATCCCTATGAACGGTGATAGTAAGAGCAAACTGCTCATCGCATAGAAGAGAAGCCAGCTAAAGTGCGCTGGGGATCGGCCGGAGGACTCTTCGAGGAGGCGGGAGTAGCGCTGTTGGAAGTAGACGTGGAAGAGGAGGTCCATGGAGAAGGGGCCGAAGTAAAGG
The DNA here is from genome assembly GCA_033296915.1 of Triangularia setosa. Lineage (NCBI taxonomy): Eukaryota > Fungi > Ascomycota > Sordariomycetes > Sordariales > Podosporaceae > Triangularia > Triangularia setosa. The sequence goes on along the minus strand of MU866110.1, from coordinate 22,328 downwards.
AAGGTTGTGATTAGGCGCCAGTACTTTTGGTGTGGGAGAGTTAGTCAGATAGAGGGTTGGAATAAGAGGGAAAAGGGGGAACTAACTTGGGCTTTCTGGAATACGGCTCTGTAGCTGTAGAATAGTTGGAAGGGAGTCAAGAGGTGGCATTGCACCAGTCCGGCGCATAGTACTGTTGCTGTCGTCCACCATCTTGTGCAAACGGGCATTTCCCAGAACCAGGTCTCGAGGGGGAAGCGCCCGTTATTGTCCATGAGTCCATCCATTTTGCGCAGCGTGTATCCGTACTCCGGCTAGGTATGAGAATGCGAATTGGGAATAGATGTGGGTGCGTTTGACTTCGCCAGTGATGCGCAAGTACAGAATCCGGGGAAAGTGGGGCGGATGCTTCTTCTGGGGGTTGATGCAATTGCCACTTGGTAGTTCCCGCGCTTTTAGTAGGTGGTGGATAGCTCGACAACTTATTTGGTTCGTTCTGTATAAGTGTTGAGGTGCGCCGTTGGCTTTAAATGCGATTGCGTCAAAAGGCCATCACTGGTGTTCAAGTTGGTTCCTCAGAGGATAGTGGGAAATCTGTCACAGGGTGTGCTGGAAGGTGGGCGAAAGGATGATTAATTCTCAAGATGTTGAGGTGGCCTTTTAGGAAACGAAGCTCGTTGCTCATCAGCAACAGGACACAAGACAGCGGGACAATCAGCGGCGTGTCGTTTATCGCGGACCCTTGTCGGGAAGCTGAGCCGCTGCGGGGGTTCCACAATGACGCCGCTGCCAGCTTTCCATTTTGTTAATTGCATATTCTAATTTTTATGCATCTATTGAGCTCGAAGCCAACTTGCAGCTGTCGAATCCGTGTGGCTGGTTTGGTGTACGCACTAGCCACAGGTTGCTCCTTCTGAGAAGGGTAGCTCACCACTTTCCCCAGCCACTCTATTTAACCCTTGTCACTTTCTAGCGCGTCCCGTCGCGAGAAATGATGGAAGCCCATTTCGCTGTTCGCGTCGTGTCCCCGCCCAGAGCAATGCGATGTTTCCTCTTTTTCCCCATTAAACAGGAGACCAACTTTCCGGATTTGTGCATACTCTCTTACATTCTTGAACCTCTCTCTTGTTCCTCTATCCGTCTATTACCAGACCACCACTTTCAACCACTACCCAGCGGCTTAATACCAGCAAGATACCCATTTATCGTTCTTTTTCTTTTTTTCTTTCGCTCCACGCTCTCCACACCTTGCGCGTGAAACTCAATTCCCAGTCAAACCTTTGTTGCGCAACTTCTTCAACCCGCGAGCTCTCAGTCGCAAATCCAAATTCATCCACATTGACGAGCTTCGCGCAAACTCTTTTTTTCCAGCTCACAGTAATAAATAATACGCCATGCCTCCCAAAAAAGCCGACCGCCCTTCAGGAGCAGGAAGACTAAGACAATCCAACGTCCAGCGTCCGTTTTCCTTCCCTACCTATTCCCCTTTTGTTGCTTCAATGCTAACCCCCCCCAAGCAGGCGACCCAGTCCCCCAAGGCCGCAAACGCCGCTACCGCCCCGGCACCCTCGCCTTGAAGGAAATCCGCAGATACCAGTCCAATACCGACCTCTTGCTTCTAAAGCTTCCATTTGCGCGATTGGTATGTCTTCTCTCTTCTCTCTTTTCAAGGCAGCAAGGGGGAACACAGCACCAAAATGGGGTGGGGGGCTGACAAGCTGGAAACAGGTCCGCGAAATAGCCATCACCTGCCGCCCCATGAACGACGAGCTCCGCTGGCAATCCCAAGCCATCCAAGCACTCCAGGAAGCCTCCGAGGCCTTCTTGGTCCATCTATTCGAGGACACGAACCTGCTCGCCATCCACGCCAAGCGGGTAACCATCATGCAAAAAGACCTGCAGCTCGCGAGGAGGATAAGAGGCGTCTGGGGTGGTGCGGGGTGGGTATAATCTGCTCAATGTTTCTCAGGGATATTGCTTTCACTTTGATAATGAGCTTGTGGCTGGCTGAATTGGGAGTGATGGAACAAAAGCGAGCGAGCGTGTAATCCCCCATCGTGATGGCTAATCTCGTCACCGGGTTCGTTGGGGTGCGCCGATACGATTGCGATTTTGGCTGCACTTGGCTCTCAGCAAGCGACTTTTGACTTTTGCTTTGGCATCCTCTCTACGACAGGAATTCTCCGTGCACTCGAAACCAACCAGCCATTTTGGGTCTCTTTGCAACATTTGATGAAAGGTCATGATCTAAGGGGACAAATGAAGGAAGATAAGACGGCCACGCTCCTGCACACGCCCATTCGTGTCTGGGGAGGAAGGATGGAGAAAAACAAGATGAAGATAGGATATTTGGACGAAGACAACTTGCTTCATGCTTCTTCATGCTGCACAATCACCGAGCCATGGGTGGATGGGCGTTCCTTGGTGTTATTGGGGTTTGGAGTTGGCTTTTTTTATCATCCTTTTTTTCTGTTTTTAATACAGGAATCGGCGGGAAAGAGAAAGAGAGCGCGCAACATCGCGAGGATGTAGTTTTATCATACGGCGTATTGGGATTCGGGGCTGGTCTGCTCGATTGGGATGGCTGGCCAGCTGGCTGGTTGTGTCGGTTGGGACAGAGAAAAGAAGAAGACAGGGCTACGGCCTCTTCTGCGAGTTTTTGTAAGAGAACAAGAAGGTTTATCATATAGCAGTCAAAAAAATTCAAGAAATAACCACAACATAAATCCTGCCTTTTCATATATAAGAAATGTAATGCTCAGGTATGAAAGGTAGGACCGTTAAAATTGTGTAGTTATGCAGATAACGAGGGTATTCTTTCGTTCTCTCTTCCAAAGCGTACGCATCATGTGGCATATGTGCAACCTTCCGACTCCATCCAACCACCACGATGGGTGCACAACTTGCAAAAAAAAAAAAAAAACCCCCCTCTTCTAAACTTTTAGTTGTTTGTGTATTCGTATATCATTACTTTCTTTCCTGTGTGAATTTTTCCTTTGGATCGCATTGCTCAAGTGTCAACCAGCACCCTTCCCCTTCACACCTCCTGACCCAGACCCTGAGCCGTCCTTGTCATACGCCTCCCTCATCTTCGCCATACCCAACAGCAACTCCTCCCTTTCCTTCTCCAGCTTCTCCCTCTCCTTCTCCAGCGACCGTATATACCTCGTCGACATATCCAACACCTGCGCCTTGCTCAACCTCCTCTCTCCCAGGTCCAACCTGGCCCCCTGGCCCCCCTGACCAACATCTGAGTCTGCCCCCGAGGCGGTCGTCGTCGGCGAGCGCATCGACTCCGGTAGCGTGTTCATCAATAACTCAAACTGCATGTTTAGCCTATTGCGGTACTGCTTCTCGACGAGATTATGCGAATTCCTTGACTTGCGCTCTTGGGGCGTCTCCTCCGTCCGGGCTTGCGTGTTCTTCGAGGTCCGGGAGGCGCTGCGAAGCTTGGTCTTTGCGGTGCTACTGGCGCTGTTGGAACCAGGCTTGGGCGGTGCGATGACTGGTGAGGCGCTTTGCTCAGCATAGTGTTTTGCGTGCTTGCCTCCTGGGCTTCCCATCTCCATACTATTGGTCCTGGATGGCGCTTGTGGTGGCAACTGCTGCCAGTTGTCTGGCCCTCCGTACATGCCCATGGCCGACTCATCAATTCCCGATCCCGTCGGGCTGGCTACCATTTCGTAACCCTGCATGACAGGTGACATGAGCGAGCCCGGCGATGCTGTACCGAGACTCATTGTGCCATCATCAACTGCTGGCCAGGGCTGGAAATCAAAGCCTGGCTGGGGAGGAGCGATGGGCGACACATAATCGCCCATGTACGGGTCGGTCGCATTCTGCTGTGATGTATAGCCAATCACCCCAGCGGTAGAAAGTGAATGCGCCGCAATCGATACCGAGACGGCAGGAGAGACATCGGTGGTGTAGAGTGATCGTTGCCAATCGACAAGAGTCGCGGATGGTGAAAAGCCTGGCTGGCTGGTATTCAGGGGGTAAACATTTGGGGGCTCTCGTGACCGGACACGTGCTGCGGAAATGGTGCTACTGGCCGTTGGATAGGAATAGTCTGGTTGGTCAAACGTTGAGGAGCTACTGGCCGATGGCGCGGTTGTGGGGTGATACTCCGGGCCAAGCCGGGCTAGGCTCCCGGCTCCGAACGTTGAGGGATAGGCGCCGGCAACTAGGTGCTACAAAAAGTCAGCGCATTCTTGCATTCGGATCCCAAAAATGAGGCCATCGTCAGGCACACCCAGCACGCCACACCGTATACTATCACCTCCCGCCCGTGCCAATGCGAAGAGGTCTAGGCCCAATTTTTCTTAAGAAGCTCCTGATGGTGCATCCCATCCCTTTCCTTTTCCCATTTCCCTGGAACTTCCAACGGGTTCACCTGTTGACCACACACTTGTGGCAACTCCCATCAACACTGACTAGGCCGTCTTTCTTCGGGCGTTTTTCTGACCTGTCATTTCCCATCCTCGTGTTTTTCTTTCAGACCTGGGACCCGGCTTCTCTCGGACCAACCCGTCACCATTCATTCTCGTGCTCACCATCTTGGCCAACCACTACCCTTGTCTGCACACTAGGGACAGACCGAGTAATGGCATCTGACTTTGAGTCTTGCCAGGGCGCCAACTCCACAGGACGAGCAATGAAATTTCAGCCATACCTCGGGATCACCAGGGGTGTAGTCGATAAATACGGTCTCGTTATGCTGTGTCATCCCGTCGCCTGTTGGTGCGTGTGGATTTCGTCGGGGCTCGCTTTGAGTGAACCTGGGATCTCGTTGTGGATTCATCTCAGCAGCCTCAGCCCAGTGTATGCTGTGTTATATACTTCTTTGGCTCAGCTTGGGCTGAATTTGTCCCCAAAGACGTCTACAAAACGTCGCCTGAGTATGTCTTTCGAAAAAGCTTTGTCCCGTGTGCTGGGCAATTCTCCTATTTCTGCCCTAGTAGGCGAGTGTCAACAGCTTCTAGACTCGTGGCAATGATTGCTGCATGCTCGATACTACTGAGACCAGTAGCCTGGCTGACACAGTCCCCCAAGAGCCAACCGGTGTACAGCTTCCGCCACTCCGGGTGCGGTCATGCGGAAGAGGCCGAAGAACCGAGTATTAGATCCCGTTGTCGTATGGAGGAAATCAGCGGCTGAGTAGGCGCTGTGGGTGTCTCCCCACTGTCGCCCGAGAGTTCAGGGCAAGGGAGGCTTCGATGAGTCCCGAACCAAACCGCTAGTTGTTCGGGTGAGACAGAAAGTTTTGTTGCCTGCCCGTATAAACCAGCCGGGGTGCTAGATCGAGAAGTGGTGCTCATTAACGGAAAGCCGATGCATGGGAGGGCTGATCGGGTGTCTCCTTTTGATGTTGGGCCTAGTGTGGTATTATATACCGCGCGGTCCAGCGACCGAGATGGTTCCGCACAGCCAGCCCCAGGCACAGCGCCTCTTTCCTATCGTGTTCCTGGTACATGGACATTGCTTTGTCGTCTATGACAGGGGGTGACGGCACGAGCTACTGCACCAAGATGCTTAGATTCCGTTTGGGGGGGGCACACCCACATTCAAGCGCAACTGGAATAGGTTGGGAGCAGAGCCGTCAACTTGCAGGGCATTCCGCATCTCCCTGGCTTTGTGACCCAAGGCTGCCACTGGTCGGCGACCTCTTCAAGATGAGGTAGCGAAACCCCAAAGATGTCCCTGAGCCCTTGGCGCATCTCGAGGCAAATCACATCTGGCATACCTGTCACCCGCTGTGCCGCTTCTAAACAGCCGCCCCAGTCAACATGTCGATCTTCGCATTATCTGCATGACAGTGAAGTTCACTAGTCCCTTTCGACATGTCCTAGGTGTGGTGTTTCTGTTTTTTTGTCCCCCAACCTCTGGCCGGAACGGCAGTGGTCCCTCCCTCGGCGGCGGCTTCGGCGGCAGAGCCCGCAGACGGGAGGTGACAATGCTAGCCAGACTCGCTTTAGTCCAAGTATGACAGGCTGCAATGTAGTCTGAGATACTGCATCACCATTGGTCTAACCCGCTCCTGGGAAAGGTTATGAGCTCCTTTGCCCGGGAAGGCTGCAATTTTCGTTGCTTCTTCATTACATAGAGCCAGTCGGGATGGTTTTAGAGGCTGCCGGACCTTGATATACGTGGTCTCGCAGCGCAGCCAAGCATTCTGTGCAACGTTGGTGTGCTTGTTCCTTGGTGATGGGAAACTTGGAGGAGTCGATCGTGTAGGACTGGCGATCTCCCGCCAGATGAAGCTGTTTAGGGTCAGTAAGTCCTGCTCGTCATACTCGAACGAGGATGTGCCTCGGAGTGAAGGACAAGCATGGCGAGAAGCGGATCTTGTGTGTTGTCGTAAACACCTTCTCTCACCAGTCGGCTTGGAGTTGCCCACATCCCACATCCGGTGCGCGAATACGGGAAATGACCCCTGTACAAACCCACTCTGGAAGAGACGCGGTAGACTGATCCTTCAAACAGGAGTGGAGATTTCACGTTGTGAAGTGGGCGGGTACGTTGCGGTACTAAGCGATGCCATTGCTGATCTCGACATCATCTTGGATAAGGTGCATTGAATTGAGACATCATGAGGTTGACATCTGCGAACATGTTGCCGCAATTGCTAAAGAGCCGATTCCAGAACTTGGTAGGCTGTTGTTGCCACAATCGGGTCACGTCACGGCGAATAGAGCCTCAATGTTTTCTTGAAGAAGCCAAACTGTGTAAAAGGAGGTGGTTTCTCAAAAAGAACAGCCTAGAGGCCCCAAATATAGAACAATCATTATTATCAATTGGGAAGCCGCTCCTGGTGGTTAATTGAGACGCCCTGATAGGCAGAAAGGTGAGTGTCATGAGACTGACTGGTGCTTACCTCGGCTGTCACCACCACCTCCAAACGCGGTTGGAGGCCACAAAACTCAAGATGGGTGCCGAAACTCAAAAGAAAGAGTAAAGTCGGAGTCTATAAGGGTTTTCCGGAGGGATGAAGGGGCGGCTTGGAATTCTCCGTGAAAGGACGTAATGATGAATGGCAATCAAGTGCCTGTTGGTATCGGATGTTTCCACGGTTTTAGGGTGTGCTGTTTAAACTAGGCAGAGATGAAAATTCCGCTTGTCCGCCTGATGTAGAGATGGGTTAAAGCTATTTCTACTCGCCACTCATTTCCAGTCATGCCTGCCTCCTGACAATTAGCACCGAGGCAAGCAAGCGCGCCGGTCAAGAGAAGCGACGAGCCACTGACACAGTGCGCTTATTTTGCAGTCGTTCACTACCATCATTAGCACCTGTGTAGTAGTCTCGATGTCTCCGACGATTGGAAGCCAGTGCCAATGTGTGAGGTCACAAGGATGGCGGAGATCATGGGCAGGCTCAGCCGATGGACGAACAGACAGCTCGAGTAATACAACCCCTGAGTCCTTGGACCGAGTCAAAGTATCACAGTCGACATTTTTATCTGTCAGATCAATCTACCTACCTATTTTGCCTTGAGAAACATCTTTCAATCATCATCACTGTGCTGGTCGAGTCGGTTTCAGGAGGTTTCCCTACCGGAGGAGTGTTCCAGCAGTCGAGGGTGCCAGAGCCTCACACGCATTCCTCCAGACCCAGTGCGTCCACACGTCGCCACGGTTGAACCGCCCAACATCGATACCGCATCGAAGAGCTACTTTCTTTGCCCAGATCTACCGTTCGAAACCCGGCCGATACGAAAATACAATGCCGCCGCTCACGAGTTCAACGTCCCAGTCACCATCGACGATGGCTATGTTCCAGCTTCCCGACCGTCGACCGCGCCGTTTCCACTCGAGCCATAAGCCACTCGGACCTCAAGACCATCCTCTTTTGCTCCGTGCCCGGCACTTCATCCACGCGTTTATTCCCTTGAATGTGTCTCCCACCCCGGTACCCCGTTGAGATCAGTCTTGCGTGCCCAAGGGAACGCCGAGAGAACATAGTTACTCGCCCGAAACATAGGGAGGACCAGAGCATGGTGCTCTGTGTTCACTCATGGTGATACCCGCAAAAATGACACCAGGACCTGGAACCAGGTACCCACCCAAACCTGTCTTGGAGTTGTGTTTTTGGAGCTTTTTGTGGTGCTAACTTGTCCCATAATTATTGCGGCCGAATTTTCTTCTTCTTTGACGCAGCCCCTGCATACTACGACCTCCATACTCATCATCGCTGTGTCACGAATCACGATAGATGGAGACTGAGACGGCTACATCTCTTATACACCGTGGCTACACAGAGACATCGTGGGGCATACCGTCAGCAAGTCAAAGTGGCCATAATAGACGAGGTAGTATAAGTGCTCTTCTGTCCACGTCAATGTGCCTTGAAGTGGCCTTGATTCCGAATATCTCCATTTCACTCGTTATAGGCCCACAACCATGAATCTTCTCTCGTTTATTTTTGCATTTGCTGCCCTTGGCTATGCAGCTGTTGTCGTTGAAAATGCAAGCCAACCTCGACTTGCAATCCGTGCTGCTCTTGCTTCCAACTCATCGACACCAACATGCTTAAACACCGTAATTAGGACCATCACACCCGAAGAGACGTAAGCAGTCTTTCTAAGCCTCCTGTTCATCTTCTAGGTAGCACGGCATTGTTGACTAACCAGCCCACAGGGAAATCGTCACCATCACTACTACTACAACTACCATCAAATCAATCCCAACCCCTGATAAACCATCGTCTCCTAATCCCCGAGTCCGCTATCGACTCTACCCATTCTACGCACTCTCCCCTCGAGCCACAACGAATACTTCCACTTTTGTCACTACGTCAGCTCCACCCACAGAATCCGCTACAATACTCCCCGCCGCCACCTCTACCACCAACAGCCCGTCGTCATCCAACACCGTCAACCCTATCTCGTCCATCACTACTACCAAACCTCCCTCCACCGTCTCCTCTGCCTCTCGAATGATAACCACCCTCCCAACAACAACCAGAAGCTGCGCCCTAACAACCCTAACCATCACCGCTTCCCCCACAACCACCACCTCCACGTCTACACTCACCCTCACCACCACAATTCCATTTGATAACTCCACCACCCCTTGCTCCGGCCAAACATGCGGCACGTACAGTCCCTACCCCTGCTCAGAATCACCCCTAGGCTCCTGCCTCTGCGGCATCGACTCCAGCGGAAAGTCCTTTTGCTTCTTGAATGATTACTGCAGCTCAGAGAAGGACTGTAAAGCAAACAGTGAATGTGACTCTGAGTACAAATGTGTGATTGGGAGCTGCTGCTCCAGTGGCAAATGCGTCAAGGAGGCGAGGGATAAGTGTGTTAACCCGCAGGCGCCGGAGGTTATCTTTGGGCTGAAGCCTGGGATGAGGAAGGAGAAGTGCAGTAATGCTACGCCTGGGGGGTGTAAGTAAGTTGGTAAGAACACAGAGCGAGAGAGTTGCTAGATCTATGCTTGCTGGCAATAGTTGGATTGTACTATTTACCGAGTAACAAAGATGGCAAAATGTCCATAGCAAGAGTGTCTGTTGCACACAGTGAGAAGAGACAGGAAAATCTATGTGACATTTATTTCTAACGCTCCCTGTCTTGGAAAGGTAAGGAGCATGGGTACCATTACATATTTGACAGGGTACAGTAATTCCTGAACAGTTATGGGGGGCCCGATTTACAAAATGCATTGCTTCCACACACACATCGACCATGAAAAGAAGACAAATGTCACAGGCACAAAAACAGAGATATGCGGAATTTCGCTGTGAATTTGTTGATAAGGAGCCTATCCAAAAGCACTGAAATCTCGGGTCCTTGGAGCTAACAAAAAGTATATTCCCTCCCACCACAATTTCCAGAGCACTTGATACCGAAGATCTGTGAAATAGGTAAACTATGGGCAAAGTCAGAAAGCCGCTACCTCTCCCTGAGAAACGCTTCTTCGTCGCCTAATTCCCAATGGATTCTGGCCTAAACTCCCGTAAAGTAACCAAAAGAAGCGCTGATGAACCGGCGAACTAGCACAAACAAGAAAAGAGACCCAGCCCCCCTTATAATCACCTGTTTCCTTGCCTGTCTCTCTAAGAAGGCTCATTGACAAGATCAGGTTCCCGTTGCCCATGACTTGCCCCAAAAGTATCCCAGAAAAAAGCGATGCATCATCGCCGCCCATAACGCCTGTGCTCAACTCCCAAAGCATCACCCCCAGGGCATCTCCAAAGTAAACAGAATCCCCCCTTCAATACCCCTTTTGTGTCTACCCAAGCCCCGCTTCTCAAAGACGCCCCCATATAACGAAGAAGAAAAGAAAAACCCGGAAAGAAAAGAGGCCATCACCCCTCCATTTTTACCGAATCGATTTTGCCACTCTCTCCTTATATCCTCGAAAATTGATCCATGTTGATGGTATAAAACGCCATATATACTCCAAATTGCAAATGTGAAAAACTCCTGAAAAACCAGAAGAGCTCTCCTGAAATAAGAAAGGACCCTTGAAATGAAAAATGTATCCTTGAGAAAAGAAGTGAGAATCTGCAACCGCCTCCATAGAAAAAAGAGAAAGCAGAGACTAGTAGTGCTCCCCTCTCATCTCCATCCGAAAAGCTCTCAGCCTCCCCAAAAGATTGTTTCTGCTCTTGTGATTCTCCCTGGCACGCTGCACTCTGCCTCGCCCGCGAGACCGGTCCCGGTGTCGACGTGTGGGTGTCCGCTCCTGAGACCGTTCACGGGACCGGTCTCTGTATCGAGGTGCGGATGAACGCTCATCAGACCGCTCTCTGTTGTATCGAGGCGCGGGTGTCCGCTCCCTTCTCCGTTTCTCCCTGCCCCTGTCCTTCAACCCATCCCTCTCCCTTCTCGGCTCTGCAAACGTCACGTTGACTCTTTGCAACTCGGGACTTGGAAACTGAATATCCGGACTGGGCGGCATGGGCGGCAGCACTGACGTTGAATACGGTCTTTGTCGCCGATGTCTTCTTCGCTCCCAGAATGTAGAGGTATAGGCAGAAGATGACATCCCACCATCTTCGTCATCGGCGTCGCTGTTATCGTTGCGGGTGGGGGTTTGAAATCGCTTAAGACTGCGCTGTCTTCGCCTCTCAGGACTGTACTCCTCAAAATGTGGATCGTGGTTGAGGTTCGATGAAGTCACTTCTGAGGATGGTATGCCATCGTGTACCCTCATGCTTGTCCTAACAGACGGGAAGCTGAGCTCAGAGAGGTGGATCCCTTCGCTGTAGCCATCGTCATTGCCGTTAAGATTGTGACTCGAGGACTCGTCGCGCCAACCGATCTGGGGGTATGGGCGTGGTGATTGTTGCCGCTGCAGTGAGGGGGGACAATCGATGAGTCGAATAGATGGCTGGTGTCCAAGGCGACTTCTACCACGCTCTCTCATCGGCGGCAGGCGCAAATCGCAGAAGTCAGAGGGAGACGGAGGTTGTCGAGTGGAAGTTGCTGATTCGGAGATTGATCTGGCATGAACAGGGCGCTTAGTACCCTTGATGAAGGGGAACCAGGATCTTCGACGGTTCTCAGCCGGACGGCCAGGTGCGCCCGATTGTGACATGTTGATCTGGTTGGCAATGGCTCCAAACATAACCCCGTGATTGGGTGGCAGAAAAGGCCCGTTCGGGTAGCCATTCGTAGGCATACCATTAGGAAAAGGAGGCATTGGAGCCGGGCCATACTGAAAAGAGCCCGGGTGTGGCTGGAAGTAAACTTGGCGATCGACCGCAGACGAGAAGCGGATCCTATTTGCATAACTATCGTTCGAGGGGGTAGGAGTGTAGGAAGGAGGATAAATAAAGATTGGAGCCGGGCCAGCTGTCCAAAATATAGGGGCAGGGCCTGGAGGAGGTGGTGGCATGACCGGAGCTCTGATCTGGTGGTTGTCGTTGACAAGGTCCGCCATATCGACGTGTAGCGACGATGGGCGACGGGGGCTGGTGCTGCTGTCCGAGTCCTCCAGCTGATGACCTCTCTCTTCCCTAATGCTCGCGAGAGAAGTTGGACGGGAGTGCGATCGGTGGTAGATAGAACCCGATAGTCTGTGACTCCGGCGATAGATACAGCCTGATAATCTGCGGCTCCGACGACGCCCGGATGGGCTATTGGAACGTGAGATACCAGCAAGGGCGGCTAGGTTAGCAACCATGCTGGACCTGTGGAATTTCACATCATCAGATTTACCAAGTTTGTGCCACATATACCACCCTAGACCGAGGCAGAATATGATCACGAGAACCACTCCAGCCTGGGCTGTGTCACTCAGGCAATTCCATCCATAACAGTTCGGATCGATAGTTCGGCGAGGGTTCAGATCATGGCTACCCTGGCTCACTGGCTTGATTGTGGGAGCCATTGGTGCTCACTCAATTTGGTCGTCGATATCTGTGGGCGCGAGGAACTGGTGTTAGGTATTGAAATGAGGGGTTGGCAAGGATGTGGATGGCTTGCGCCGGTTGCTTGTTGATGAAATGAATAGATAACAGCTCGAGTAGGTGAACTTCCAAAGGCGTCGGTATACACCAGGTAGCCCAAGGTCACCTAAGGAAGAAGAAATGTGTGAATGAGCTGGTTGTTGTCGTTTGCGCTGTCTCGGCGAATAAGCAAGTCATTGGCAGGTAGCAGGTTGAGAACAACTGGGTTAAAAGAAAATAAAGGGATAGTTCCTGATCAACAGAGATTGCGGGCTCCGCGAGTTCAGCGAGATGCTGGTTCTGGTTAACAAGAGAGATCCATGGTGGTGATGTTGTTATCAGAGTTGTGTTATTGGTTTTGTGTGATAGGTAGAGGGTCGGAGGGCACCGGGGGGAAGAAGGAGGAAGACTAAATAGGTCAATGAAGGTGGGGAAAAGAGGTCAGTCGGGGCAGACTCGCACCTTCCATTTACTTTGTTTGCTTCTGCACCTGGCGGAGCAGCCTTTCACCTATGACCTGTCCACCACGTGGGCCCAGGACTCAGGGCTGAGCAATCGTGAGAACAGGTCCGGCATCTTATTTACAGAAGTGCGATTCCATGACTTGCTCCGTCCTTTGAATTCTGAGAGATAACGGTAACAAATATCAGATGAGAAGGAGTCTATCACCAAGCTCTTCACTCTCTAAAAAAGAAATGGTAGAACGGTGTAGGAATAATAATAATAATAATAATAATAATAATATCACCAAGCTCTTGATCTTATAATCAAATCCGTGAGCGCTCATTGGTTGTATCGGGGAGCCAGGCAGTGCTGCTTCATAACAAGGACCAGAGATGTTTCACAGGAGTCTGAGAAGCAAGAAGAAGAGAAATAGATATGGTAAGCATGAGATTGTATTCATCTACGGTTATCATGGCAGACAAGTAGATATCTGGATGAATATTGTGTATCTCGGTGGCAGCCTTGTTGTTCAGAGGTGGTTTTCTCCAAGAGACCCACAGCTACCAGCCAATAGAATTGCCTCGAATGTGCCGGGATCTGCAGCATCTGAAATTCTTTGCAGGGATCAGCCAATCCAAGCCTTTCAGCCTCATCAACCACTGCTCGTCTCGTCCTGACGCGACAACGCTCTTCCACCGCGAAGCTGCCATTTCTACCATCGCCCGCCTTCAACGAAAGCTTGTCGCAGCCCCCACAGCGCCACCCGAGTATCTCCACCATGAGGTTTTGCATCTGCCAACTCTAACTGGACATCTCTCTGCGGCAGTTGACGACAATTCCCACGACCAACCGATGCAAAACTCAACACCCGACTAACCTATCGATTTTATCAACCGAACGCGCCGCCGATTCGAGGCTATCAACACCAGACCCACGGCGCCTCGTTTTCTGCATCCGAGTCCATCAGTAGATACTCGAAGTCTGCGGCGCGATCACGACAGTTACGATGGCTTCAACTTTCGCCAATGGCCCCCTCAATGGTGCTGCCAACGGGCTGGCTGGCCATGCTCCTACAAGCAGACGGTTTGCCGACATCCCTTCCTTGATCGATATTCCTGTGCAAGACTCGGCTCAGGATCAAGACGAAGATCCCCAAGCCGTCGAAGTCAATCTCGAAGAGCTCGCCGATGACCCGACCGAACTATGTACCCTTCTCGAGATGGAGCATGCTGCCCGCACTTACTGGATGACGGTAGCCCTCGCCTATGCCAAGCAAAAAAAGGTCGACTTTGCCATTGAGATACTCACCCGCGGTGTAACTGCCATGCAAAACAATCAGCGCGAAAAACTGACAGTTATTACCTGCTTGTGCTGGATGTACCTGTGGAAGAGCAGAGAAGCCCCAAGAGTCGCCCCCGAAGGAACCGACGCGAGGACGAAGGAATACTACCTACAACAGGCTACACAGAGCTTGAATGATGCTTCACGGCTCAACCCCGCCTTCCCGCCGCTGTTCTTGGCTCGTGGTGTCCTTCTTCTCCTCAAGGCCTCGCTTCAAAGTCCCAGCCAGGACCCCAACGGTGTTGACGTCCAGAAGAATGAACACGTGCGCAATGCTCTCAAGTCTTTTGAGGAAGCCATCCGGGTGTCGCATGGGAAGAACATGCTGGCCTCGATGGGCAAGGCGCGGGCGCTTTTCTCGCTAGGCAAACATCAAGAATCACTGGCCGCCTACCAAGATGTCTTGGCAAAGATGCCAGACCTTGTTGACCCAGACCCGCGCATTGGTATTGGTTGCTGCCTTTGGCAACTTGGCTACAAGGACGATGCGAAGGGAGCTTGGGAGAGGTCTTTGGAGATTAGCCCGGATTCGAAGATCGCCAAGATTTTGCTTGGCCTCTACTACCTCGACGCCAGCAGCCAAGTACCGACAAACAGCCCAGAGTTCCTCCGTCTTTATAAGAAAGCCATGACAGAATACACCCAAGACTCATTCAAGCGCGACAAGAACCTTCCTTTGACGTGCGCCACCTTTGCTGGCTACTTCCTTGCTCGGAAGCAATTCCCCAACGTCGACTCTCTTGCTCACAAGGCTATTCAGTACACCGATGTCAACGCTATTGCCAGCGATGGCTGGTACCTTCTCGCTCGAAAGGAGCATTACGAAGGCAATCTGGACAAAGCTAGCGACTATTACCGACGTGCCGATGATGCCAGGGGTGGTGTTGAGCGCGGCTATCTGCCAGCCAAGTTTGGTCTTGCACAGCTTTCTGTGCTCAAGAATGATCTTGGAGAGGCGAAGTTGCGTCTGGAAAAGATGATTCAACAGTCCAAGAACCTAGAGGCCATGATCCTACTCGGCACCCTGTATGCCGAGGAAGTGTTTGCTAACCAAACAGTGGCCATCAAGGAAGACAAGACTGCCGAGGCCAAGAAGGCCCTTGCCTACCTGGAGGCAGTCCGCTCTGCATGGAAAGACCCCAAGAAGGGCATGTTGCCAGATGCCGCTGTATTGCTCAATCTGGCGAGGTTGTACGAGACAGAGTTCCCGGATCGTGCCCTGCAATGTCTCCAGCAGGTTGAGCAGTTGGAGATTGATCAGGTGCCAAAGTCTGAATATCCCGCCGATACAGAAGACCAGGCCGTGATTCGATCGGCAATCCGCAAGCACCTCCCTCCTCAGCTGCTCAATAACATTGGCTGCTTCTATTCTCAGGACGGCAAGCACCAGCTCGCCACCGAATACTTTCAAGCCGCCCTCGATTCCTGCGCACGTATCAGTAGCCTCAACGATAGCGAAGTAGATACCGACGCTCTTCTTACCACCATCTCCTTCAACCTTGGCAGGAGTTATGAATACGAAGGGGATGTTGACAAGGCCATCGAAACCTACGAACGTCTCCTGAGCCGGCACAGCAATTACACCGACGCCCGGGCCAGACTTGCATACATCAAGCTGCGCAAGAACCCCAACAAGGAGGGTCCTGATGCAGTTGCCAAGCTCTATCAGGACAACCCGTCTGACCTGGAAGTCCGCGCCCTCTACGGATGGTTCCTCGGCAAGCTCAGCGCCAAGAAGAGACCAGCCAATATCAACGAAGACCCCGAGCATCGCCATTACAAGCACACTCTGCAAAATTACGACAAGCATGACCGCTACGCCCTCGTCGGAATGGGTAATCTATTGCTAGGATCTGCCCGAGAAATGCGCCGTGAGTCAGACCAGGACAGGCAGAAGCGCAGCGCTATGTACAGCCGTGCAGTCGAGTTCTTTGACAAGGCTCTGCAACTGGAACCCAAGAACGCATATGCTGCTCAGGGTGTGGCTATTGCGCTGGCGGAGGACAAAAAGGACCCCAAGACTGCCCTGCAGGCGTTCCTCAAGGTCAAGGAGACGGTCCAGGACGCGCACGTCTTCGTTAACCTCGGGCACATCTACACCGAGCTTAGGCAGTTCAGCAAGGCTATTGAGAGCTACGAGATTGCGCTTAGCAAGGAGGGCAAGGCGAATGATGCGGGGATTTTGTCGTGCTTGGGCAGGACGTGGTTGAATAAGGCGAGGGCGGACAAGAAGTTTGTTGAACATTACAACATGGCGCTGGAGTATGCTCAAAAGGTATGTCCTCTTTTCCTCTTCTTCACGCACCGTAACTAACAGCCCAAACCAGGCCCTCAAAGTAGCCCCTGAACAAGTCCACTTCAAATTCAACGTCGCCTACGTTCAAATCATGCTCGCCGACACTCTTCAGAAATTCGCCTCCCAGGACCGCAACTCCTTCCAGCTCGAGCAAGCAGCCGAGGGGCTCGATCAAGCGATCAAGACCTTGGACGAGATTGCTGCTTCGCCTAATCCGCCTTATCCCAAGCACGATATCGAACAGAGAGCCAACATGGCGCGCAACACTGTGCGCAATCAGCTGAACCGTGCCCTCCAGGCCCAGAGGGAGTACGAAGCCAAGAACAAGGAGAAGCGCGATGCTGCTATTCAACAGCGCCAGGCTGAACTTCGCCGCAAGGAGGAAGAGCGCAAGAAGGCCGAGGAAGCCGAACGTCTCAGACAGGAGAAGATCAGGAAAGAACGCGAGGAGATTGCTGCCAGAGACAGGATTTTGGCTGAGCAGAGAGCCGAAGAGGAGAGGGCAAGAATGGAAGCCGAGTTGACTACTGATAGTGAGACGGGAGAAAAAGTGAAGAGGAAGAAGAGGTCCGGTGGTGGCGGTGACAGGGCTAGACGATCTGAGAGGGAGAAGTCTGGTGAGCCGTCTACGCAGAGGTCGCGGAAGGGGAGGGCGGAGAAGAAGAAGAAGAGCTCGAGGAGGAGGGATGATACTGGGGACGAGGAGAGTGATGGCGGGGAGGGTGGTGGTGGGGGCGGGAGGGCCCCGCCGAAGAAGAGGGCTAGGTTGGCTAGTAAGAAGGAGGCGCAGGGTGGGAAGTATAAGAGTGCGGAGATCGTTGTGGACTCTTCTGATGAAGGGGAAGAAGACTATAATGGGGAGGAGGATGAGCTTGAGAGGGCAGAGAGGGCTATGGAGCGGAAGGCGAAGAGGAGCTCGAGGTCGGAGGACAGGAGTTCAGGGAGTGAGGATGAGGATAACTATCGGAGAAGGTCGCCTAATAGGAGGCAGAGGAGTGTGGGAAGTGATGATGAGGGGGATCAGATGGCGGTTGATGAGAGGGAGGGTAGTTCCCAGATTAGGGACGACGACGAGGAGGAGACGGTTACCAGGAGGCAGGCTAAGAGGTCGAGGCGTGCTGGGAGGGTGGTAGATAGTGATGAGGAGGAAGAGGGGGAGGGTGGCGAAGAAGGGGAGAAGCAGCAGCTTGAGGAGAAGGCGGATGTTAGTATGGCTGATGCTGATGATGATGATGAAGAGTGAGCCATTTTGGCTTGGATTATTTGCTTGCACTGGGATTATAAAATCAAGAGAAATGGAAAAATAGGGAGGGAGGGCATGTTAGATAAGATAGCGAGACTGTATATTTTTGTGGTAATACATTTCTGCCTTTCAATGCTGCTTAGAATACACAGCTAAGATGCGGTTTTGTTGTCGAGGTCTTTGTTTACTCTACATTCATGACACGCCCCTTTAACCCTCTGGGCAGCTTCCGCAACCTTTTCCATCACCCCTACATACTACCAAGAACGCAGAAGCTGTATGCCTATCCAGAACAAAAGTTTCAAGGTGTTGGTCTCTTCTCTGAAGGGTCTTCGAAACACCTTTTCTCTTGCAATACTTATATTTTGCTCGCCCATTACCTCCAAAAACCAACCAAAAGCCAACCTAAGGAAAACCTCGACGCCTTTTCATGATATCTGACAGCTCACTAATAATCAATTTCCGCGTCTCTTTGGTTCTTGGCGTGTGTCAAAGGTAACGTAGGGAAGGCTGGGTAGTGTATATGTAGGTGTATGTCGGTGCGGTCAATAGCCAGCATCGTGCCGTCTGCACAAGCACTGCCAAAAGAGCAATCAGCCTGTAACCTGCAAGCCTCATCTGCAGCTTCCGAAGGACTATCGAATCCTACTTCGTTGTATACTACTAACGGCTTGTATTCGGCCCGCAACTGCCCACATACCGTAAGTATAACTATGACGGCTGTGGCGGATTCGCCAGTTTGCTGGAGACATGAGTGTACAGAGGAAAAAGCAACGGTGGTGGTAACAGTGTGAGTATTAAAGATAAAGAAGAAAGGAAAAGTAAAGCGCCATGAAATAATGTCTGCAGCTTGATAGGTAGTATACATACGCATGACAACACGCGAGTCCGGAGCCCGGTTGTCATTCGGTAAAAGGGTCAAGGTAATGTCTATGATCGTGCTGGAAACAATACAAGACATGCATAAGCACATCTTTCCTAACCAGATTTCATCGAGAAAGAAGAAACACGAATTCAAGAGAAAAAAAAGAAAAGGAAAAAAAAAGCAAATCAGGAAAGTAAACGCGGTAGGTTCGCGGTAAGGCTGTTCATCCCCCTTGCACCGACCAGTGAGATGAGGTGAGATGAACCGCCTACCCCGAGCCGGACCCCGAGACCGAGACAGCATACTAACCCGATGGTGAACCGACCGAGACATCAAGACAATACGATACAAATACCATATCAAAAAGATTGTATAAAGCAGACAACGGAAAGAAACAACCAGTGAGAATCGACCGTTCAGTTTAACTTACCAGTCAACTCTGTTTGCTTTGCTTTCTTGCTTTTCTTGCTCTCATTCCTCGCCACCACCACCGATGCTGCTTCCTTCCCCTTTCACTCTCACTCGCAGGAAAATGACAGGGAATATCGCAGCAACTACCCATCAAAGTCCAACTAACGCAAGAAGGAGGATCAGGTATGCAAGCAACACTTTTGCCTTTCCCCGGACCCTAGCCAGTTGGTTCCACGTCTTCTGACAATATTGACAGCAAGTGACAGCAGCAACTAGCAAGGAACAGGGTATGAAACAATCCCCTCTTCCCACATCCAAGGATCGCGATGCGAAAAGGGAGGGAAAATTACCCACGCATCATGTGAATGGGAATGTGAAGCGGATCAAGGACGGGGGTGCAGCGGGACGGACAGTCATCCGGTCCAACTAGACTTCCTCCCCATCCCTCAATCCACCAATCGATCTCTGCTCCCCGCTAGTTTTCGGGGTTGCCTTCCCCCCCTCCCCCCCCCCGCCTTGTCTCCTCCATGCTCCAAGCCACCCCGGGTTGAGGGGGCTACCTGGGTTTGTCTGCAAGTAGGGGGGATGTGGCTTGAAACTTGCGTGTAGAGCCTTGTCACTGACAGCAGGCATTGGGAAGGTAAAATGTGAATACTTCCATCGTCCAAGTATGTGATAAACTAGAACAAGGAAATGAAAACAAAGGACCTCAATCTCGCCGCTCTATAGGTAGGTAGGTCTTGAACAAGAGAGCCAGACCCAAAAGGTGGGAATCCATGGCTGATACAACCCCTTCATATATCGATACCATCGGAAGAAGATATGCAAGAAGACATAAAAATTCTCCGCGAGTGGACGACGGTCTTACCGAGAGCCAAGGTTAGCTGTTGCTACACTACTCAACTGCCATCCGTCTAGTAAAAACGACGTTGATTCAGGGCCAACTTTACCTTGGACATTGCCGCCAAGCGAGGCAATTACATGACCCTGCCCGGAGTACCCTGATATTTAGTTATCAGATCATGGTTTCCCATACCGGTCAGACAGTTGCACTCACCATCAGGAACAACCGCCCAAAAACGCAACCCTAGCGGCTCCGAAGAGCCGGACGTAACGGTCCTTACTTTTGCCTTATCCTCACGAACCCGGTTTTGCGAGTCTTGGTCTGTGGATATACGTCGCTTTTCTAGCGATATAGTTGCTTTGGCGCTGCCGCATCTGCTCGGCTGTCAACTCCGTAATATATGAAGAGACAAGCCGCCAGCAGTGTCCACCGGCTCATATCAAATAGTTGTTGGCGGCGTCCTGTCAATGCCAGTGAAGGCGGTAGCAACCGACCCGTCCCTCAACCTGCGTCCCTCCGCAGCCATATTAGCCCTGTCATTCCCACCGTGACCGTCAAAATCTGCATCTTATAAAGTGAGCGGTTTCTTGCCAATGCCTGCCCACCCTTCCGAATGTATATTGCCTTGCCATCTTGCCAATGATGAATGGTCTTGGCTTTGGTGTCTCGCAATATAGCCTTCTCTGGTTCTGCCGTCATGGTAACGATATAAAAGCCCGGGCTATATCCCGACTCGTGTTATACCCCCCAAAGGAGAGTCTCTTTGCCCATCTGTCGTCTTGTCTTGTCTTGTCTTCTCTCCCACCAACCGAACACTTGGCAGTTCTGGAATCAAACACAACACACATACTCACTCACACCTCGCATTTGCCGGTACCGGTAATTCGTTTCCCAACCTACCCTTACAACCGGCGGGACTCCCTACTCGCCAACAGCCCAAACAATGCCGCGCCGAGACCTACACTGGCCGACAGGTTAATATACCATTTCCTGGTTCGGTTCAACATTTTTTCTCTCCCCCCTTTCAATCATCCTTTTTTTCTTGTCTTTTCTTCGCCTTGCCATTTCCCCTTGCCATTCCTCGGCTTTGCTGCACAACTCAGTCAGACGGTCCCTGTCTACCCATGCTATCCTTGTCACGATGATTTATATTCCCATGCATTCTGTCTTTCCCCCCTTGTCAACAGCATCAGAAAGCGGCCAGATGCATGCCATGCCCAGCTTCTAGGGGGGAGCCTCGACCGTTCTCTCTAACGCCTCACTTCACCTCCAACCTATAAGAACTCCCGGAGCCGACACCTCGATCGGTTGGTGCATACACTACACCCTTCTATCGGGCGCGCCATCCCGCTGCCAATACCAGCCATCGTGGCGTCATGCAACCACCTCCTATCCCCATCCCCCACCCCCCTCCACCTATCCGCTTCTTACATCGGTAATTCACAAATCACCCCCCATTCCCAGTGGGAAACAGTGAATCAAGCCCCCGTTCAACAAGCGTCCAGAGTGGGTTCGTGCCGTTCTTCTCAGTTGGCTGCTGGCATTGAACATCCTCCCCCCACCTCCTCTATCCATGCTTTTGGCAGCGGCAGCAGCAACAACAACAACAACAACAGCAGTAGCAGCAAAGCATTCCAGTTAGAGTTACAGGCAACTAGCGTGATTCCTTCTTGCTTGGGTCTTGGCAGCAAGCAGGAAAATTCGATTCCCACACCCCCGAGGGAGTTCGCACTGTTCATCAATGATCGAGAATTTGCTTCTTTCCCATCCATCCATCCGCTTCGCACACTGCGCCAACCCTGCACAATTCCAATCCTGCCAATCCTGCTTGCCACCAACCCTGGACCTAAACCAAAGAAACCAAGGCGAACGGGGAAAAAGCAATAAAGACGACCAAAACGCCTTTCCCTTTCCCTTCCCACACGTTTGTCTCGCGATCGCGGTCCCCAATCACTTTCAGAGCGATCTTGTCACATTTTCTTGCTTTTTTTTTGATACTTTTGACGCAATTACAGTAGAAAACACAATACTGTACCGTAGCCATGCTTGGTTTCGTTTGATGTCTTTACCACCACTCAGTTCTCTCCTGCGTGACCGAGATGGGTAGAATAACGCAGAGGTCCTTCCATGAATTCTTGACCACCAACTCTCATTCGGTGTGGCTAAGCTCCCCCATTCATCACCACCAACAAAACCAAGGCCTCGACTTGCTATCATCGAAGCCCCACCTGAGAAGAACCTCCAACCCAATTCTTTTTGAGCCTGCAGCGAAGCACGCGAAACAAGCAAACGTTCGAACCGAACTCCCTTCCTCCAATTGCAACCCTCCGTCACCACTACCACCACCACACCTTTTTGTCCTTGTCCACCGGTAAGGCGCATCCACAACCGCACACCAACAAACAAGATCAGTTAGAGCCAATCTAGAGCTAAGAACGAGCGAAACCACACAGACCTTTGGGGGGGGGGGGGGGCCCGCCGGCGGTGTCGCGGGGGCGGGGGCGCCCGGGT